>VHKM01001014.1:0-276167 GCA_007210695.1 Neogobius melanostomus | reverse complement strand
AAGCACTTTAATACAACTAATAGGATGTTCCACAATAAATATGCCACTAATAATAAACTAAATAGGGATGTTTCCACAATAAAATGCACTATAATACAACTTAATAGGGTTTCACAATTAAATACACATAATAACACTAAAAATAGGATCAAATAAAAGCACTATATACAACTAAAATGGGGATTTTCACGAAAAAGAACTAAATAACAACAACAAAATGGGATTTTAACCTTCCCAGGGGGACATTTTCAAGGATTTCAGCAGTTCAAGGACCAGGAAACAAAAGACGCAGGACCAGACCCAAACCAAGACCGAAACCGGAACCCAGGGACCGAGACCCGGACCAAGACCCGACCAATGACCAGGACCGGGACCCAGGGACAGATCGAAACCAGACCCGTGTAACAAGACCCAGGACCAAAGATCCGACCAAGGACCGAACAAAGGGACCCAAGACCCAAGATCGGAACCAGACCCCCAGAACCCGAACCAAAGGACCCAGGACCGGAGACCCAGCCAAACTAGGACCAGGGACCCAAGGACCCTGACCGAGACCCCAACCAGACCTTAGACCTGAACCCAGACCAGATCCAGGAACCCCAACCGAACCCAGACCAAGACCCGAACCAAGACCCGAACCAAGACCTGAACAAGACCCAGACCAAGACCCAAACCAAGACCCGGACCGGGACCAGGACCAAAGACCAAACCAAGCCCAAACCAAACCAGACCTAAGGCCGGAACCAAGGGACCACGACCCAGGACCAGGACCGAGGCAAAGACAAGACCAGACCAACTCAGACCAATAACCGAAAACCAAGACCCAAACCCTGAACCAGACCAAGGACCCCAACCAAGGACCTGGAACCAAGGACCAGAACCAAAAAACCCCGAAACCAAAGACCAGACCTGGAACAAGACCCCAAACCAAGACCAGAACCCAGACCTTTGATTAAGACCGAACTGAACCAAACCAAGACCAAGCCAAAGACCAGACCAAACCGAACCAAGAGCAGACCCCAGGACGACAAGACAAGACCAAAACCCATCAAGACCCGATCAAAGGACAGATAGACCCCGAACCAAGACCCAGACCAACAGCGCAACCAAGAACAGACCCGACCCGAACCGAACCGCCAACCAGGACCCGCACCAAGACCAGACAGTTTCCGCAAACAAGAATAGGGATTTTTTTGCAATTACAACACAATATGCAACTTTATTGTTGGTTTTGCATGTAAAGATAATTATGCAACTAAAATAGGGATTTTATATATAAAGCACTATAATTCCAACTAAATAGGGATTTTTCACAATTAAAGCACTAATACCAACTTAATAGGGATTTTTCACATAACAGCACTATAATACAACTTAAATAGGGCTTTTCACAATAAAAGCACTATAATACAACACTAGATGGGGGATTTTCCATTAAAAGCACTATTATACAAACTAAATTGGGTTTTCACATTTAAAAGCAGTATAATACAACTAAATAGGGATTTTTACAATAAAGCCTTATAATACAACTAATTGGATTTTCACAATAAAAGCACTATAATACAACTAAATGTGATTTTCACAATTAAAAGCACTATAATTACAACTTAATAGGGGATGTTTCACATTAAAAGCACTATAATACAACTAAATAGAGGATTTTCACAATAAAGCACTTAATACAATTAAATAGGGTTTTCACCAATAAAAGCCTATAATATAAACTAAATAGGGATTTCACAATATAAAGACTATAATTACAACTAAATGGGTTTTTCACATAAAAAGAACTATAATACAAAACTAAATGGGGATCAACCTTTCCAAGGACATTTCAGGATTTCAGCAGTTTCAAGGGACAGGGAAACAAGGACGCAGACAGGACCCAAACAAGACCGAAACCCGAACCCAGACCGAGACCCGGACCAGACCGAACAAGACCAGACCGGGAACCCAGACCAGATCGAACCAAGACCCAGTACCAAGGACCCAGACCAAGATCCGAAACCAAGACCCGAACAAAGACCCAGACCCATCCGAAACCAAGACCCCAGACCGAACCAAGACCCAGACCGAACCAAGACCCAAACTAAAGACCGACCAAGACCCTGACGAGAACCCCAACCAAGAACCTGGACCGGAACCCAGACCAGATCCAGAAGCAAGACCCAAGACCCGAAGCAAGACGAGACTAAGACTCCGAACAAGACCAGACCGAGACCCAGACCAAGACCCGAACCAAGACCCAGACCGGTTACCCAGATCAAGACCCAAACCAAGACCCAAACCCAAACCGAGACCTAGGCCGAACAAGACCAGACCCCAGACCAGACCCGAGCAATACCAGACCAGACCAAGACTCAGGGACCAATCCCGAACCAAGACCCAAACCTGACCAGCAAGACCCCAACCAAGACCTGAACCTAAGACCAGACCAAAACCCGAACAAGACCAGACGCTGACAAGACCCAAACCAAGAACCAGACCCAGTACCATAAGACCGAACTGAGACCCAACAAGGACCAAGCCAAGAACCAGACCAAGACCCGAACCAAGACCCCAAACCAGACACAGACTACGACCCGAACCAAGACAGACCAAAAACCCAACAAGACCCGATCAAGGACCAGACTAAGGACCCGAACCAGACGCAAACCAGACACCAGGACCACGACCCATCCAAACAGACCAAGACCCGCACCAAGACCAGGACAGTTTCTTGCAAAACAAAATATAGGGATTTTTTTGCAATGCAACACAATTATGCAACTTTATTGGATTTTTGCATGTAAGAAGTATTATGAACTAATAGGATTTTTATATTATAAAGCACTGTATAATACAACTAAATGGGGATTTTCCACAATAAAAGCACTATATACAATAAATTGGGGATTTTCAACAATAAAAGCAGTTATAATACACTAATATAGGAGTTTTTCACAAGTAAAAGTCTCATAATACAACTTAATAGGCATTATTCACAATAAAAGCATATAATACAACTAAATGGGGATTTTCACATAAAAGCATATTAATACAACTAAATTGGGATTTTCACAAATAAAAAGCACTATAATACAACTTAATAGGATTTTACATGTAAAGCAGTATAATGCAACTTATAGGGATTTTTACAAGTAAAGCGTTTAATGCAACTAATAGGGTTTTTTACATGTAAACAGTTATATGCAACTATAGGGATTTTTTACATGTAACAGCCAGTATAATGCAACTTAATAGGGATTTTTACATGTAAAAACAATATAATGCAAACTTATAGGGATTTTTACATGTAAAACAGTATATCACTTAATAGGGATTTTTACATGTAAAACAGTATAATGCAACTTAATAGGAATTTACATGTAAAGCAGTATAATGCAAACTTAATAGGGATTTTTACATTGTAATACAGTTTTAATTGCAAAATTAATAGGGATTATTTACATGTAAAGCAGTATAATTACAACTTAATAGATTTCACAAAAAAGCACTATAATACAACTAAAATGGGATTTTAACAATAAAGCCTATAATACAAATAAAGGGGATTTTCACAATAAAAGCATTATAATTACAAACTAAATGGGGATTTTCAAAATAAAATCACTATAAATACAACTAAATGGGGATTTTCACAATAAAAGCACTATAATACAACTAAAGGAGATTTTCCAATAAAAGCACTATTAATACAACTAAATAGATTTTCACAATAAAGCACTATAATACAACTAATGGTTCACAATAAAAGCACTATAATACAACTAAAGGGGGGATTTTCACCAATAAAAGAACTATAATACAAACAACTAAATGGGGGATTTTCAACCTTCAAAGGGACATTCAAGGATTTTCAGCGTTTCAAAGACAGGAACAAAGACGCAGACCAGGACCCAAACCAGACCGAAACTCGAACCCAGACCGAGACCCGGACCAAGGACCCGAACCAAGCCCCGACCGGGGCCCAGCCAAGACCGAACAAGACCCGTACCAAGACCCAGACCAAGATCCAACCCAGACCCGAACAAAGACCCAAGACCCAGATCCGAACCAAGACCCGACAAGACCCGAACAAGACCCAGACCGGAGACCAAGACCCAAAAACTAAGACCCAGACCAGACCCTGACCGAGACCCAACCAGAACCCAGACCAGACCCTGACCGGACCCCAACCAGACTAGACCCAGACCAAGATCCAGAACCAAGAACCGCCCGAAAGCAGACCGGACTAAGACCCGAACCAAGGACCAGAACGAGGACCCCAGACCCAAACCAAGACCCAAAAACAAGACCCCAGACCCAAGAACAAGACCGTCCCCAAGACCCAACGAGAACCCAGACCAGGTTGCCATAGTTTTACCAGAACCAAAACAATATCAAGGCGAACCACAAAAGCCAACCAAGACCCGAAACAAGTCTCAGAGTCAGACCTGGACCAAGGACCCAAACTAAGGACCCAGGCCAACATCCAGACCACGTCTCAGACCAGGACCAGACCAAGTCCAAGACCAGGTTACTATGTTACCGGAACCAAATCAGATCAAGGCGGACCACAAAAGTTTGGGCCAAGTCCAGACCAAGACCCGAACCCAGGACCAGACCCGATCCAATTTCCAGAACCAAGACCCGAACCCAGATTCAAGACCAGAGCCAAACCAAGGAACCGACCAATTTTGCATTAGTTAACCCAGAACCCAAAAGCCAGATCAGCCAAAACCATAGAAGCTGGGCTAAGTGCCAACCAGGCTCCCATAGTAACCGGAACCAAATAATCAGAATCGAGGCGAACCACAAAGCCAGGCGAGTCCAGGCTACGTTGCCATAGTTACCGGACCAAAATCAGGATCGAGGCGAAACCACAGAAGCCAGGCTAAGTTCCACCAGGTTGCCATAGTTACTGGAAATAAAATTATTTCAGCGGTTTGGGCAAGTTAAAACAGTTTCAAGGACACTTTCATAATTTCAGGAGTTTTCAAGGATATTCGACGTTTACAGGAATTCAGGAGTTCAAATTTCAGGAGTTTCAAGGTTTCAACAGTTTCAAGGATTTCAGGTGTTTAAAGGTTTCAACGTTTCAAAGGATTTTCAGGAGTTTAAAGGTTCAACAGGTTGATAGGATTTTAGGAGCTTTAAAGGTTACAAACTGTTTGAAGGATTTGAGTTTTTCAGGAGATTCAAGGATATCAGTAGATTTCAAAAGGCTATCGGAATTTTCAATGATTTTTCAAGTATTTTCAACCGTTTCACACATTTTCAAGGGATTTCAAGGATTTTTCAGATAACTTCTGCATTAGAACTATTCGCCAGTCAATCGCAATGGCTTCAGCCATTGCAACATTTCTAGTTGATTGGACTGCGGAAATTTCCGCTCAGTCAATAATTGGTTTTCATGTTCTTTAATATTATTATTATTATACTTATATTTTTTTCCAGTTTTCAAGCGTTTTCACCGCTTTTCACAGCTTCAGCAATTTCAACAAGTTATACATCAAAACGGTTCAGCCATGTTTCAAGCAGAATTCTGCTAGGTTACTTTTTTTGGGAATTCAGCGATTTCCGGTTTTCCGCAATCGGCCAAAAATCGGACGATTTTCCCATTGAACTATAATGGGGCTTCGCAATTCACGTTTATTCAGCATTTTTTTCCAAAATTTCTCAATTTCAGCATTTTGTGCATGTTTGCCAGCTTCCACAACTTGTCAGTTTCAGAAAAAAAATTTAGAGTTCTGCGGTTTTCCTTTTTTTTTTCTCGGCTTGGGAATTCTGCCTTCATTTGCATTGAGAATTCTGCCGATTCATTTTAATGGCCTAATCATTTTTATGGTATTCAGCGCACATTCAGCCTTTTCCAGCCATGTTCTACAGCTAAAGCATTTTCAGCAGTTTCCAGGATTTCAGGATTTCAAGGTTTCAACAATTTCAGGATTTGACAGTTTCAGATTCAGGAGTTGTCCAAGTTTCAACAATTTCAGGATTTGAACAGTTTTCAATGATTGAGTTCACCGGTTTCGAAACAATTTCAAGGATTCAACAGTTACTAAGGATTTCAGGAGTTTCAAGTTCAATAGTTTCATCAAAAATTTCGAGTTTTCAAGGTTTCAACAGTTTTAAGGATTTCAGCGAGTTTCAAGGTTTCAACAGTTTCAAGGACTTCAGCAGTTTCAAGAATTTCAGGAGTTTCAAGGACTTAAGCAGTTTGAAACCAAGGACTTCAGCAGTTTCAAGGACAGTCAATCTCCATGGCGTCAGCCATGAGATTGACCTTCAGCAGTTTCAAGGATTTCGGAAGTTTCAAGGATTCAACAATTTCAAGGATTTCGGAAGTTTCAAGGATTCAACAGTTTCAAGGATTTCAGGAGTTTCAAGCATTTCAGGAGTTTCAAGGACTTCAGGAGTTTCAAGGACAAGGACAAAGACCCAGACCAAAGACCGAACCAAGACCAGACCGAGACCCAGACCAAGACCCAAACCAAGACCCAGACCGGGACCCAGACCAAGACCCAAACCAGACCCAAACCAAACCAGACCTAGACCCGAACGAGACCAGACCAGATCAGACCCGAGCAAAGACCAGACCCAGACCAAGACTCAGACCAATACCCGAACCAAGACCCAAACCTGACCAGACCAAGACCCCAACCAAGACCTGAACCAAGACCAGACCAAAACCCGAACCAAGACCAGACCTGAACAAGACCCAAACCAAGACCAGACCAGACCTGATTAAGACCCGAACTGAGACCCAACCAAGACCAAGCCAGACCAGACCAAGACCCGAACCAAGAGCAGACCAGACCCGACCAAGACAAGACCAAAACCATCCAAGACCCGATCAAGACCAGACTAAGACCGAACCAAGACCAGACCAAGACGCAAACCAAGACAGACCACGACCCGAACCAAGACCAGACCAAGACCCGCACCAAGACCAGACAGTTTCCGCCAACAAAATAGGGATTTTTTGCAATTACAACACAATTATGCAACTTTATTGGGATTTTTGCATGTAAAGAAATATTATGCAACTAAATAGGGATTTTTATATATAAAGCACTATAATACAACTAAATAGGGATTTTCACAATAAAAGCACTATATACAACTTAATAGGGATTTTCACAATAACAGCACTATAATACAACTAAATAGGGATTTTCACAATAAAAGCACTATAATACAACTAAATGGGGATTTTCACATTAAAAGCACTATAATACAACTAAATTGGGATTTTCACAATAAAAGCAGTATAATACAACTAAATAGGATTTTTACAATAAAGCTTATAATACAACTAAATGGGATTTCACAATAAAAGCACTATAATACAATAAATGGTGATTTTCACAATAAAAGCACTATAATACAACTTAATAGGGATGTTCACAATAAAAGCACTTTAATACAACTAAATAGGGATTTTCACAATAAAAGCACTATAATACAACTTAATAGGGATTTTCACAATAAAAGCACTATAATACAACTAAATAGGGATTTCACAATAAAAGCACTATAATACAACTAAATGGGGATTTTCACAATAAAAGAACTATAATACAACAACTAAATGGGGATTTTCAACCTTTCAAGGACATTTTCAAGGATTTCAGCAGTTTCAAGGACAGGAACAAAGACGCAGACCAGGAACCCAAACAAGACCGAAACCCGAACCCAGACCGAGACCCGGACCAAGACCCGAACCAAAACCCAGACCGGGACCCAGACCAAGATCTGAACCAAGACCCGTACCAAGACCCAGACCAAGATCCGAACCAAGACCCGAACAAAGACCAGACCCAGATCCGAACCAAGACCCAGACCAAGACCCGAACCAAGACCCAGACCGAGACCAAGACCCAAACTAAGACCCAGACCAAGACCCTGACCGAGACCCAACCAAGACCTAGACCGAGACCCAGACCAAGATCCAGAACCAAGACCCAGACCCGAAGCAAGACCGAGACTAAGACCCGAACCAAGACCAGACCGAGACCCAGACCAAGACCCGAACCAAGACCCAGACCGGGACCCAGACCAAGACCCAAACCAAGACCCAAACCCAACCAGACCTAGGCCCGAACCAAGACCAGACCCAGACCAGACCCGAGCAAAGACCAGACCCAGACCAAGACTCAGACCAATACCCGAACCAAGACCCAACCCTGACCAGACCAAGACCCCAACCAAGACCTGAACCAAGACCAGACCAAAACCCGAACCAAGACCAGACCTGAACAAGACCCAAAACCAAGACCAGACCCAGACCTGATTAAGACCCGAACTGAGACCCAAACCAAGACCAAGCCAGACCAGACCAAGACCCGAACCAAGACGCAAACCAAGACACAGACCACGACCCGAACCAAGACAAGACCAAACCACCAAGACCCGATCAAAGACCAGACTAAGACCCGAACCAAGACGCAAACCAAGACACAGACCACGACCCGAACCAAGACCAGACCAAGACCCGCACCAAGACAGACAGTTTCTGCAACAAATAGGGATTTTTTTGGCAATTGCAACACAATTATGCAACTTTAATTGGATTTTTGCATGTAAAGAAGTATTATGCAACTAAATAGGGATTTTTATATATAAAAGCACTATAATACAACTAAATGGGATTTTCACAATAAAAGCACTATAATACAACTAAATTGGGATTTCACAATAAAAGCAGTATAATACAACTAAATAGGGATTTTCACAATAAAAGCACTATAATACAACTTAATAGGGATTTTCACAATAAAAGCACTATAATACAACTAAATGGGGATTTTCACAATAAAAGCAATATAATACAACTAAATTGGGATTTTCACAATAAAAGCACTATAATACAACTTAATAGGGATTTTACATGTAAAGCAGTATAATGCAACTTAATAGGGATTTTTACAAGTAAAGCAGTATAATGCAACTTAATAGGGTTTTTTTACATGTTAAAACAGTATAATGCAACTTAATAGGGATTTTTACATGTAAACATATCACTTAATAGGTTTACATTAAAACAGTATAATGCAACTTAATAGGGATTTTACATGTAAACAGTATAATGCAACTTAATAGGGATTTTTACATGTAAACAGTATAATGCAACTTAATAGGGATTTTTACATGTAAAGCAGTATAATGACTAATGGGATTTTACATGTAATACTTTAATGAACTAATGGATTTTTCATGTAAAGCAGTATAATACACTATAGGGATTTTCACAATAAAAGCACTATAATACAACTAAATGGGGATTTAACAATAAAAGCACTATAATACAACTAAATGGGGATTTTCACAATAAAAGCATTATAATACAACTAAATGGGGATTTTCAAAATAAAATCACTATAATACAACTAAATGGGGATTTTCACAATAAAAGCACTATAATACAACTAAATAGGGATTTTCACAATAAAAGCACTATAATACAACAAATAGGGTTTTCACAATAAAAGCACTATATACAACTAAATGGGGATTTTCACAATAAAAGAACTATAATACAAACAACTAAATGGGGATTTTCAACCTTTCCAAGGACATTTTCAAGGATTTCAGCAGTTTCAAAGACAGGAACAAAGACACAGACCAGGACCCAAACCAAGACCGAAACCCGAACCCAGACCGAGACCCGGACCAAGACCCGAACCAAGCCCAGACCGGGGCCAGACCAAGATCCGAACCAAGACCCGTACCAAGACCCAGACCAAGATCCGAACCAAGACCCGAACAAAGACCCAGACCCAGATCCGAACCAAGACCCAGACCAAGACCCGAACCAAGACCCAGACCGAGACCAAGACCCAAACTAAGACCCAGACCAAGACCCTGACCGAGACCCCAACCAAGACCCAGACCAAGACCCTGACCGCGACCCCAACCAAGACCTAGACCCAGACCAAGATCCAGAACCAAGAACCAGACCCGAAGCAAGACCGAGACTAAGACCCGAACCAAGACCCAGAACGAGACCCCAGACCCAAACCAAGACCCAAACCAAGACCCAGACCAAGAACAAGACCCGTCCCAAGACCCAAACCGAGACCCAGACCAGGTTGCCATAGTTACCAGAACCAAAACAATATCAAGGCGAACCACAAAAGCCAAACCAAGACCCGAACCAAGTCTCAGAGTCAGACCTGGACCAAGACCCAAACTAAGACCCAGGCCAACATCCAGACCACGTCTCAGACCAGGACCAGACCAAGTCCAAGACCAGGTTACTATAGTTACCGGAACCAAAATCAGATCAAGGCGGACCACAAAAGGTGGGCCAAGTTCCAGACCAAGACCCGAACCCAGATCAAGACCCAGAGCCAAACCAAGACCAGACCAATTTGCCATAGTTACCAGAACCAAAAGCAGATCAAGGCCAAACCATAGAAGCTGGGCTAAGTCCAAACCAGGCTCCCATAGTAACCGGAACCAAATCAGATCGAGGCGAACCACAGAAGCCAGGCCGAGTCCAGGCTACGTTGCCATAGTTACCGGAACCAAAATCAGATCGAGGCGAACCACAGAAGCCAGGCTAAGTCCAGACCAGGTTGCCATAGTTACTGGAAATAAATTATTTCAGCGGTTTGGGCAATTTAAACAGTTTCAAGGACACTTTCAATAATTTCAGGAGTTTCAAGGATATTCGACAGTTTACAGAATTTCAGGAGTTTCAAGGATTTCAGGAGTTTCAAGGTTTCAACAGTTTCAAGGATTTCAGGTGTTTAAAGGTTTCAACAGTTTCAAGGATTTCAGGAGTTTAAAGGTTACAACAGTTTGAAGGATTTTAGGAGTTTAAAGGTTACAACTGTTGAAGGATTTAGGAGTTTGAGTTTTTCAGGAGATTCAAGGATATCAGTAGATTCAAGGGCATCGGGAATTTCAATGATTTTTCAAGTATTTCAACCGTTTCACAGCATTTTCAAGGATTTCAAGGATTTTTCAGATAACTCTGCATTAGAACTATTCCGCAGTCAATCGCAATGGCTTCAGCCATTGCAACATTTCTAGTTATTATTATTATACTTATATTTTTTTCCAGTTTTTCAGCAGCTTTCACAGCTTTCACAGTTTCAGCAATTTCAACAAGTTATACATCAAAACGTTCAGCATGTTCAAGAGAATTCTGCGATTACTTTTGGGAATTCAGCGATTTCCGGTTTTTCCGCAATCGGGCAAAAATCGGTCGATTTTTCCCATTGACTTATAATGGGGCTTCCGCTAATTCACGTTTTTCAGCATTTTTTTCCATATTTTCTGCAATTTCTGCAGTTTGTGCATGTTCAGCTTCCTCAACTTGTCAGTTTTCAGAAAAAATTAGATTTCTGCAGTTTTTCAGTTTTTTTCTACGGGCTGGGAATTCTGCCATTCATTTGTATTGAGAATTCTGCCATTCATTTTAATAGGCCCATGCATTTTAATAGGACTTCAGGCACATTCAGGCCTTTCAGCCATTTCTACAGCTAAAGCCATTTCAGCAGTTTCAAGGATTTCAGGAGTTTCAAGGTTTCAACAATTTCAAGGATTTGAACAGTTTCAAGGATTTCAGGAGTTTTCAAGGTTTCAACAATTTCAAGGATTTGAACAGTTTCAATGATTTCAGGAGTTTCAAGGTTTCAACAATTTCAAGGATTTCAACAGTTATAAGGATTTCAGGTGTTTCAAGTTTCAATAGTTTCAAGATTTCAGGATTTTCAAGGTTTCAACAGTTTTAAGGATTTCAGGAGTTCAAGGTTTCAACAGTTTCAAGGACTTCAGCAGTTTCAAGAATTTCAGGAGTTTCAAGGACTTAAGCAGTTTGAAACCAAGGACTTCAGCAGTTTCAAGGACAGTCAATCTCCATGGCGTCAGCCATGGAGATTGACCTTCAGCAGTTTAAAGGATTTCGGAAGTTTCAAGGATTCAACAGTTTCAAGGATTTCAGGAGTTCAAGGATTTCAGGAGTTTCAAGGACTTCAGCAGTTTCAAGGACAAGGACAAAGACCCAGACCAAGACCCGAACCAAGACCAGACCAAGACCCAGACCGGGACCCAGACCAAGACCCAAACCAAGACCCAAACCAAACCAGACCTAGACCCGAACCAAGACCAGACCCAGACCAGACCCGAGCAAAGACCAGACCCAGACCAAGACTAAGACCAATACACGAGACCAGACCCAGACCTGATTAAGACCCGAACTGAGACCCAAACCAAGACCAAGCCAAGACCAGACCAAGACCCGAACCAAGAGCAGACCCCAGACCCGACCAAGACAAGACCAAAACCCAACCAAGACCCGATCAAAGACCAGACTAAGACCCAAACCAAGACCAGACCAAGACGCAAACCAAGACACAGACCACGACCCGAACAAAGACCAGACCAAGACCCGCACCAAGACCAGACCCAGACCCAGACCAAGACCCGAACCGGGACCCAGACCAAGACCCAAACCAAGACCCAAACCAAACCAGACCTAGACCCGAACCAAGACCAGACCCAGACCAGACCCGAGCAAAGACCAGACCCAGACCAAGACTCAGACCAATACCCGAACCAAGACCCAAACCCTGACCAGACCAAGACCCCAACCAAGACCTGAACATAGACCAGACCAAAACCCGAACCAAGACCAGACCTGAACAAGACCCCAACCAAGAGCAGACCCAGACCCGACCAAGACAAGACCAAAACCCAAACCAAGACCAGACCCAGACCTGATTAAGACCCGAACTGAGACCCAAACCAAGACCAAGCCAAGACCAGACCAAGACCCGAACCAAGAGCAGACCCAGACCCGACCAAGACAAGACCAAAACCCAACCAAGACCCGATCAAAGACCAGACTAAGACCCGAACCAAGACCAGACCAAGATGCAAACCAAGACACAGACAGTTTCTGCAACAAATAGGGATTTTTTTGCAATTACAACACAATTATGCAACTTTATTGGGATTTTTGCATGTAAAGAAGTATGATGCAACTAAATAGGGATTTTGTATATAAAGCAGTATAATGCAACTTAATAGGGATTTTTACATGTAAAGCAGTATAATGCAACTTAATAGGGATTTTTACATGTAAAGCAGTATAATGCAACTTAATAGGGATTTTTACATGTAAAGCAGTATAATGCAACTTAATAGGGATTTTTGTATATAAAGCACTATAATACAACTAAATGGGGATTTTCACAATAAAGCACTATAATACAACTAAATAGGGATTTTCACAATAAAAGCACTATAATACAACTAAATAGGGATTTTCACAATAAAAGCACTATAATACAACTAAATGGGATTTTCACAATAAAAGCAGTATAATACAACTAAATGGGGATTTTCACAATAAAAGCAGTATAATACAACTAAAAGGGGATTTTCACAATAAAAGCAGTATAATACAACTAAATGGGGATTTTCACAATAAAAGCACCATAATACAACTAAATGAGGATTTTCACAATAAAAGCAGTATAATACAACTTAATAGGGATTTTTACATGTAAAGCAGTATAATGCAACTTAATAGGGATATTTACATATAAAGCAGTATAATGCAACTTAATAGGGATTTTTGCATATAAAGCAGTATAATGCAACTTAATAGGGATTTTTACATGTAAAGCAGTATAATACAACTAAATAGGGATTTTCACAATAAAAAAACCTATAATACAACTAAATGGGGTTTTTCACTATAAAAGCACTATAATACAACTAAATAGGGATTTTCACAATAAAAGCAGTATAATACAACTTAATAGGGATTTTCACAATAAAAGCAGTATAATACAACTTAATTTGGATTTTTACATGTAAAGCAG
Source organism: Neogobius melanostomus (assembly GCA_007210695.1). NCBI lineage: Eukaryota > Metazoa > Chordata > Actinopteri > Gobiiformes > Gobiidae > Neogobius > Neogobius melanostomus. Next base: position 262,338 of record VHKM01001014.1, on the reverse strand, counting down.
TATAATGCAACTTAATAGGGATTTTTACATATAAAGCAGTATAATGCAACTTAATAGGGATATGTATATATAAAGCAGTATAATGCAACTTAATAGGGATTTTTACATGTAAAGCAGTATAATGCAACTTAATAGGGATTTTTACATGTAAAGCAGTATAATGCAACTTAATAGGGATTTTACATGTAAAAGAGTATAATGCAACTTAATAGGGATTTTACATGTAAAGCAGTATAATGCAACTTAATAGCGATTTTTACATGTAAAGCAGTATAATGCAACTTAATAGGGATTTTTACATGTAAAAGAGTATAATACAACTTAATAGGGATTTTTACATGTAAAGCAGTATAATACAACTTAATAGGGATTTTTGCATATAAAGCAGTAAAATACAACTTAATAGGGATTTTCACAATAAAAGCACTATAATACAACGTAATAGGGATTTTTGCATATAAAGCAGTAAAATACAACTTAATAGGGATTTTCACAATAAAAGCACTATAATACAACTAAATGGGGATTTTCACAGTAAAAGCACTATAATACAACTAAATAGGGATTTTCACAATAAAAGCACTATAATACAACTAAATGGGGATTTTCACAATAAAAGCACTATAATACAACTAAATAGGGATTTTCACAATAAAAGCAGTATAATACAACTAAATTGGGATTTTCACAATAAAAGCAGTATAATACAACTTAATAGGGATTTTCACAATAAAAGCACTATAATACAACTAAATAGGGATTTTCACATAAAAGCACTATAATACAACTAAATAGGGATTTCACAATAAAAGCTATAAAATACAACAACTAAATGGTGATTTTCAACCGTTTCAAGGACATTTCAAGGACAGGAACAAAGACCCAGACCAGGACCCGAACCAAGACCAAAACCCGAACCCAAACCGAGACCCTGACCAAGACCCGAACCAAGACCAAGACCAGGACCCAGACCAAGATCCGAACCAAGACCCGAACCAAGACCCAGACCAAGATCCGAACCAAGACCCGAACCAAGACCCAGACCCAGATCCGGACCAAGACCCAGACCCAAACTAAGACCCGAACCAAGACCCAGACCAAGACCCGAACCAAGACCGAGATCCAGACCAAGACCCGAACCAAGACCCGAACCAAGACCCTGACCAAGACCCAAACCAAGACCGAGACCCAGACCAAGAACAGAACCAAGACCCAGACCAAGACCCGAACCAAGACCCAGACCGAGACCAAGACCCTGACCAAGACCCGAACCAAGACCTTAGACCGAGACCCAGACCAAGATCCGAACCAAGACCCAGACCGAGACAAAGACCTGAACCAAAACCCAGACCCAGATCAGAACCAAGACCCAGACCCAGACCAAGATCCGAACCAAGACCCGAACCAAGACCCAGACCAAGACCCAAACCAAGACACGAACCAAGACCCAGACCAAGACCCGAACCAAGACCGAGACCCAGACCAAGATCCGAACCAAGACTCAGACCAAGACCAAGACCCGAACCAAGACCCAGACCGAGACCAAGACCCAAACTAAGACCCAGACCAAGACCCTGACCAAGACCCCAACCAAGACCTAGACCGAGACCCAGACCAAGATCCAGAACCAAGACCCAGACCCGAAGCAAGACCGAGACTAAGACCCGAACCAAGACCCAGAACGAGACCCCAGACCCAAACCAAGACCCAAACCAAGACCCAGAACAAGAACAAGACCCGACCCAAGACCCAAACGGAGACCCAGACCAGGTTGCCATAGTTACCAGAACTAAAACACTATCAAGGCAAACCACAAAGCCAAACCAAGATCCGAACCAAGTCTCAGAGTCAGACCTGGACCAAGACCCAAACTAAGACCCAGGCCAACATCCAGACCAAGTCTCAGACCAGGACCAGACCAAGTCCAAACCAGGCTCCCATAGTAACCGGAACCAAAATCAGATCGAGGCGAACCACAGAAGCCAGGCCAAGTCCAGGCTACGTTGCCATAGTTACCGGAACCAAAATCAGATCGAGGCGAACCACAGAAGCCAGGCCAAGTCCAGGCTACGTTGCCATAGTTACCGGAACCAAAATCAGATCGAGGCGAACCACAGAAGCCAGGCCAAGTCCAGACCAGGTTGCCATAGTTACTGGAAATAAATTATTTCAGCGGTTTGGGCAATTTAAACAGTTTCAAAGACACTTTCAATAATTTCAGGAGTTTCAAGGATATTCGACAGTTTACAGAATTTCAGGAGTTTCAAGGATTTCAGGAGCTTCAACAGTTTCAAGAATTTCAGGAGTTTCAAGGTTTCAACAGTTTCAAGGATTTCAGGTGTTTAAGGTTCAACAGTTTCAAGGATTTCAGGAGTTTAAAGGTTACAACAGTTTGAAGGATTTTAGGAGTTTAAAGGTTACAACAGTTTGAAGGATTTTAGGAGTTTAAAGGTTACAACAGTTTGAAGGATTTTAGGAGTTTTGAGTTTTTCAGGAGATTCAAGGATATCAGTAGATTCAAGGGCATCGGGAATTTCAATGATTTTTCAAGTATTTCAACCGTTTCACAGCATTTTCAAGGATTTCAAGGATTTTTCAGATAACTTCTGCATTAGAACTATTCCGCAGTCAATCGCAATGGCTTCAGCCATTGCAAAATTTCTAGTTCTCTGTGGTGTTTAAAGTGGATTTTAGAGTTTTTGAGAATATTCCTATAGAGATTAAAGCTGGGGTTCCTGATTTTTCCTGTTCAAACTTTGAAATGCATCGTTCCTCACTTCAGACATACGTGTTAGGTCACTTTAAGTCTCAAACAAGTGTTGAAATATTTGTGGAACATGTTAATATCAGTCTAAAGTGTCTCATATTGGGTCATGCAGTAAGGCCATGCCATCTACAGCCATGATTCCATAATAAATAAACAGGCTTATCGTAACACATTCGCTCGTGGGAGTTTTATTGTTTCACGGCTCATCTCCATGGTAACGCAGAACAGTCAGCTCCGTACTGGGGGATATATAATAACAGACAGTTTTCCATGGACAGAGACTGATCAATATCTGTTTGGATTGACATCATTAAACCAAAATTCCTGTTTCCAGCAGCACTTACTGAAAGTTTCAAACATTTACAGGAGACTTTTTATATCGTATTATGTTTGACCTGTAAAAGCGCAGAGGCTAATCATTCGTTAGCATTATGGGCCATATACATTGCTGTTTTATGCTTTAAGATGTGGATGTGTTTTTCTCAGTTCCCGGTTGTTGTAGTAATGTCTGTGACAGTAAAAAGTGACAAAGGCAGGATAGAAGAGCAGTTTGTCGCTTTGTTATTTCAGTTCAGTTCAGTTTGACAGGATTTTCAGTAGAAACATTATCCAATATGACAATGGCATTTGTGACTTTCACAAAAAGAAACACTAATTTGTCCTGTAAAGAAGGAAGACACGCACAACCCAAAAAAACTTAAAAAGCAGACCGAGAGGAAATACAAAGAAACAAGAACCGCACAGCTTGCTGAGCTCCCAAGTAGAACAAATGTATTTACGCCTAGGCGACGTTTGGGGCGTCTCTTCCACAGATTCACCTGTATTTATGTGGACTGACTGGCTTGTCATGTGACCAATGTAAGCCAGTCAGAATTAAGGAACAATTCTTACAAAATATAGTGACAAAAAAAGTGAGTATTCAATTACATAAATTACATGCAAAGAGTATTTCTATGCAAAAAAAATCAAATAAACTGAGGCACTCCAAAAGTAGAAATATTAAAAAGCCTTTATAATACATGGCTAGATAAGATAAAATCATTGCCGACGCGTTTCGGCTCTAGGTCTTCTTCAGGGCGAGCTCGAGATGCCTCTGTACAGCTATAAGCTCACAGCATTGGTCACATGTCCCAAGTGGGTTGGTCAAAGGTGGGTGTGTTCTTTGTCATCTGGTACATAGAATACAAAACATTAAAATATGTACAATGTATAATATAAAACACTGTTATGTACATTCTTAACAAGGCTAAACACAGAAATGTGAATAATTATTTGTACAAGATTAGACCCATACATTTTACAAAAATACTGACAAATCTAATTCTCCATTGAGGCCTGGGAACTCCATGGTATCTCTATGTAAGTGTCAATGCACAATAACATGGAGTGGATGGAAATAGACATCAGGGTAACCGTCATACAATATTCTATTAACGATGCATCTTGGCATAACAGGACGGTGTAAACAAAATACAAACAAGAAAGCTGTGGCCACAGCACCACATGAGTGGCAAGAGCGAAAAAGGAAAGACGATCAATGATTGACATGAAAACTGTAGTGACTGTACACGAGAACACAAACCCTGTAGTATCAATGTCAACATAAACAATTCATAAACAGTTCATAAAAAATGAATCAAAGAGGTTGATAAAAAAGGGCGCACATCAAACTCTTCATTAAGTCCTCTTAGGCTCAAAGTATCAGTGTGTAGATCCAGAAGGCCTCTCGTTTCAGTAGGAGCGAGTTCATATCACCTCCTCTGTTTGGTAGTTTGACATGTTCGATACATATCTCAGAGTGCTGACGTTATGTAGTGATTTGGTAAATGAACTGTGGTTCTGTATACTGGAGCTGTACTCCGAGATCCGAGTTTTTAAAGGTCTGATGGTCTTTCCAATGTAGCAGAGAAGGTTCCTCTAAGTGAAAGCAAAATGATACATGATTCTGTTATTTTTCAAAAAATAGAAAAGTGAAAAGTGGGGCGTGCATAAGTATTCATACAGCATGACTTTGTGGAAACCCCTTTTGCTGCAATAACAGCTGATTGTTCCTCTAATTTGATGCTTTACCTGATCTGGTGGAAAACGTTGGTTTGTCCTGCCACTGTTTGAAAGGTTTGTCTAAGGAAATTATAAAGAAGGAACTGTTTAACTTTGGATTATTTGCATATTTGAAGGCATAGACTTTGGAACAGTGAAGTGTGGGGGGCTTCTTCATGCTATAGCAATTAGAGGCTGGGTTTTGGAGTCTACATTAGATTAGAGCAAAAATAAAAGAATACAAATATTGAAAGGACAAAAATAGGACAGTGTTGTTGCAGATGTTATTTGATCCTGAACCTTCAGCAGAGATTAGAGTTTTTACACTGGTTCTATATGAGAGCAGTTCACCTGTTAACCCCCACCTCAACCCAGCGCATTTTCTCCAGTTGGACTGGCCTTACCCAAATCTAAAATGTTCTTGACTGCACAGCTAATAGGCCATTTGTAACATTTGAAAGCTAAGACCTACAAAACTGGTCTAAATGGATCTTTTTCCTTGTGTTGTTGCCGTGTTGTCGTCACTTTTTAAACTTTTCCAGCGCTTTTTTATCACTCTTTTGTTGCTCTTTTGTATTTTTTTTATGGCGTTTTTGTCACATAAATGTTTTGTTGTTGCGTTTTCATCCTCGTCTTTGTCTCGTTTTGTGTGGCTGTATTGCTGTATTGTTTTTAGATTTGATTGAGGCCAAACTGGTTCAGATGGAGGTTAATGCTTATGTGCAGTGATTATTCTGCATTATGTCTCTCTCATCATTTGGCCCGTATGATCTGATAGTTCTGTTGAGAAATATAATACAGCAAGAACTTGTTACAAGCGTTGCAAATAAACTGGCAGGTCCTGACAGCATGTTGACACTGCAGCCAAAGGTCTGACCACATATTTTCAAAATAAAAACGCTAATATTTTTTATGTTTATTTATTTGTTTATTTGACAGTGATGCTGCGTCCGTGTTTTTCACATCTATGAGTGTAGGTCTGGCTTTGGGTGAAGTGGGACAAGTTGTATGACACAGTTGGCTATGAGAAATTCATAACTATGTGATGAGGATTAGCATTGAAACGTTTCATTTCAAAACCTGTATGTTTTTCTATTCAGTTATTCTATTTGCAGGGGTACTTAACATGGCCTCAGATAAAAAATAAAAAACAAACAGAAGAATGAAAAAAACTAAAACTAAAAGTTAGTTTTAATGATGTTTTCAGTAAAAAACCTTTTTATATATATATTATATATATATATATATATATATATATATATATATATATATAAACTATTCCTCACCTTCCGTGGGCGGTCTCTTTTTCCTCCAAGCTCAGGTCCTCTACCAGAGGCCTGAGAGCTTGAGGGTTCTGTGCAGTATCTATCTATCTATCTATCTATCTATCTATCTATCTATCTATCTATCTATCTATCTATCTATCTATCTATCTATCTATCTATCTATATATATATATATATATATATATCTTCCACTTGTCCGTTGCCGGGTCGTGGGGGCAGCTGTTGGAGCTGCACCAGCCCCTATAGCGCCTCCTGTCACCCGTCACCTATAGGACCTGTTTGCCATGGGCACGAAGCCCCCGACAACATATATATAAATGAGTATATATAAAAATAAATAAACTGAGCACATTTTCTCCAGGTCAGCTTTACACCCAAATCTAAAAGCTTCTCGACTGGAATTTACAGCCTATGGGCCAGAGTCACGCCTCATTAGAAAGCCACAAAATTAATCTAAACGGATCTTTTTCCTCGCGTTGTTGCCGTGTTGCTGTCACTTTTTTTCATTGCGTTTTTATCCCACTTTTGTCGCTGTTTTGATGCTTTTTTCAAAAAGCTTTTAGATTCGGGTAAAGCCAAACTGCAGAAAATGTGGTCGGTTCAGGTGGGGGTTAAGAGGTTAACGCTAAAGTTAAGCTGTTGCTCCCTTTGTTAACATTTTGGCAGGATCCTCGACTTAAGGGGTGTTTGGATATAAGTTAATGCTTCAATTGGTACCAGGGACAAAACGTTTGGTAAACACTGTGTTATAAATAAATGAATATTTATGTCAATCAAACATATTGAGCTCGTGAACAGTAAAGATGATTCCTCATTGGTCGACACAGCTAAGCCCGCCTCTGTCGCGCGCCTCCCTCCAGTCCGCCTGAGCCAGAGCCCATCACACACAACTTGAACCTGAGCGCTGAAAGTGCAGAGAAAACCTTCACACTTTGACAGAAATAGAGCTTTCCTAATTCAAGATCAACTCCGGAGACCGAGGAGAGAAGGACCCGACACACTTCTGCGAGTTTCACCGATTAAAAGCCCTCGGTGAGTGAAAAACGTTAGGCTACAAACAGCTAACTAGCAGCTACGATGCTAAAGTGAAGTGGAAGAGACTGTGGTGAGTCTGGGCTGGCTCTAACTTAAAAAATACGTATTATTATCCGAAGCTTTTATAAATAGATCTGCGTGGACTGTGACGGTGGCCAAACTGTGTGAAAAACGACTGATACTGAGGCGCTCGGTGAGTCTGAAACCAGCCGTTAGCCGTTAGCTCGCCTTGCGCTAGCCGTTAATGTAGTTTGTCACGTTCTGCTCCCATGACAACACTCCAGACACACCTCTTACTATGTGATATATTTATTTTTATCCCATCTTCATAGTTCATACTTTACGGAGTGAGAAGTATTTTCTTGTGCTTATCTGCGCTTATTAAAGAGTCATAGCCTGTTTTTTTTTAGGGTCATTGTATTTTATGATATGACATATTTCATTCATCAGTTTCTATGCATCCACCAAATAAACTCAGCGTAAAGGAACAACGGAGTGTTTTTTGTGAGATCATGGTTATTTACCTGCCAAGTTTAGTGTGAGGGCAGGACACACGTCTTTAATGCTATTTTAATGGACATTATTATACGGCTCTTAACAATGCAAGTAGAACGCTCCATTGACTTGAATGTGATGTTCTAACGTTCTAACGGTCATCATTGGGTGGCACGGTGGCACAGCGGTTAGCGCTCGTGCTTCACAGCTAGAAGGTCCCTGGTTCGATTCCCACCTGGACGGGGCCTTTCTGTGTGGAGTTTGCATGTTCTCCCCGTGTCTGCGTAGGTTTCCTCCGGGTACTCCGGTTTCCCCTACCACTAAAAACATGTACAATAGGCCAGGATGAATGAGAGTGTTGCTCCATCCGAAACCAGTAAATTGGTAAGAGGTCTTACGCCAAACCGGATGTGCGTCAGCGTCCGCCATGATAAGATGCGTCCGAATTGGGCTGTCAGTTAGGACGGAGTTAGGGAAAGTGGCCTGTATGCTAACTATCATAGCCACTTTAGCATAGGGACCTCTGATGCTAACTATCATAGCCACTTTAGCATAGGGACCTCTGATGCTAACTATCATAGCCACTTTAGCATAGGGACCTCTGATGCTAACTTACTGGCGATTAGGAGCTATGTGCCATCCCATAAGCCACTGCGCCGCCAATCCCCCCCGCCCCCCTCGCCCCACCCTCGAGTGATTCATGCGCAACCACTGTTGATTGACAGGTGCACATTTAATAATTAAAAAAAAAAATCTGCACAAGCCAAACTTTATAAAAGTGACAAAATACATGTTGTCGTCCCCACAGCTCAGTCACAGGGTTTTAAAGAGCCTCCTCAGTAAATGGCCTAAATGGAGGCAGTTTGTGCTTTTGCTTCATTTAGTAGAAACTTAAGCCACATGGCTAATTTGCATACTGTAGCTTTATGAAACAGCTGTTGAGATAAAATAAAGGGAAATGTGAAGGATCATTTGGATGTTTCTTTTTTTTTCCCTTAAATGTCTTTATTTGGACACTATGTTGTTGTTGGACAATATACAGTAGGTGGCGGTATGCGCTTTTGTTTGGCCTGCACTGAACTTTAAAGAAGAAAAACAGCTGTTGGTGATGTCACGTCCCCTGGGTAAGGACGGTGGAATTGGGCAAATGCTGCTGAAGCTCTAGTTCACTAACTGCATAGAGATCTAACAGTTGACCCCATGAAAGGTTAAGGATTAGTTGCTAGTGTTAGTACTTAGAGGCTACAATTTAGTGGTTTCGGATGGGGCCCGTGTCTGCGTAGGTTTCCTCCGGGTACTCCGGTTTCCCCTACCACTAAAAACATGTACAATAGGCCAGGATGAATGAGAGTGTGTTTGAGAGCATGGGGGACAACGGATGGAAATTAGCCTAAGGCTACAATCCGGTGTGGCTTGTTTACATGCATGAGACCCATGTATGTTCATTAACATGCACTGTCCCAACCAATAAAAATAAACCAATAAATTATTTTCTAATAGAAGACCTCTGAAAAAATACTGACCTCTGCCAATGGCAACAGAGTCTTTCATATCACTGCAGTAGTGTTAGAGACACGATCTCTGTCCCCGTCCATATGAGAGAAGTTGGGGAATTGCTCGTGAAGTTAACGGGAGTCCGACTTTCAACTTACCCAGAGATTCACCACCATTCCTCCTCTCACACTGCACCTTCAACTAAGTAGCAGCACGGCTAGCAATACGTAGCTAGCCGTGCTGCTACTAGCCTAGCCACACTGCCTGGAACAACTTTTGGGAACTATTTGCTGCAGAAATCATTAAATAAACCTTTGGGCCTTCATAAAAGTGTATGAAGTTTATTTGTGTGTGTACAGTTGACAAACAGCCGTATAATAAGCGGGATAATAGTTCTATACATTATCCCTTACACACAAAAAAACCCCATACATTTTTAATGCCAAAACGCAACAAATCAATTGTTTCTAAAGATTTGGAAACATTAAAGTGATTCATCTGTAAGTGTAAGTACTGACAAAGTTTAACTCACCCTCCGCCTTAAACGAGTGCATTTTCTCTAGTTTGGCTTTACTCAAATCTAAAGCTTCTTGACTGGAGAGCGACAGTGTAACTCCTCATTAATAAGAAAACTGTGTGGTTTTGTCACATTTCTGAACCGTTTTGGACACGTTCAGAAACCGTTTTTGAAACCTCTTTTTATGTCGCTCTTTTGTCACTTTTTGTTGTGTTTCTGGTACGTTTTGTCGCTCATTTGTTGCTGCTTTGTTGGTTTTTTGTCACTTTTTTGTGACTTTTTCGGCGCTTTTTTTGACGAGCCTTTGTCACTTTTTTGTTGTGTTTTTGTCACTTATTTGTCGCTTTTTTGTCACTTTTGTTGTATTTTCATCCTCGTTTTTGTCTCTATTTTGAGGCTTTTTTCAAGAAGCTTTGGATTTGGATTAAGCCAAACTGGGGAAAGTGTGCTCGGTTCAGGTGGGGGTTAAGAGGTTAGCGCCCCCTGGCTGAGACGTGAGATCTTCTTATTCAGGACGGCAGGGGAGGTGATGTCTCTGGCTCAACATGCCTTTAGTAAACATCACTATCCTTAAAGTTAGGGTCAGGTTTACAGCTGTTGTTTGTACAGTTTGGATTAGTTTAGCCTGAGTAGCCAGCCAATCAGAGGCCGTGTTGTCGTCCCTTCCTCTGACATCCTGCTTAAAAATAATCACAGCCTGGACACTGGATTCTTTACTTCTGACATTTTTCCTCAGACCCCTCGTTTTTACTCATTTATGACATAACAGATCAAGTATTTTCAAAGGCGGTGTAGGTCTGACCTGTCTCTCTCTCTCTCTCTCAGCGGTGTAGTCTGACCTGTCTCTCTCTCTCTCTCTCAGCGGTGTAGGTCTGACCTGTCTCTCTCTCTCTCTCTCTCAGCGGTGTAGGTCTGACCTGTCTCTCTCTCTTCTCTCTCAGCGGTGTAGGTCTGACCTGTCTCTTCTCTCTCTCTCTCTCAGCGGTGTAGGTCTGACCTGTCTCTTCTCTTCTCTCTCTCAGCGGTGTAGGTCTGACTGTCTCTCTCTCTCTCTCAGCGGTGTAGGTCTGACCTGTCTCTCTCTCTCTCTCTCTCAGCGGTGTAGGTCTGACCTGTCTCTCTCTCTCTCCTCTCTCTCAGCGGTGTAGGTCTGACCTGTCTCTCTCTCTCTCAGTGGTGTAGGTCTGACCTGTCTCTCTCTCTCTCTCAGCGGTGTAGGTCTGACCTGTCTCTCTCTCTCTTCAGTGGTGTAGGTCTGACCTGTCTCTCTCTCTCTCAGTGGTGTAGGTCTGACCTGTCTCTCTCTCTCTTCAGCGGTGTAGGTCTGACCTGTCTCTCTCTCTCTCAGTGGTGTAGGTCTGACCTGTCTCTCTCTCTCTCGTGTAGTCTGACCTTCTTCTCTCTCTCAGTGGTGTAGGTCTGACCTGTCTCTCTCTCTCTCAGTGGTGTAGGTCTGACCTGTCTCTCTCTCTCTCTCAGTGGTGTAGGTCTGACCTGTCTCTCTCTCTCTCAGGTGTAGTCTGACTGTTCTCTTCTTCTGTGTAGGTCTGACCTGTCTCTCTCTCTCTCAGTGGTGTAGGTCTGACCTGTCTCTCTCTCTCTCTCTCAGTGGTGTAGGTCTGACCTGTCTCTCTCTCTCTCAGTGGTGTAGGTCTGACCTGTCTCTCTCTCTCTCTCAGTGGTGTAGGTCTGACCTGTCTCTCTCTCTCTCAGTGGTGTAGGTCTGACCTGTCTCTCTCTCTCTCTCAGTGGTGTAGGTCTGACCTGTCTCTCTCTCTCTCTCAGTGGTGTAGGTCTGACCTGTCTCTCTCTCTCTCAGTGGTGTAGGTCTGACCTGTCTCTCTCTCTCTCAGTGGTGTAGGTCTGACCTGTCTCTCTCTCTCTCTCTCAGTGGTGTAGGTCTGACCTGTCTCTCTCTCTCTCAGTGGTGTAGGTCTGACCTGTCTCTCTCTCTCTCAGCGGTGTAGGTCTGACCTGTCTCTCTCTCTCTCTCTTCAGTGGTGTAGGTCTGACCTGTCTCTCTCTCTCTCAGTGGTGTAGGTCTGACCTGTCTCTCTCTCTCTGTGTGGTTGACTGTCTCCTCTCTCAGTGGTGTAGGTCTGACCTGTCTCTCTCTCTCTCAGTGGTGTAGGTCTGACCTGTCTCTCTCTCTCTCAGTGGTGTAGGTCTGACCTGTCTCTCTCTCTCTCAGTGGTGTAGGTCTGACCTGTCTCTCTCTCTCTCAGTGGTGTAGGTCTGACCTGTCTCTCTCTCTCTCAGTGGTGTAGGTCTGACCTGTCTCTCTCTCTCTCTCAGTGGTGTAGGTCTGACCTGTCTCTCTCTCTCTCAGTGGTGTAGGTCTGACCTGTCTCTCTCTCTCTCAGTGGTGTAGGTCTGACCTGTCTCTCTCTCTCTCAGTGGTGTAGGTCTGACCTGTCTCTCTCTCTCTCAGTGGTGTAGGTCTGACCTGTCTCTCTCTCTCTCAGTGGTGTAGGTCTGACCTGTCTCTCTCTCTCTCAGTGGTGTAGGTCTGACCTGTCTCTCTCTCTCTCAGTGGTGTAGGTCTGACCTGTCTCTCTCTCTCTCAGTGGTGTAGGTCTGACCTGTCTCTCTCTCTCAGTGGTGTAGGTCTGACCTGTCTCTCTCTCTCTCAGTGGTGTAGGTCTGACCTGTCTCTCCTCTCTCTCAGTGGTGTAGGTCTGACTGTCTCTCTCTCTCTCAGTGGTGTAGGTCTGACCTGTCTCTCTCTCTCTCAGTGGTGTAGGTCTGACCTGTCTCTCTCTCAGTGGTGTAGGTCTGACCTGTCTCTCTCTCAGTGGTGTAGGTCTGACCTGTTCTCTCTCTCTCTCAGTGGTGTAGGTCTGACCTGTCTCTCTCTCTCTCAGTGGTGTAGGTCTGACCTGTCTCTCTCTCTCTCAGTGGTGTAGGTCTGACCTGTCTCTTCTCTCTCAGTGGTGTAGGTCTGACCTGTCTCTCTCTCTCAGTGGTGTAGGTCTGACCTGTCTCTCTCTCTCTCAGTGGTGTAGGTCTGACCTGTCTCTCTCTCTCAGTGGTGTAGGTCTGACCTGTTCTCTCTTCAGTGGTGTAGGTCTGACCTGTCTCTCTCTCTCTCAGTGGTGTAGGTCTGACCTGTCTCTCTCTCTCTCTCAGTGGTGTAGGTCTGACCTGTCTCTCTCTCTCTCTCAGTGGTGTAGGTCTGACCTGTCTCTCTCTCTCTCTCAGTGGTGTAGGTCTGACCTGTCTCTCTCTCTCTCTCAGGGTGTAGGTCTGACCTGTCTCTCTCTCTCTCAGTGGTGTAGGTCTGACCTGTCTCTCTCTCTCTCAGTGGTGTAGGTCTGACCTGTCTCTCTCTCTCTCTGTGGTGTAGGTCTGACCTGTCTCTCTCTCTCTCAGTGGTGTAGGTCTGACCTGTCTCTCTCTCTCTCAGTGGTGTAGGTCTGACCTGTCTCTCTCTCTCTCAGTGGTGTAGGTCTGACCTGTCTCTGTCTCTCTCTCAGTGGTGTAGGTCTGACCTGTCTCTCTCTCAGTGGTGTAGGTCTGACCTGTCTCTCTCTCTCTCTCTCTCAGTGGTGTAGGTCTGACCTGTCTGTCTCTCTCTCAGTGGTGTAGGTCTGACCTGTCTCTCTCTCTCTCAGTGGTGTAGGTCTGACCTGTCTCTCTCTCAGTGGTGTAGGTCTGACCTGTCTCTCTCTCTCTCAGTGGTGTAGGTCTGACCTGTCTCTCTCTCAGTGGTGTAGGTCTGACCTGTCTCTCTCTCTCTCAGTGGTGTAGGTCTGGCGAGGGCGCACTTCGAGAAACAGCCTCCGTCGAACCTGCGAAAGTCCAACTTCTTCCACTTCGTGCTGGCTCTGTACGATCGTCAGGGGCAGCCGGTGGAGATCGAGAGGACCTCCTACGTGGACTTCGTGGAGAAGGACAAGGTACTGCTCCGTCTGACCCTCAACTTTAGAGTCTGATGCTCACCGAAATCCACAACATGAGCGTTTGTGAATCGTTCATCGTTGATTCAAATGAAAGCCGACCTAAACGCACAAAGCTACAGTGTTTTGGAGCGAATCAGACTTTGCTCTTTTGATTCATGGAGAAACTAATCCCTCTAAGTTTAACTGTGACACATTTACAAACCTATTGGGTATCTGGGATCTGTGTAGATTAGCTTAGACCCGTTGTAGACGTCTAGCTGAGTAATGAAGCGTACAAGAGGATGTGTTAGCCATTTTAATGTTTACATTGGGTACACATTACCACCGCTAAAAACAAATCAAATTCAATAAACAAAACCATTATACTAATCAAGTTACCGTATGATGTCTTTCTCCCACCGTGTCAACACACACGTTTAAACAGTTCCTATGATTACCGGAAATAACGCAACTTGTGCAGGAGACACTTGAATATGAAAACAATCCGTTACACTCGTTCAAGTGATATTTTCTAAGTATTCTGTGGTAGTAGATGATACATACTGCGTGTTAACAACTGGATGTAGAATGTAAATACTTCAATGGACATGTCTGTTTATAAAGGCAGGAGAGTTTGTGTTAAAGTTCAAAAAGGTTGATTTTAATTAGGGCTTAACAATATATCGCAAAAAAATATTGTATTGGTTAGGTGAAGCAATATCTATAGTGCAAGAAGCCACAATAGTATATCCAAACATCATGTAAACTGAGATCGACACGTCTTTTTACAAACTCAGCCAAAACAACAATACATTGAACTTATAAATGTGTGGAAATTCAGTTTTGGTTAAACATGTCCTAATATATTTTTTATACATAAAAAGAGAGCTTAATCTCCACAAAGGCGACACTGGTGGTGTCTGTTGAGCGGTATGTATTTCACCTGCCTTGCACGGGCTGCTTGTCCGCTATCGCAAGGCGCAAATACGAAAAGAAAAAAGAGGTTATCTCCACTGCGCTTCATACAGCCCTCATTCACCTTGAAAGAAAGGACTCCTACCAGTGTTTCTTGTAGGTTTACTGTTTGACAGGGGGTATGGTTACACGTGCACGTGTGTGGTACGTGCACTCTGCTGGTTAAAATAAAGTGTTTTTAGCAAATGTTATTATTTGTAACAATTTATTGTTTGAATTTCTATATGATTCAGATTTTATTCAGTTTAAGTCACTGTAAAGCATTTTGATGATGTAGGAAACAATACTAAGTTTTAGAAAGTTTGAGAATGTAATATTATTATTAGATCAGCCTAATGTAGGCTACCATTATTTAATTTTCCCATGGGTGTTTGGATTTTCCTCATATTCATGTTTAATATTTATCAGTGAGTTCCACAGTTTATGAGTCTGTGTTCTGTTTAAAACAAGAGGAGCCAAAATCAGCATTTAAGGCTAAGTTCAGGACTTTGTACAAAATCCAACAGAGCCAACTTCATTGACTTCATGTGAAACAGATGCTAACAGCTTCACCTAAACCGTTTAGGCTAACCTCAACTGTTGCATTTAGCTTCGGTTGGATTTTCTTATTTACACAGTGCCAAAGGGATTTAATGTTAATTCTTTAATCAGGAGCCTCTGGAGGATGTCTGAGATTCTGTTTTATGTTGCATTTGTTACAGTTACAGCACATGTGACAGAAAGGTCAATGAGTTTGCGTATTTCCGCGTTACGATGTCGCGCTTCATATGCTTCATTAGAGCTCCGCTTTTTTCCATTTCCTAATTTTGATCTTTTTCTGTGAATATGAGGCCAACTTTCATCAAATAAAGCGTAGGGAAATCAGAAACTTGAAACGCACAGAAGCGGATCCCAGTGCCACGATCTGTGTGCTGTCCTCACAACACGTGTCTCTGTTGTGTGCTGCTAGACAGCCAGCGAACCACAAATAAAACTCCGAACACAAGGCTTTCTTTTCTTGTTTAGTGAAGTTTTTGTTTGTTGAAGTGAATTGATTGAATTGATTGGTAACTGTAATAAACAACGGCAGCTCCTGTCTCTCCGATCTTTTCTGGCGCAGCCTTAAATAAACACCACCGTATGGCCTGGATCACTGAGTGCGGACTGGATCCGTAAAAATACGGACTCAGACTGGATTGAACAGGCGTAGTAACTCATAAAACAAAAAACACAATGGATTAGCGGAACAGATTTGGTAAAGACGCTCATTTTAACGATCGATGATTAGCGCTGCATATTAAAAGGCAATCGTCCTCAGAGGGCGGAGGGAGCTGATGGCGGGGCGGCCCGCCCTGCCAATATAAGGTAGGGGAAACACTGCCTACGTTAGAATGCTGTTTTTAGACTTTAGCTCAGCATTCAACACTATAATCCCACAGCAGCTAATACACAAACTGCTCCACCTGGGGATCAACACATCACTGTGCAACTGGCTGCTGGACTTTCTGACGGGAAAATCCTCCAGAACCATCACACTGAACACAGGGGCTCCCCAAGGCTGTGTGCTGAGCCCCCTCCTGTTCACTCTGCTGACCCATGACTGCGCTCCAAAGTACGACTCAAACCTCTTCATCAAGTTTGCAGACGACACAACAGTGGTGGGTCTCATCAGCAACAGAGACGAGTCAAACTACAGGAGTGAGGTGAGCAGTCTGGCCATGTGGTGCACACAGAACAATCTCTCTCTAAATGTGGAGAAGACAAAAGAAATTGTTGTGGACTTTCGGGTCCAGCATGCTCCTCTAACAATCAACGGTGCTGCAGTGGAGAGGGTGACCAGCACTAAGTTCCTGGGTGTGCACATCACAGAGAACCTCTCCTGGACCATGCACACTACATCACTGGTCAAGAGAACTAATCAGCGTCTCTACTTTCTCTGCAAGTTAAGAAGAGCCAGAGTCCCAGCCTCCGTTATGTGCAACTTCTACAGAGGGACTATAGAGAGCATCCTGACCAGCTCCATCACTGTGTGGCTCCTACGGGACATAGAAGCTCCTGACCAGCCATCCTGTGTGTTCTTACAGAGGGACTATAGAGAGCATCCTGACCAGCTCCATCACTGTGTGGTTCTACTACAGAGGGACTATAGAGAGCATCCTGACCAGCTCCATCACTGTGGGTTCTTCTACAGAGGGACTATAGAGAGCTCCGACCAGCTCCATCACTGTGTGGTTCTTCTACAGAGGGACTATAGAGAGCTCCTGACCAGCTCCATCACTGTGTGGTTCTTCTACAGAGGGACTATAGAGAGCATCCTGACCAGCTCCATCACTGTGTGGTTCTTCTACAGAGGGACTATAGAGAGCATCCTGACCAGCTCCATCACTGTGTGGTTCTTCTACAGAGGGACTATAGAGAGCTCCTGACCAGCTCCATCACTGTGTGGTTCTTCTACAGAGGGACTATAGAGAGCATCCTGACCAGCTCCATCACTGTGTGGTTCTTCTACAGAGGGACTATAGAGAGCGTCCTGACCAGCTCCATCACTGTGTGGTTCTTCTACAGAGGGACTATAGAGAGCGTCCTGACCAGCTCCATCACTGTGTGGTTCTTCTACAGAGGATAAGAGAGCTCCACATGGGCACGGACTATAGAGAGCATCCTGACCAGCTCCATCACTGTGTGGTTCTTCTACAGAGGGACTATAGAGAGCATCCTGACCAGCTCCATCACTGTGTGGTTCTTCTACAGAGGGACTATAGAGAGCATCCTGACCACTGTGGTCTCTACAGACTATAGGAGCTCCGACAGCTCACTGTGTGGTTCTTCTACAGAGGGACTATAGAGAGCATCCTGACAGCTCCATCACTGTGTGGTTCTTCTACAGAGGGACTATAGAGAGCATCCTGACCAGCTCCATCACTGTGTGGTTCTTCTACAGAGGGACTATAGAGAGCATCCTGACCAGCTCCATCACTGTGTGGTTCTTCTACAGAGGGACTATAGAGAGCATCCTGACCAGCTCCATCACTGTGTGGTTCTTCTACAGAGGGACTATAGAGAGCATCCTGACCAGCTCCATCACTGTGTGGTTCTTCTACAGAGGGACTATAGAGAGCATCATGTTTTTTAAATATAAGATCCTGACCAGCTCCATCACTGTGTGGTTCTTCTACAGAGGGACTATAGAGAGCATCCTGACCAGCTCCATCACTGTGTGGTTCTTCTACAGAGGGACTATAGAGAGCATCCTGACCAGCTCCATCACTGTGTGGTTCTTCTACAGAGGGACTATAGAGAGCATCCTGACCAGCTCCATCACTGTGTGGTTCTTCTACAGAGGGACTATAGAGAGCATCCTGACCAGCTCCATCACTGTGTGGTTCTTCTACAGAGGGACTATAGAGAGCATCCTGACCAGCTCCATCACTGTGTGGTTCTTCTACAGAGGGACTATAGAGAGCATCCTGACCAGCTCCATCACTGTGTGGCTCTTCTACAGAGGGACTATAGAGAGCATCCTGACCAGCTCCGTCACTGTGTGCTTCTTCTACAGAGGGACTATAGAGAGCATCCTGACCAGCTCCATCACTGTGTGGTTCTTCTACAGAGGGACTATAGAGAGCATCCTGACCAGCTCCATCACTGTGTGGTTCTTCTACAGAGGGACTATAAGAGCATCCCGACCAGCTCCATCACTGTGAGGTTCTTCTACAGAGGGACTATAGAGAGCATCCCGACCAGCTCCATCACTGTGTGGTTCTTCTACAGAGGGACTATAGAGAGCATCCGACCAGCTCCATCACTGTGTGGCTCTTCTACAGAGGGACTATAGAGAGCATCCTGACCAGCTCCATCACTGTGTGGTTCTTCTACAGAGGGACTATAGAGAGCATCCTGACCAGCTCCATCACTGTGTGGTTCTTCTACAGAGGGACTATAGAGAGCATCCTGACCAGCTCCATCACTGTGTGGCTCTTCTACAGAGGGACTATAGAGAGCATCCTGACCAGCTCCATCACTGTGTGGTTCTTCTACAGAGGGACTATAGAGAGCATCCTGACCAGCTCCATCACTGTGTGGTTCTTCTACAGAGGGACTATAGAGAGCGTCCTGACCAGCTCCATCACTGTGTGGCTCTTCTACAGAGGGACTATAGAGCATCCTGACCAGCTCCATCACTGTGTGGCTCTACTACAGAGGGACTATAGAGAGCATCCTGACCAGCTCCATCACTGTGTGGTTCTTCTACAGAGGGACTATAGAGAGCATCCTGACCATCACTGTGTGGTTCTTCTACAGAGGGACTATAGAGAGCATCCTGACAAGCTCCATCACTGGATCCTCCAGCCCATCGTGAGAGCAGCGGAGATGATCTGTGGAGCCCTCTCCCCACCATTAAGGACATGTACTCCACCCGTCTCACCCACAAAGCCGTCAGAATCACCAGGGACCCTACGCACCCATCACACAGTCTCTTCAAGGTAATGACTTCAGGGAGGAGACTGCGGAATCTACGGGCCAGGTCCAGTCGACTTAAAAACAGTTTTATACACAAGGCCATCGGGAAGCTGAACTCCCTGCCCTCCCTCCCACCCCTCTTCCCCCACCCCCTGCTCCACAATCAAGGATGAGAGAAATATAATTTCAAATCATTCACATGGTTTGACAAATAAATAATCTTGAATCTTATTAAGTTTTAAGCAGTTAGTTAAGGCGGCGGCCCGGTGTTGTTAAGGCGGCCGCCTAAACAGGAAAGCACTGCAGGAAACCCTGATTTATATCATATTTTATGGATAGATACTGTAGATAGACTGACTGATAGATGGATAGATAGTGTTTGATACCAATCTAATGAACGTGTACTAGGGCTGGGCGATATATCGATATTTAAGATATATCGATATATTTTTGAATGAGATATGGAATTAGACCATATCATGTATATCGGGATATTTAAAATTCAGATAAGCTATTAAGTTAACAAACACAAACAGGTAATCTCAAGCTTATTTAAAAAAGTTTATCTTAAACTGAGCACTTTATTGTGTTATCTCTTTATATATAAATGCTGCCCTCAGAAAAAGACTGACCTATTTTATTTTATAGGCTATTTTTATCCAAGAATTTTTTTAATTTAAATGTGCACCTTATGGAGCTTTGTTATAGTGTTTATGTTTACATTTATAGTGAGTTTTCAATAAAACTACTCGTATTTGGCTTTAACTTTGACTTAACATTTCATTTCACTGCTCTCGCTTTGCGGAAAAAATATCGGGATATATATCGTATATCGATATTCAACCTAAATATATCGGGATATGACTTTTGGTCCATATCGCCCAGCCCTAACGTGTACTAGTTAATTGATTAGTTGTTTCCAAAGTAATAAAAACAAATTGCAATAATCTTCTAATACCTCAATATCGGGATGTATCGTATCGTATTGCGACCTATGTATTGGGATACTAATCCTATTGCCAGAGACTAGGCAATACACACCCTGTATTAGACATTTTTGGTACAGCTTTAGTAAATGATTTGTGACAGAGTGTGCGCTCTCACAGTGTAAAGATCTTTGACGTGTGAAATACTTCTGTTCTGTTGCAGCTCATGTTTAGTATAGTTTAGCTGAAATACAACAGTGTCCTGGTTTGGATATGCCCCTTCAGCTCAGGAGGTAATAATGTCCTTTCTCTTTTTTTATTGCTGCTTAAGTGGAAATTCTGCTCAAAACATGAAGTTACAGGTGACGCTACTGTGGCCTCTGTTCTTTCTGTTGTGCTGTTTTAGGACGTGGCAAGGCAAGGCAAGTTTATATGTAGAGCACAATTCATACACGAGGCAATTCAAAGTGCTTCACAGTTGCAGAAAAATTACAAAAAAAACAGATAAAATCAATCAATAAACATCAACATAAAGTGAATCAATGACAGTAAAAGGCAAGAGTGCAGATAAAATACTTTCAGTTTTCATATGCACGGGTAAAAAGAGCTGTTTTCAGCCTGGATTTGAACATTGTCAGAGTTGAGGCCTGTCTCACATCCTCATGAAGACTGTTCCAGATTTTAGCTGCATGAAACTGAAACGCAGCCTCACCGTGTTTATTATTGACTCTGGGAACCACCAGGAGACCCCTCCCTGAAGTTCTCAGGGCCCGAGATGGTTCATACGGCTCTAACATGTCAGAGATGGACTTTGGTGCTAAACCATGAAAAGACTTGTACACAAGCAGAGCTGTTTTAAATTCTATTCTCTGAGTGACAGGAAGCCAGTGCAGAGACCGGAGCACTGGACTAATGTGGTCGTATTTCCTGGTTCTTGTCAGGACTCGAGCAGCAGCGTTCTGGATGTACTGCAGCTCTAACAGCTGGTTTAGAAAGGCCAGTGAGCAGGCCGTTACAGTAGTCTAACCTGCTGGAGACAAATGCATGGATGAGTCTCTCTCAGTCTGGTTTTGACACTATTCCTCTGATCTTAGCAATGTTCTTCAGATGGTAAAAAGCTGATGATGTTATTGCTTTGATGCTGAACAATACCTTTTTATAGCCGTGTTATTTCAATTGAATTAGGTATTGAAAAAGTATTGTTAAAATGGTAGTAGTGGAAAAGTAGTGGTATCGAAAAAATAAAAACAACGGTACCCAGTCCTTGTGTGGAGCTGAGTGTCATGCTTTTTGAAGAAGGAAGGAAAAAGGTAGATTATGAACAGCAAGAGACCAAGGACAGAACCCTGAGGAACACCTGAAGGTGAAAGATTTGAGCTGAATGAATTGGGTCTAAATATTTTGTGATCCCTTTACAAATATATTATTTTCATTATTGTCCAGCTCTTGCTCTTGTGAGTCCAGACTGAACAGCTGTGAGGAGGTTATTCCAGAGGAGCCTCTCAGTCCAACAGAGAAACTGAGGAGTCTTCATCCCAGAGCGTAAACCCAGGGATCAGAGTCTCAGTGAAGGTGGTGTTGAAGGTGTGGAGGTGGATCAGTCGCTCAGAGGAGACTCTGTAGAAGGACAGAGAGCCGGCAGCACAGTCCACATACACCCCTACTGTCCCAGAGGAGGAGCCGGGATGAGGGAGGTGGGTTTGATTGTTTTTATGATAAACAGAGAAATCACCTTCACAGCAGAACAGACTCCAGGACTGATCATTACGTCCAAACAAACTGTGATTACTGTGTCCTTTCCTCCTGATTCCTTTGCAAGACACTGATATATAAAACCTCCCGCTCCACTGGACCTCCCAGTAACAGCGCCCAGTCAGACCAGTGTCACATAGAAGCTGACGCCAGCCCTCAAATCTGTCCTGATGATCTGGATACGGCTGCTTCTCTCTCACACGTGTCGCCGTCTTGTTGTTGTCGGACAGTTGGAGGTTTCTGTGAGCCGTGTTTGGATCCAGAGTGAGCGGACAGAAATCTGACAGAGAGAAAACACAGTGAGTCTCTGTCGCTCTCATGTGGAGACTGAGCTTTGTCAGGAGTTTGTTCTAATGTAACAGGAGTTTATTCTAACAGGAGCTGGTGCATCTGCCGCAGGAGGCTGCCGTCCTGTGTCTGTGTGAGATGGATCTGCTGTAGTTCTAGTGACGAGGACTGACAGAGACACGGCTCAGAGAAACAGGAGCCGCTTTAAACCAACCGTCTCCACAATAATAAGAAAATATTAGTGCAGCTCCTTTAAAGAGTGCCAAAGCCTTTCCCCACCCACAAACAAAAGACAAAAATTGCTGTGAAAGAGGCGGTCTCTGAAGTTTGGGGGTGACATGCGGGGGGTGAGTGTGTGGGCCTTTGCATTGGCACAATCACAGCAGACTGATTACGTGGGAGGGACTTGGTTATAAACCACAGGTACAGGGCGGGACAATGGCAGGACAATGGGCAGGACAATGGGCGGGACAATGGGCAGCACCTGATGACGATGTGTGGAGCTGGTGCGGCTTATGACGTTCTGTGGAGGCCGTGGACACGTCTCCAGCCAATCAGGAAATTCTAATTTAGTAGCAGAGTTTACCCTGAAGGGGCGCAACCCATTCGTTTTCAGGCCAAAGTTAGGATTTGACACATGTTTGCGCTATAATGTCAGAATAATGTCAGGGACCAGTGGACAACACTATGAGACACCATTGAGACAGTTTATCAGTAAAAAAAAATTGATTTGGTGTTTAGTTACTCTTTAACAACAGCTGTGGACCACACAGGAAATACTGACTGTGTTTCAGAGGAGAACTCACTTTCCCATGATGCATTGGGCTCTTTACAGTTTAAATCAGTCTTGTATTAGTCTGAAATGGTTTAAAGTCAACACTCACACTTCCTGAGTCCTGGTGTTAACCACTCAGCTCCAGCAGGCTCCAGTCTGAAGGAAACAACACATCAGTTTGTATCAGAAACAGCAGCTCCATAAGAAGCTCATGTACAAACATGTTATTGATTATTGATATTGGATTTTCCAAAGTAAAGCTGTGGACAGCTACCTCCTCTTGGACCTTCTCCGAAGTCCAGATTCAGAACGAGCCTTTGCCTTTAACACATCTCAGAGCTCGACATTAACGGTTGTCCGCTCTCCCAGGGCAAGAGCCTTATTCTCGCTGGTTGCCCAATTGGGTAAGTGAAAAATACAGACAACAGCTGAAGCCACGTGTACCAACATTTATTAATCTCCTATTATTTTCTGCCAATACGCTAGCCGATAGTTTATGCCCCCCGCAAAGTCTATATTTTTCCACTATTGTGCTGCGGCGCTCAAGCGGTACTGCCATGAAAGGAAAACATGTCCTATAAGCGCACAACTGCAGGTCAGGGAGCTCCGCATACAATAGGTGGAGCAACTTGCGAGGGGAAGACAGGTCGGTGCAGAGGCAGAAAACAGTTTAACGTTTATTCCTACCTGAGTTCACTCTGATTTTCTCGCAATCAGAGAGTAGCTTGTTTGTTTGTAGCAGAGAGTTAACGTAAAGCGAACGTAAAGGTAACATAAAACTAACAGCTAAAGCTGCTGTTGGAGTTAGACCCGCCCTCCCCCTCAGCCACAGCAGGAGCAGCTACTGTATTTATTTAGGCCTGTCTGTTTTAGCCTATAAGCAGTTATATAGCCAGTGTTATGGTTAAATGTAATAATAATACATTCAGAAGTGTGCATCACATTTAAAAACCACAGGCTCAGGATAAGTGCTAAGATATAAATATGCACAGTGCTGGGGGCAAAAAGTACATCAGAAAATGAGCAACTTTTTGTGTCTGTTTCTTCTCAGTGGATGAGTAAGTATCATTAATAAGATATTGCTAGGCAGTAAAACGTTTTAAGAGAATAAACAAGTGGCTGTGAAATTGCAGACTTGCAAATAGTAACAATTGTCAAGAAAGATGAATAAATTACGAGCGGAACTATGCTAAAAAATCCTGATGTGAATAACATTGCCATTCAGTATGAAAAATAACATATATATAAGCATTCTAGCATGTTAATTTAATCTTAATGTAAAATTAACACTATTTTATTGGACAAGTAGATTTGTTGTGGGGCAAGTACAAAATACCTGCCACTTGCCTGGTGGGCAAGTACCTCAAAAGTCTTAATGTCAAGCCCCTGCATCTGTCACTCACTGCTCACACTCTCCATCCAACAGTGGACAGTGTTCAGCTGCTCCTGTCGGACCTTTACACTCACAGCATTAGGAATGTTGTGCTCATGTTTTTAAAGAGACTTCATTAGACAGGACAGGGCTGAAGTGATGGACTGATCTAGATGTTTAGTGGACAGTAGGTGTGTCCTCACCTGAGAGTGTGCAGGGAGCAGTGGGGCTCCTCCTGTAGAGCAGACAGCTGCTTTACTCCTGTGGCTCCTGGATGGTTGAAGCTCAGATCCAGATGTGTCAGGTGGGAGGGGTTGGACCTCAGAGCTGAGGCCAGAGCAGCACAGCCTTCCTCTGAGATCATACACCCTGAGAGACTGAACAACAGGTTCAACAGAGTCACAACACATGACAAACTCACAGAGATGAAGAGTAAACCCTCTGACCTGAGCTGCTGCAGTTTACAGTGAGGACTCTTCAGTCCAACAGACAACATCTTCAGCCCTGAGTCCTTCAGGTCGTTATTACTGAGGTCCAGGACTGTCAGACTAGAGGAGCTGAGGACTGAGGACAGAGCTTCACAGCTGCTCTCTGACAGGTTACAGCTGCTCAGTCTGGAGAGAACACACTGTTTTAGGAGAAGTTTAGAAGTTGAATTTAAGCAGAGTTAAAGCTTACTCACAGAGCTTTGTTGGAGGCTTTGACCACTGGCAGCAGCCTCAGCAGAGCCTCCTCTGAAGCACAGTATTTCTTCAGCTCAAACTGCTCCAGAGCTTCTTCTGATGACAGTAAGATGAAGGCCAGAGCTGACCACTGAGCAGGAGACAGTCCACCTTCAGACAGACGTCCTGAGCTCAGGTACTGTTGGACCTGCTCCACCAGAGAACAATCATTCAGTTCATTCAGACAGTGGAGCAGGCTGATGCTTCTCTCTGCAGACACTTCCTCACTCAGCTTCTGCTTGATGTACTCAGCTGTTTTCTGCTTGGTCTGAGAGCTACTTCCTGTCTGTTTC
Source organism: Neogobius melanostomus (assembly GCA_007210695.1). NCBI lineage: Eukaryota > Metazoa > Chordata > Actinopteri > Gobiiformes > Gobiidae > Neogobius > Neogobius melanostomus. Next base: position 237,280 of record VHKM01001014.1, on the reverse strand, counting down.
AGCAGACCTTTGAGAAGGCTCTGATTGGTCGGCAGTGAAAGACCCAGGAGGAAGCGCAGGAACAAGTCCAGGTGTCCGTTTGGACTCTGTAAGGCCTGGTCCACTGCAGAGCGATGGAGATGTTTCAGTTTAGGTTTAACTCTGAGCAAAGTAGACTTCTGTGGTTTTGTTGAGAGAAGGTTGTCTCCAGTGTCGATGAAGGTCTGATGGACGTGAAGCGCAGCCAGAAACTCCTGCACACTCAGATGGATGAAGCAGTAGACCTTGTCCTGGTACAGGCCTGGCTCCTCTCTAAAGACCTGTGTGAAGACTCCGGAGTACACTGAGGCGGCTGCAGCGTCCAGCCCACACTCGCTCAGGTCACTCTCGTAGAAGATCAGGTTTCCTTTCTGCAGCTGCTCAAAGGCGAGTTTTCCCAGAGTCTGCACCATCTTCCTGGTCTCTGGACTCCAGTGTGGGTCTGTCTCAGATCCTCCTTCATACTTGATGTTCTTGACTTTGGCCTGAACCACCAGGAAGTGGATGTACATCTGAGTCAGGGTCTTGGGCAGCTCTGCTCTCTCTCTGGTTTTCAGCACATGCTCCAGGACTGTGGAGAGGATCCAGCAGAAGACTGGCATGAAGCACATGATGTGGAGGCTTCGGGACGTCTTGATGTGGGAGATGATTGTTCTGGCCTTCTTCTTCTTGAACCTGTTCCTGAAGTACTGCTCCTTCTGTGGGTCGCTGAACCCTCGCACCTCTGTCACCATGGAGACGCACTCAGCAGGGATCTGATTGGCCGCCGCGGGGCGTGTGGTTATCCAGAGGCGAGCGGAGGGAAGCAGGCTCCCCCTGATGAGGTTCACCAGCAGCTCCTCCACTGAGGCGCTCTCTGTGGGCTCCGTCAGGGCCTTGGTTTGGGTGAAGTCCAGAGGAAGTCTGCACTCGTCCAGACCGTCCAAGATGAAGAGCAGCTGCAGGTTTTCAAAGTGCCGCACTTCTTCTGTTCCTCTAAAGAAGTGATGGAGCAGCTGCACCAGGCTGAAGCTCCTGTCCTTCAGCACATTGAGTGCTCTGAAAGTGAAGGGGAACAGCAGCTGGACGTCCTGGTGGGCTTTGCCTTCAGCCCAGTCCAGACTGAACTTCTGAGTGAGCAGTGTTTTCCCGATGCCAGCCACTCCCTTTGTCAGCACTGTTCTGACGGGCGCCTCTGTGTCCGCGGGGCCTTTAAAAGAGACGTATATGCCATTAAAACGAGAAACAAATTATTGTGCAAGGCAACTCCTTGAATGTGTCGAAGACTTGGTTGTCTAAAAATTCCTTGCATTTTAATGACAAAAGAAGTCGTTGTGTTTGGTCCCAGTGAGAGCAGTCACTTGTGACCTTGGGGTTCTGACACAACACTCTAAAGACTCAGTTACTAACTTGGGTGTGAGGTTGGACAAGGACTTGAAACTTGACATACAAATTAGTTCTGTTGTCAAGTCAAGCTTTTTCCAATTGCGGCAACTTGCGAAAGTAAAACCTGCCCTCTCCAAACACGATTTTGAGATTTTAAATCATGCTTTTATTACAAATCTGCTTGATTATTGCAGCGCGCTTTACTTCGGGATCAGCCACAAATTGCTAACTCGGCTTCAGCTCGTTCAAAATGCAGCCGCACGGTTTTTAACTGGCACCAAAAAACACGAGCACATCTCGCCAATTCTGAAATCCTTGCACTGGTCCCGGTTCGCTTTCGTGTTGATTTTAAGATTCTTTTATTTGTTTATAAATGCCTCCATGGCCTCGCTCCGCGGTATCTGTCTGACCTGCTGCTACACTCCCGCTCGCGCTCTCAGGTCATTTTTTTGCTTGTGGTGCCCAAAACAAACAGAAAGCTGCGAGGCGACCGCTCTTTCTCTGTCGCTGGACCCAAATTGTGGAATGCACTGCCCTTGTACCTTAGACAGGCCGAGTCACTCACAATTTTTAACTTTTGATTAACTTTTTGCATTGATTCATTGTCTTCTGTTAGTTTTGCGCTGTATATGGTTCCATTTATTGTACTGATTTTATTTTTTATCTTTTGGAACACCAAGTTGTGTTGTTGTTTTTATGATGTGTGTACTGCACTTTGGTCAACCCTGTTGTTTTTAAAGTGTGTTATAAATCAAGCTGGATTGGATATTTTGCTTTTTTTTGTGATAATCTACACCAGAGATACACAAGTCTCTGACCCTGCAAGTCCAAGTCAAGTCCAAGTCCCATGGTTTCTATATGTTTTACACTAATTCATTAGTCTGGCTAACGCCAGACTAAAATCACAAGTGATATTTAGTCTGGGGACCACCAATTCATTTTCTCGTAGGAGAGGTGTGGTTTACGATTGTTCATAGCCATTTATTGGGCGCTACGAATGTCTCTCATGCGTCTGCACGTAGCCATAGCCAATCGTATCATGGTATCAGATGACGTATGACGTACCTGCTGTAAACCTTTGAGCTAAACTATTTAGAACACGTTCTAAAGCTTGATCGAAAGATGGCATCGCGTCTGCTGCTGTCATGTTGGATCCGTAATATATATATATTTTTTTTTATCCCTAAACAAACTACAAGCTTCCGTATGTCAAATAGCGCGTCATCGTCTTACCGTCCCTCCTCGTTCTGTGATTGGTCCACAAATCCATGGAAAAATGTCGGCCATGGTCCCCAGGCTGTTGTGAAGTTCGAAAAGATTCGAGCGCACACAGCAGTCTGGCGTTAGCCAGGCTACTAATTCATATCACGGTACAATAAAACTATTTTAACCCTTGTGCCTTGTTAAGGGAAATCTGCGTATCAGAGGGTATACTGGTTGCAATAACTTTTGTTGTGGTTTTTCAATTCCCATAAAAATTGGCATTTTCATTCGGTTCTGATCAGTTTTGACGGCGTAAGAAGTTCTGTACCCTCTGGGAGTGTTTGGAAATCTGCGTACTCATATACTTCAATTATAAACTATTTTTTTGACCTCCCACCTCTAAATCATAATCATTTTGACATGTGAGCTTGTACATTTACATATTTTCAGCATAAATAAGATCTGTAGCAAGCAAACTATTTATATATATTTTTTGCAGTTTGAACATAGTACTACCATTTAGAACACATTTTCTTCGCAACCCTCGAACGCCTCACAGCCTCCCGGTGCAGCTTTTGTAAACATAAGGAGAAAAAAGACATGACAGCTCCTGTAGGTATGGGATTATTTGACAAACATTTGATGAGGATTTCAGCAGAATCAGAGCAGGTTGGTCAGATGTTTGTCAGTTTAAGATCTTTGGTAAACTTCTGTCATAATGCTAAACTCTGTGTTAGCCGCTAACCCTAATCTCGTAGCCTCTAACTTTAGCTTCGTCTGCTGCTTCGATGCCTACACGTGTATGTGTTTACATGGTGTGGCGTGTGTTGGAGGGCGAGGGGGGAGAGGTGTGGAGCTTATCCTGAGGAAAAGTTAGCTCGCTGTTTCTAACGATGCTATGTGAGAATAAAACTATTCCAGTCGGGCAAAATGGAGTAGCTGGGGGATGGCTTTAACATCGATTTTAAATCGATTTTCGATGAATGGTTACATTCCCTACCCCTAACCAAAACCTGTTCAAGTGTAACTTTCCTGTATTTTTCCTTACGTTTTGCCATTCTCTCTGGATCTTCTCCTCCTCTCGTAGCCATAGTCCTTCACTCATCTGAGACCTCGTCAGATCAAAACAAGTAGTCGTGGTTACTACTTCAGACCTGTGACATGACCTGTGATCGCATCCAAAGAGCACTGCTGCCACCTGCTGACTCAATAAAATAATGTCTACAACTAAGATATTTACACCAGAGCTGCACAAGGCTTTAATGTACCCGTCCCCACTGAAAACCCTAATTGACGTCATTGGCAGTCAATAAGTTAACAACACACACATGGTTATACAAATTGATGGGCGGGGCTCAGTCTTGCGTGTTCTCCCAGCTGGCTTAAATACAATGCAGTAAAGTGGATTTGGGACTTTCTGGACTCCTTACACTTGTAAGTAAGACAAGTGTAAATTGTCTCATGTAAAGCGCTTTGTGACCATGTCTGTGAAAGGCGCTATATAAAGAAAGTTCTTTCTACTACTACTACTACTACTACTACTACTACTACTACTACTACTACTACTACCTGCAACTTTTGATAGCGCTCTGCACACGGGACTTTTAGATTAAAATAACCTCGTGTCAGCATTATTACATGTGTTTTATTCACTATTCAAATTGATTCATCCCATCTGTGATAAGCAACTAAGGGTTTGTGTTTTTGTTTGGTCTCACTGGACGACTGAGAGCCTGTGAACTGTTGTAGCACCTACTCTACATGTTTGTTGAGTATGTTTAGCCAAGTTGCTTCTGATAAAGTTTTCTGGTTCTGATAACACAAAGGCAGAGCAGGATTCCTCAGACAAGTGAATCGCTCAGAAAACCGCTTCAAGTCCAAACTACAGGAAAACCTTCATAACCAAACAAATAAGTCACCTTTAAACATGTCTTCACATGTGATGGCTGTCTCTGCTCCGCTTGGTTTCCTGGAGGCTGTTTCCATGTGTCTGACCTCATGTTCCTGGTTGACCTCTGAGGCCCCTCCCTCTGTGATGTAGAGCTCTGTGTAGATCTGCTGCAGGAGGGCGGGACTTCCTGCTTTAGCCACGCCCTCAAACACACACCGACTCTTCTGCTGCAGGTCACGCTTCAGTTTACGCTGAAGAACTCCAGAACATCTGCCTGAATGAAGACACAGACAGAGCCTGAGTCTCAGAGAAGATCAAATGACTGAGTGAAATGGACCTACTGCTCCACAGACGCTCAGCCAGCTCCTTCTGCTGCCTCCTCCTCAGGAAGTTCACAGTGATCTTCAGAAAAGCCTCTCCATCCTCATCCTCCACAGGCTCTAAGCATTCTGGGTAATCTGTGCTCAGAACCTTGTGGAGCTTCTTCAGCTCCTTCTGGACAAAAGTAAAGATGTCCTCCTGCAGAAGCTGCACAGACACATTAGAAACGACACAAATGCAGTCAGTGTCAGATCTGTGTGAAACAAGTCCATTCATCTGAACATCTCCAAACTTCAGTGAAGGACACACCTTAAATATGGAGTCCAGCTGAGTGTGATGTTGCTGAGCTCTGAGCTCTGGAGGCGGCTCCACTCTGTGACTGACAGACACAACAGAGAAGTCACATTCTGTCCGAGTCTTTAGCATCGACGTGAGGGAAACTTACGACAAGGAGGAAAACTCCAGTGGAAGTCCTTTAGAGCGGTCACTGCAGAGAGACTCAGGGCAGGGGCCTGCTTCAGATGGAGGAAGTTTCTGAAGGATCCTGAGACAAAGAAGTTTTATCAGTGAGACTTTCAGAAACAAAGTGCAGTTTCACCAAATGGAACCTGTTGTTATCTTTGTTCACTGTGACCTGCTCAATGGAGACTGTTTTGAAGCATCTTTAATGTTAAGCCTAAAGTTGTTGACCAAAAGGTCAGTCCACAGGCCTCATAGTCAATGTTCAGTGTTTCCAGGTTTACTGGTTTGACAGGGGGTATGGTCACACGTGCACATGCATGGTCCGTGCGCGCTGCCGGGTAAAATAAAGTGTTTTTAGCAAATGGTTATTATTTGTAACAATTTATTGTCTGAATTTCTATATGATACATATTTACTTCAGTTTACACCATGTTCCAAATTATTATGTAAATTGTATTTCAGTGTCAAAAAGGTAAAAAAAAAAAAAAATCATTGAAACTCATGGATGGTTTTGTGTCTCAGGCTCTTTCAATCACTGACTTCAATCTCAGACCCTGTGATGATCAGTCGTCAGGTTAAGTCCAGTTAAGGGAAAAACTACTGAAAAAAAGACGTTCCACATTATTAAGCAGACCAACATTTTCAACCAGTAAGGGAAAGAAAAAGGATCTCTGCTGATGAAAAGCGTGAAATAGTTGAATGCCTTGGTCTAGGTATGAAAACCTTCGATATTTCATGAAAGATGAAGCATAATCATCGTACTGTTAAGAGATTTGTGGCTGATTCAGAGCCCACACAGGTTTGTGCAGATAAAGGCACAGGGAGGACGGTTTCTGCCAGACAAACACATCAGATTAAAAGAACAGCTGCTACAAGCAGCAAACAGGTATTTGAAGCTGCTGGAGTCTCTGGAGTCTCTGGAGTCTCCCGAACATCAAGCTGTAGGACCCTCCAGAGGCTTAAGCATAAACCTTCTATCCTCCCCTAAACTGTTCACTGAAGCTGACGAGCAGAAACGGCTGCAGTGGCTCAGAAATACATGAAGACTCATTTTCAAACAGTCTTGTTCACTGATGAGTTCCGTGTAACCCTGGATGGTCAGATGGATGGAGTAGTGGATGGTTGGTGAATGGCCACCATGTCCCAACAAGGCTGTGACGTCAGCAAGGAGGGGGCGGAGTCATGTTTTGGCCTAGAATCATGGAGAGAGAGCTGGTTGACCCCTTTAGGCTCCCTGAAGGTGTGAAAATGACCTCTGAAAAATATGTGGAGTTTCTGACTGACCACTTTCTTCTATGGTACAAAAAGAAGAGCTGTGCTTTCCCTAAAATCATCTTCATGCATGACAACGCACCATGTCCTGCTGTAAAGAAAACCTCTGCTTCATTGGCTGCTATGGGCATAAAAGGAAAGATGATGTGGACCCCCTCCTCCCCTGACCTCAACCCTACTGAGAACCTTTGGAACTTCAAGCAAAACATCTATGAGGGTGGGAGGCAGTTCACATCCAAACAGCAGCTCTGAGGCTATTCTGACATCCTGCAAAGAAATCCAAGCAGAAACTCTCCAAAAACTCTCAGGTTTAATGGATTTAAGAATTTTGAAGCTGCTCAAGTAATGGTCCTATGTTAAAATATAACTTGACCTGTTAAGATGTTTTTGATTTAAATTGCTTTTGATTTCAGTTAATATGACCTCCTAATGCTGCAAATTAAAGAAATTACCATTTTCAGTTAATCAAAAGCTTTAAAGTGTATTGAAATGACGAGTTGTATAATAATTTGGAACAGTAGATTTAGAGTTTTTTTTCTATATTCATTTTTGAAAAAAAATACTGTTATCATTGGGAGTTTTTTCTACCACATTCATATTATCCTCTAACAGTTAAAGACTTGAAAACTATGCTGACTGTCATTTGAGTTGACAGTTTAGAAAATCAGAGAAAAATGCCATCCATCCATTTTCTTCCACTTGTCCGTTGCCGGGTCGTGGGGGCAGCCGCCGGTGCTGCCCAAATCACATTGCACCAGCCCCCATGGCTCCTTCTGCAGGTGGTGGGTCCACGGAAGGACGGCCTCACGGTTCAAACCGGGCCTGTTGGTCTCTCCTAGGGGGCTACCAGTGTTGGCAGACACTGGAGGCAATGTGGGTGAAGTGCCTTGCCCAAGGACACAACGACAATGTGCACTGTCAGGAGGCGGGATTCGAACCCACGACCTTCCGATCATGAGACGACCCGCTCTACCATCTGCGCCACTGTCGCCCCGACAAAGAAAAATGTCATTTGCATAATAATTTGGAACGCAGTGTAAGTCACCGTAAAGCATTTTGATGATGTAGGAAACAATACTAAGTTTTAGAAAGTTTGAGAATGTAATATACTATTATTATATTAGCCTAATGTAGTACCATTATTTAATTTTCCCATGGGTGTTTGGATTTTCCTCATATTCATGTTTAATATTTATCAGTGAGTTCCACAGTTTATGATCTAATACATGTAACAGGTCTGTGTTCTGCTTAAAACAAGAGGAGCCAAAATCAGTATTTAAGGCTAGTCAGTGACTTCATGTGAAACAGATGCTAACAGCTTCACCTACAGTTTAGGCTACACTCAACTGTTGCATTTAGCCTGGGTTGGATTTTCTTATTTACAAAGTGCCAAATGGATTTACAATGTTAATTTTATTGTCATCTAATCGCTGTAGTTAAACTTACTCGCTCTGTAGCGGCAGCTCCTGTCTCTGCTCCTGTTTCCCCAATATTTTCTGGCGCAGCCTCAAATAAACGAGACGGCATGGCCTCGGTCACTGAGCACAAAACGCGGACTGGATCCGTAAAAAAACCACGGACCCAGAATGGATTAAACATGCGTAGCATCCCATAAAACAAAAACCGGAATGGAATAGCGGGATGGATTTCGTAAAGACGCTTGTTTTAACATGATTAGCGCTTCATAATAAAAGGCTATCGTCCTGCCAGGGCGGGGGGCGCTGATGGCGGGGTGGCCCGCCCTGCCAATGTAATATTAGGGGAAACACTGATGTTAGAATTCACTCACAACGGCTCTGAGCACAATATGTCAAAACATGATTTCCAGTCACATGACCTTTGTAGTTATGGCGGCCATCTTGGGACCTCTGGCTGGTGTTAATCATATGAAGCTGTGCATCGCCACTGACTGACGTTAAGATGCTACATCCAAAACTAGCACCTGATGCAGATGAGCAGATACTGACACTGAAAGAGTTACTGACAGCAGTAACAAGTATCAGTAAACTACAGGTCATACAAACCTGGTCTATAGAAAGCCCTGACCCAAACTCAAAACGTCCAGCCTTTCAAAAAACATGTGACAAAGGTCAGAGCAAAGCTATTATCCGTCTTTACCCAACTGTATTTATTTGTTACAGGTTGTTTTTTTTCTTCTTCTGCCAGAGCATTCATACAGTACATGCAGCAGATGTTGGTTACTGTGTGGAGGCTAAATGCTACATGCTACAGCTAGCCATTAGCGATAGCATGTTTACGTCTTTAGCCGCCTAAACACCTACTCTGCCAGAGGCTCTTTTTTTAAATTAATTAATTAATCATTTTTTTTATTTAAAAAATATTTAAAATAATATCAAATAACATGTGGCACTTTTTTTTTAAAGTATTAAAGATTCTTCAGTGTCCTTTTTCCGGCAATATGGAAGTCAAGAATAATTAATGAGCCAAAACGATGACAAAACATTGACAAACAGACCACAAAAAAAGATTTAAAAAAAAAAACTCTAGCTGAGTTTCTGTTGACACTACAAACTAAAATGACAGTGAAAGGTTTTCCGTTTCCTTTTTGATGCTGAGCAGTGGAAGCAGATCTTTTGCTAATTTCCAATGTGCAGGTTTGTTTACGTCGCCATGTGTTCACAGAGCCATAGGTTTGCATTAATCTTCATGAACTATTATCACAATTACATACATGTGCTGCGGTCAGTCAGTTGTTGTGATATCCATTTTCATCCTCAAATTGGCGGCATGGTGTGATGTCGTTGGGAGACGCATGTACAGTATAAGAGACTGAGGGCCAGATCTCATGTCTGGCGCACGTTCGCAGTCCTCTAGTGCAGTGGTTCCTGGGGTACCTGGGGGTCGGGACCCCCGTGGGGGTCGCGAAAAAAATTCGGGGGGTCGCCAGACAAGAATTATAGGTTATAGGGGCTATAATGGCCGTGTGACCCAACAGCTAGCGTGACCAGATGTCCCGCATTGTGCGGGACTGCACAGCATTTCCAACTCAAATCCCGCATCACGCAAATTGGAGCGGTGTCCCGCATTCAACTCTGCTGCTGCACAAACTTTATTTTACTCCTCAGACGCGGAGAGAGCGCTCGGCAGGATCCTCCGCGTCTGTGTCATTTTGTCCTCTCTCCGCAGCAGACTGTGACAGCCAATAGCGCCGTGTTTTGACGTGTTAGGTTGTCTCTGATTGGATATTTTATTCTAAAGCCCGCCTCTCGCTCGCTCGTGCTCCGGTGCAGAGTGCAGACCGCAGCAGCAGATTCCAATGAGAACTCCGCGAGGGATCAAGACCTGATGGGGGAAAACTTTGTTTCTCCGTGTTTTACAAATATAATGGAGTTATTGAACTGATGGCTGATGAATGTCTGCTTAGTTTAAAGTAGAACAGTTCAGTCTGGTTTTAGAGTTAATTGTGTAGTTGTCACTGCAGTGACTTGAGCTGCTACAGAGACACTTGAGCTCAATGACCGCTATAAACAGTTTGATGTCTCTGTTAAACAAAATTCAATATTTTATACTTTGCTGCAGACTGTTACTGTAGGCTACACATTTTTCCCCTCACTGAATTATAAGCGATTATTGCTCTGCTAATGTTTGTACAGCGCTGTTGTTTCACACAGAAGTTAGATGGCTTTCTCGTGGCAAAGTGTTAACAAGATTGTTTGAGCTGCGTGAAGAAGTCCGCATATTTTTATCTGACTGCGGTTCCCCACTCGCTGAACACCTTTCTGACCCTAAGTGGGTTGCAAGCCTCGCATATTTAGCCAGCATTTTTGACAGACTGAACATCTTAAACACGTCTCTTCAGGGCCCAAACGCAAATGTCCTTACACTTTCTGATAAAATCACTGCATTTAAAAGAAAGCTGGAGCGATGGGCGTATGGATGGATGAGGGCTGCGCTGATATGTTCCCCGAGCTTGATGACTTCATGGACAGTTACGACATAAGCATTGGTGCACTTAAACATGTAATAAGTTCCCATCTCAGGAGCCTTTGTCAAAGTTTCAATAAATACTTCCCCCAAGAGGACGCACCAGAGATCCATGACTGGATACATGATCATTTCGTCCAATGCGCCGCACCTGCTGTCAGAGCTACAGGACGCCCTGCTGGAACTCTCCTCTGACCGCACATTACAGTCCGTTTTTCCAACACGCACACTGGAAGAGTTTTGGCTGTCGGTTGCCCCAGAGTACCCAGCGTTAGCACAGGCTGCAACTAATGTACTGTATCCGTTTGCGTCAACGTATCTTTGCGAAAAGACATTTTCTGCGCTGACATTCATTAAAAACAAATACAGATCCAGCTGAGGAGGGTTGAGGATGGCCTTCGCGTGTCAGTGTCTGAAATAAAGCTAAGAATACCACTACTTTGTTCAAAGAAGCAGGCACAGCCATCTCATTAATATTGTCAATTTAATGTCATGAATAAATGTAAATAGTTATTGTTTCTTTCTGTTGGTCGGTTATATTCAGATAATTATTAAATTACGCATTCGACAACAAGAACAAAAAAGACTGAATTTTATTAGCCATGTTTTTGTTATAAAAAAGAAAAGCTGTAGGCTTAGCATATTTCCTAATTTCCTATGCATTCCCCATCTAATAAAGTTTAAAATGAAAGAAATAATCATTCTATTTGTGTAACAAAGATCATAAAGAAAGTCATTAGGCTATGTGTGTGTGGCGTGGGGGGTAGCGGCGGTGGGCGGGGGTCACGAAGCCCATTAATTGTTATTATGGGGGTCGCGACTCCAAAAGGTTGAGAACCACTGGTCTAGTGAACTGAGATCTTCCAAATGGCGGATATGCGCTATTCGCCTTCGCCATTTGTGAGAGGGCGTCACAAGAGGAGGTGACTGCTCTGACGGGAGCACCGCTGACATTCATTTCCTCGTTTACATCGCGCTGCCTTGTGTTCTACCTTAAGCCTTATGCTGCGTCCACACCGAACGCCTCTTGGGCGTCAAAGACGCGCCTCAAGCCCGTAGTTGGACGCTTGTACTGAAGTCAGACGCTTGTCACAAATGTCACCGAGCGTCAAGACGCCCTGGCCGCGCGTCAACTCAGAGTCTGTTCGTAGCCATCTTGGAAACAGCTCGTGCCTGAAAACTACAGTTGTTCGGAGGCTAATTACTGTAGTCTCCCTCTTTGCTCCTGCCATGTCCTATGGATCTTTAACTATTCCCCCATGGTCTACGCAGGATCGCCCCAGTATTTAAGCTCATATCCAGCCCATACGGTTGAAGGGACATTGGTAGCAAGTGGCTATAAGCTAGGTTAGCCCGGTTAGCTTTTTGCGATCGCATACAGCTCATTGTTGATAAAATAAAAAAAAGTGTGTGCAATAAACCACAAATGTGTCAAGCCCATCTCAGTGTGTGACCATCATAAAGGCTGTTCTGTGTAGTTAAGGGCTTTATTGACGTGATTAGTGCATAATACTTGTTTTCAAGGGGGTCAATGCGAGCTATCTGTTTGGGCTAGCATAGAAATATATATAAAACAGATCGACTACGGCCCGTTGTAGATAAAATGTGAGCAATAAACTTAAAAATCAACAAGCCTGGCTCAATGTGTGATCATTGTTACACGGTTGCTTTATGTAGATGGGGCTTAATAGACTTTATTCGTGCATATTTCTCGTTTTCACATCGATTGGAGATTTAGCTTGTACTGTAGTATTAGCCTTGGGAATCCTGTGCATCATCAAGACCCAAACACATTCCCAGCGCAGATCCAGCCACTCAAATACGTTTTCTTGTTGCTGCTTTTAATCCTGGGTGTTTAGGTAAAAGAAACACTCATGTGTGTCTTTGTAAAAGTCCCAGAGCTGCTGTAGCCCCGGTTCACAATGAAGCTAATCCTCCATGACTTGTTTACATCTGCGGGCCGGCAGAGGATCTGCCCCGGTGGCTCAGCTACAGCGTCACTGTTGGAGAAAGCTCCTGATTGGTCGACGCTCGTGAATTTCTCCAAAAAGTTCAACATTTCCAACTCTAGCGTCGGCCGGACGCGGACGCGCTGGAGGCACGAAAATCTTCAAAACGCGCCGCTCAGGAGGCGCGTCACGCGCCGCGGGGCCTCTTGAGGCGCGTCCTCAATGTATTTGAAATGTAAACCTGACGCTTTGGAGGCGTCGGAGGTGCTTGGTGTGGACGCAGCATTAGGCTCTCACAGGTCAAACTAAAAACGTTATTAACCCCATCGTGAGTTAAACCATGTTCATGTCTCTCGAGAGAAAGAGCTACAGCCTCCACTGTGGTGCGGACCGGCCCGCGCTTGGCGTAAACGCAAAACAAAACAAATGCACATGTTCACCCCCACAACCCTCTCCCTCCCCTTCCCGGCCGCGGAGTCGATCTGGTTGGAGGTAAAGGAGTCTCCACCCCAGTACTCCTATTCCTACTCAGCGCAAAATGTTAGTCTGCGCTTTGAGTCACCAGAGCGAGCCCTGAGGCACTTACTGTGGACCAGGTTCTCCTTTAAACTCAATCCATCGACCAACAGAGTGATCGCTCCTCAGTGACTCTGGGCCGGTCCCAGGAGCAGCTCTGTGCTCTCGATCATCCATGTGTGCAGCTCTGACTGGCTCTGAGAGGCGCTGCTTCAGTTCAACAGGGGAACTAGGAAGGAAAATAAGTCAGATTGTAGTTTCACAGTTTTTCAGGTGATTACAATATATACATTTATTTAGTATAGTGAAAACAATTGATATGATAGAAATTGTTTCCTTCTGTGATTTATCGAAATAAAGCAAATATTGTGAATGAATTTGTACTTAAAAAAAAACATATTAACAATAATATTAATATTAAAGTTTGTTTGGTCGGTTGAGCGTTGCGGCTCTTTGAGACTTTTGTTTGAAATGGTCTGAGTTCCCCACAAGTCGAGCATTGGACCGATCTCCATTCCTATTTGCAACAAAGCTATTAAACAAAACTCCCGAACTGTGGGACTGTCCAACCTTGGACAATTTTAAAAACACATTATGGAACATTAAGCATAGGCTGATTTTTGATACTATGTTTTAATATTCAAGAAACCAGCCGTCAATGCCTTCGGGCACGACGTTTTTACATAAAAGTTGTAATATTAAAAAAACAAAAAACAAAAAAATGGCTCTTTTGATGTTGTGGGTTGCAGACCCCTGCCCTAATGTAAACCTCATATTAGTGTTTTCAGAGGCATTTACCTCTGAGAAAAACAAAGAAATGCTTGTGTTTTATTGTGTGAAATGTTCCGCAGTGTGGCTTTAAGTTATTTCATAATTGATCCAGTAATAAATATGAATGATTGACCTTGTTCAGTGTCTAAAGCCTAAAGTCCAACATCTTTACTGTAAACACAAGTATAAAACCATATCATTTTATTGTTTTATTCAGGTTTTCTGAGGTGACAGTTATTTTATGGACCCTTCAAATGAGATGGCACATCTCAATAAACTTAAACTTATTATCACAATTACATACATGTGCTGTCAGTCAGTTGTTGTGATATCCATTTTCATCCTCAAATTGTTGGCATGGTGGAGATGCATGTACAGTATAAGAGACTGAGACACTTACTGTGAACCAGGTTCTCCTTTAAACTCAATCCATCGACCAACAGAGTGATCGCTCCTCAGTGACTCTGGGCCGGTCCCAGGAGCAGCTCTGTGCTCTCGATCATCCATGTGTGCAGCTTTGACTGGCTCTGAGAGGCGCTGCTTCAGTTCAACAGGAAAACTAGGAAGGAAAATAAGTCTGAGAGAATGTAGTTTCACAGTTTTTCAGATGATTCAAATATATATAAAATATATACATTTACTTAGAGTTAAAACATTGATATAATAGAAGTTGTTTCCTTCTGTGAAATAAAGCATTAAGGAGGAGGCCCTAATGGAAACTTCATATTACCGACTTTGCTCTGCCCAATCCTGTCAGACCTTGGAAGCTAAGCAGGGAAGGGCCTGGTCGGTACATGGATGGGAGACCGTTTGGGAACACCAGGATGGCTTCTTAATCTTTTCAGAAGCATTTACCACTGAGAAAAACAGATAATTATGGAGATGCTTGTGTTTTGTTTTATTTATTAGGTGAAATTTTCCACAGTGTGGCTTTATGTTACACAATTGACCATGTAATATAAATAAATGATTGACCATGATCTGCTTCGGTAGAATCAAAGTCCAACATCTTTACTGTAAACACAGCAGTAAAAACATATAATTTTATTGTTTTATTCCGGTTTATCTGAAGTGACTGTTTCGAATGAAAGACTCGAGACTCAACAAAGGTGATGGTATGTCTTTACCCCTATGGAACTGTGAATGGAAATTAGCTCTGAGCTAAATCCGGCATATTTACAGCACTGTTTGTCTGTTCATTAATATATATTGTCCCATTCAAATAAATAAATGAAATGAAAGACTCTTAAATTACACAGTCAGGTTCAGTTTAAAACCTTTAACCTGTCATTGGAAACACAAACCTCAAACCTAATATAAACAATTCACATAAAGTGATTTGATCATTACCTACACTTGGCCGCTCCAGTAGGGGTGTAATGATATTGACGAAATTGCGGTAGTAAAGTGTCTCGATATCATTGTGGTCGTGTTACGATATTAAAAGTGCAGTAATCTGTCAAAAAACAACAAGAATAAGCTTCCACGTGACAGCGCATTGTAAACTGTAGAGGTGTAACAATGCACCGTCATGTATGAAAGTGCTGTGCAAGTTTCACTCTCTATTTCTCTCTCTGTGTGTGTGTGTGTGTGTGTGTGTGTGTGTGTGTGTGTGTGTGTGTGTGCGCTCATCCAGACAGGACGCATAGGTGTCCTCATCACTAACCACTAAACTGAAGGCTGTCAACGCTCCAGACCTCCAAAGTTACATCCTCCAAAACACATGAACTCTGCTTGGCTTTGTAACGGTTCCTCCAAGTCCGGCTGGTGAATTAGGCGATACTATAGATCCAGTGCGACAAATGCGATCCAATCTTGGTCATAATCTGCCTTAAAGTGCATCTGACACATTAAAACACAGTTAACACGATTATATTTCAGATTTTGCTAAAGATTATTCCCAGTTTTCTTTAGTTTGACCATTTTTGTGATGTTTATGTTTTCACTTCCTTATTGGACACCGACAGGAAGTGACATCGAAGAAGGTAAACAATTTTAAACTGTTGCCGTGCCGACCATGTTAAGTCAATGGGAAATGAATGAGTCAAACTGCTATGGAATGTTTCCTTCTTTTATGTCACTTCCTGTCAGCAGCTTTCAATGTCATGATCAATAGATATAACAATACATGGCCTGGTGACTGGTAAACGCAGACTAAATGTTTTTTTTTGTATAAACACAATATCGTGAGCTATTTTACCAAACCGTGAGCCTCTCCACAATGTCGCAATAAATATCGTACCGTAAGATCAATATCGAAATCGTACCGCACTGTGAGATGTTGATATCGTTACATCCCTACGCTCCAGCAGTGGCCTATATTACTGTATTGTATAACTTTAGGTGACCCAATCATAGTTTCTGTCCCAGACCTGATTAGTTGACGTTGGCATTAGCATGCTGCTGCTAGCTGCAGCATTTTGCACGGCGATCAAATATACATTAGTGGAGGTTTACAACTAACTCAGTGATTGAATTCTGAGGCTTCAGAATGAGGTACAGCATGTCTATATTCACTTAGATTTAGTGAAAGTTGTGTTTTTAAAACAGTGAGAGCCAAAACATGTATCGGATATTTGGAATCAATACCTGTTATTAGGGCTGCACGATATTATTGTTATATCGAGATTTTTTGTGCCGCACGATAGAGGATCAGACAATATCGATAATAACGATATACAGTACGTGTGTCACTTCCCATGGCCGTCCCTCGCGGACATTAGCAGAAGATTTATTATTAGTGAATGCGGGACGGGGTGTTAGGATTAGCTGCTATGACGAGGCAAATTGGATCAACTTTATTCTATTAAGGTTAGGGCTGGGCAATAAATCGAATTAATTCAATTAATTCATGATTTTAAAAAGCAGACGATGTGGAAAATGAGTAAATCGTTAAATCGTGTCCGCCGCTCCATGTCCACCTCATGTGCAGCCAATTTAGCAGCGTTTCAGACGCTCCGCAGCAAAATGACTCCAGAGGAGAAGCCAGAGACTTTCTGACGATCTCTGCTGCTTCTCAAAGCAGGTGTTGTGTTTTAAGAGTGCGCAGTGGAGTTTCCCTGGGTCTGCTCCTGTGCCTTTCTCTCACGCTGCTCTGAGCAGAGCAGCCTTTTAACTCCGCCCCTTTCCTCTTGAGTCTCCATGGAGACGGTTGTCAATCACAGCAGAGGCATGAGGATAAAACTAAAACACTTTTGAAAACTCAATGGCTTATTAAGAAGTTTTACTTTTGAGAGCAGACAAGGAATATTTAAGAAATAACCATTTTTAAATAAAGGCTTATCTTAATGGGCCTAACTGTTAGCCTGGCTAACGCCAGACTGCTGTGTGCGCTCAAATCTTTTCGAACTTCACAACAGCCTGGGGACCATGGCCGACATTTTTCCATGGATTTGGGCACCAATCACAGAACGAGGAGAGACGGTAAGACGATGACGCGCTATTTGACATACGGAAGCTTGTAGTTTGTTTAGGGATAAAAAAATTATTTACGGATCCAACATGACAGCAGCAGACGCGATGCCATCTTTCGATCAAGCTTTAGAATGTGTTCTAAATAGTTTAGCTCAAAAGTTTACAGCAGGTACGTCATACGTCATCTGATACCATGATACGATTGGCTATGGCTACGTGCAGACGCATGAGAGACATTCAGCACAATAAACGGCTATGGACAATCGTAAACCACACCTCTCCTACGAGAAAATAAATTGGTGGTCCCCAGACTAAATATCACTTGTGATTTTAGTCTGGCGTTAGCCAGGCTACCTAACTGTGGCTATATTATGAAATATTAATGAGCAGGACTCTGAGCAGTTTTCTTCATAAGAAAGATCAGGAGACTTTTTTAAGTTTATTTCCAATAAAATCGATTAAAATCATAATCGTCCAAACTGAGTAAAAAAATTGAGATTTTATTTTTTGGCCATATCGCCCAGCCTTAATTAAGGTATGTCTCTCGTGCTCCTGCCTGGTGCGCAATAAAGCCTTTGTCTCCATGTGCCGGTTTAAGTGCACTTCACCTCGGTAAATACAACTGAAACTAGAGCCATCTCCCGTTGGCCCGCACATGTGAGAAACCCCCGTGTGAACAACATGCTACCTTGTATTTTGGGGAAGACACGGCAGCTCCCGGGTGCTCGTGCGTAACTGTGGTGCTGCATGTTTGGACATTTGCACAAATCAGTAAATACTTGCATTTAAGAGGAGGAAGAATAATGTTTGGCAGTAGATTGAAGCTTTCCTAAATAGCAAGCTGACCTGTTATTTTTGGTCAGTATCTTTTCTGTTCACATTTTGCACTTTGCATAAATTGCATCTATGCTGTTACGCAGTAAAGGAAATATATTGGTTTATGATTTGTTTTGATTTAAGAGAATGTTTAATGAAAGCACTGAATTTATATGCACATGTTCTTCTGCTGCTGAACGTTAATAAAAGTGCCTTTGGTTTTGACCAAGAACATGGCTTATTGGTATTAATTCACTGGAAAAAATATCGAGCTATATTGTATATCGTCATTGAGCTAAAAAATATCGAGATATGACTTTTTGTCCATATCATGCAGCCCTACCTGTTGTTGTATTTTTTCCCAGTATCGGCTCTGATATCGGTGCATCCCTATTCCAAACCAGGCTTTGACATCTCATAAATGTGGTCAATGGGTTGACAGCAGATTAAAAATATCTGTATCGTTCGTAATTTGCAAAATTTGATGCTAATGCTGATGGATAAAAGTTAAATGGATACATTAAGCAGGCTAACAAACTCTGAAAAGTTTATCAAACAAACAGGCTGACAAACTGCTAGCAAGTTAAGATGGAATGCCACTTTTTCTTTATTTCAATGGATAAAAGCATAACAATGGAGCAAAATGAGGTGGTTTAGATCAGAATGAGCGTATAAAGGAGTCTGAGCTAAATGCTAAATCATATTCAGTTTAGTTTTTGCTTTTTGTGGCTTGGATTCAGGGGCCACTAGACATCATCTTATGTTAATGCTAAAGAAAACACAGAAATGCAACGAAATGAACAAAACATCCCTTGCTTACTTTAATATAGAGATACCATACATTTGAATGGGGAAATAAACACGCTTCTGTGCTAGCCCAATTGTGCATTTGTTCCAACGGGCTCAGATAACAGTGTTGTGTTTATGAAAATAATTTTGAATATAAAATGTTACTGTGACGTCGCTAACTTTATCTGCTTACCTTTAGCTTGAGCGGTCACATGATTATTAGCGCCCGCTCGCAGTCAAAGAAGGTAATCATTAGTGGTGGTGGGACAGGGTCTGTAATTAATTCATCGTAATTAATCACATTTTAATCGATAACCAAAAATAACATTTTCAATTCAAAAACCCTTTTTGAAATGTAATGATAGATAAATAGAGGCAAGAGCTCAACAACAAATATATTTACTGTTGTTAAGCTTGAACAGACAGATTGGTGTAAAGTGCGATTATAGTTATTCAGCTGTTTCATGCTCCCCTGATCCTTCTCTAACTTGTAAACAGTAACTAAATCCTAAACACAACTATCAAACCATATCATTTCATTACTTTATCCCACTTTATCTCAGGCGAAAGTTCAAACCGGAGAGACTCAAAACGAGCTCACGGTTTAGAGTCTCAAAATACACAGAACTCACTGAGACTTTAAAACGGAGCTTTAGGAAGAATACTGGGTCAGGGTCTACCACAAACTTTATGAATGTTCATAAAAGTTTGTTTTGCCATTTTTAAACAGAACACTCATTTTTGTATGATATCTTAAAGTGACATGAGACTTGTAATACATATTTAGGTCAGTAATTTACAGTAAAAGTTTCAAAGTGTCTTTAAATAAAAAAGAAAATCCCTATCACCTGCAGCGTCTCCCCTTAGAGTCTGAATCCACTGTAGTCGGGGCCTCTCTGCTCTGTCCCGTGTGCTCCTCTGTCTGTGAAACCTGCCCGACCGGGAGCAAAGAGCAGCTCCACCTCAAACACCTCACAGCTGTAAAAGTCAGTGAATGATTAGAGGTGCTTTTAAAGAGAGAGAGCGCAGGAATCCATTTTGTTATTTTTAGTCTCTTATCCACTGTCGAGCATCGATAACGAAACATCTCCAACGCTTTACTCGTCAGTTTTTGTCATTTATAAGCACAAAAATATCTCTGAATAAGTTTAGAACCTGATATGACGACGAGCGTATGTTGTTTTCCAAACCTTATTAACCTTAAAGAGGGGGTATTCTGCTTTTTTCAATCACATAGCAGCAGTCTATAGCATACTACAATGATGACGTAACCTTCTGTTGGTCTGTATATGCAGTAAATTAAAATAACTGCCTTGAATAAAATTGCTCTCTCAAAATGGCTGTACTGAACGTCTTGAAATAGGCCTCTGTCTCTTTAAGAAGCTTTCCGACACGCCCCCTTCAGCACACTGCTGTGGCATCTAAACAACACTACTGTGCGGGGAGGGGGCTCTGCTGAGCTGAGGAGCAGTGGTTGGTGGCTTGGCTGGTGACGAAAGGTCCAGAGGCGTCTCCAGGAGGTGGGGGCGTTCCTAGGAGGACTGAGGCATAGCTACACCTAAAATGGCTGCCGTCTAAGTTTTTACTGATTACTCAAAAATATGTGAATGAGCCAAGGCAACACTCCAGGCATGTGTTTAATGAGGGAACGACATAATAACATGATATAAAGCATTTTACATAATACCCCCCTTTAACCTGTGCCTTACCTTAAATATGGGCGTTCAACTTTTTACTGATATTTAGTGATAAATGAAACATATCTGGCTAAAAATCTTACATTTTGTTGGTTAGAAAAAGCTACATTGATTGAAAACGGCTTATTCAGAGTGTCCCTGTCCCTCACCCTCTCTTCTCTTCTGCTGTTTCTCTTCCCTCTCTTTGCTCCTTTACTCCTCTCTCTCTCTCTCCGTCCTCTTTCTTTCTCCAGGCCAGCAGCTCTGAGCTCAGCTGGACATAAATGTGGCAGAAAATAAAGTGAAATCTTTAGTTTCAGATTTGGAAAAGAAGCGGCAGAGGTCAGAGCCTTAATCCACTGATCGATTTTTCAATTCCACTTTCACTTCCAGAGATATTTGTCTTTACAATAATTGTATCAAGATATTTTTTTATCTAAAGTGAGTGTAATGTTCAGGTTTTGGGCCAGTTTTTCACCTCTTACCCCGCCTTAACTGAGCAGTTCAGCTTTACCCAAATCTAAAAGGTTCTCGCCAGCTCACAACCTACAGGCCAGTGTAACGCCTCATTCGAAAGCTAAGACCTACAAAACTCATCTAAAATGTTACCATTCCTCGCTCTTTTTTCTGTATTTTTGGTCGCTTTCTCTAACTGTTTTGTTGCTCATCATTTTTGTCACTGGGTTTTGCTGTGGTTTTGTCGCTTTTTTGTTACTATTTTGTTTCTTTTTCATTGCTTTTTTGTTGCTTTTTTCTGTTGCATTTTCTGTTGCATTTTCATCAAATTTTTGTCATTTTTTTAATGCTTTTTTTTTTGCTGCGTTTCATCCTCATTTTCATCTAGTTTTTGTCGCTATTTTGACGCTTTTTTCAAGAAGCTTTTAGATTTGGGTAAAGTCGCACTGGTTGAGGTGGGGGTTAAGAGGTTAACATATAAAGACAAACAAAGACAGGCCTCAACTCCAGGCTGAAAACAGTTCTTTTTACCCGTGAATATGAAACTGAAAGTATTTTATTGCACTCTTGCTTTTTACTGTTGTTCATACATTTTTATGTTGACGTTTTATTAATTGATTTGATTTGCTTCATTTGTGTTTTTTCTGAGGGTTTTTAATGTCTAATTCCTAACATGATTTATTTAGTAATATGTCACAAATTAAAACCATAAAGTTAAACCTGCCTCGATCCATTATTCAGATTTTGTCGCCAAAAATATGGGAAACTTTGGGCATTTATCGGCTTAAAAGACTTAAACATAAAATGACAGAAAACTTGCTGTACATTTTCCCCTCATGTTTGTGTCAGTAATCTACAGCAGAAGCTTCAAATTGATATCTCTACATTTAAAAAGTTTCTCTATTCACCTGCAGTGTCTCTCCTCAAGTGAAGTTTTTGTGCCTAAACTGTTTGGCATCTGGTCTTTTGCTCGTGTTGGTGTTTTATAATAAACGGGTTGTGCTTATGGCGAGACACAATCATAAACTTTCATTCATTCATTGTAGAAAAAGTCACTTGAGAAAGACGGAGTTCACATCACTCTGGAATCAATCCCTGTCCTTCAGGTTAAGAGAGAATCCAGGCTTTAATCGGACATTTACAGTCAGTTTTAAGGATACAATATGTTGTTCTATCAAGGATATAGGTCATCATTTGAAAGACGAACTGTTTCCACTGTTGATTGTCATAATAAACTGATAAACTTACTTATTTTTCTGTTTTTGTGGCAGGA
Source organism: Neogobius melanostomus (assembly GCA_007210695.1). Taxonomy (NCBI): domain Eukaryota; kingdom Metazoa; phylum Chordata; class Actinopteri; order Gobiiformes; family Gobiidae; genus Neogobius; species Neogobius melanostomus. The sequence goes on along the minus strand of VHKM01001014.1, from coordinate 215,143 downwards.
ATACAACGGGGAAAAGACCAACAATGGAATCCACTACAGACTGCAGCTTCTCTACAGTAACGGTCAGTGCTTCATCTCCTTTAACTCCACTTTATCAACTCAAATCTGTGGTAAATCCTCCAACTAAAAACTAAACCCAGACAAACTGAGGGTGTAGATTCAGAAATGTGTCTCTTTTGTGTTGATTTATTTACTCAATAAACAGCTTTTATTGTTTTAAATTCCGCCCGGAGTCAGTCGTCTCGTCTCTCACAGATTGACGTTTCATTAGCGGAGGAGGCTGTAATTCCCTGATATTCCGGAGCGTTCCTGGTTTTCCGGAGGCGCAGTCGTGTGTAAAACAGTAACGTTAATATCAGAGTTGGACGGGACGACGACAGAAACAGATTCTCATTAAAGCAAATGTCTTTAGGCACAGTGTGAATTCTTTTACAGACACAGTCACGTGTTTGCTTTAGTGAGTGCTGTTCCTGTGTCAGGACCTTTTCTGTGTCATTGAGGCGTAATTGAAGAACCTTTTTGGACGCCTCAGCTTTGATTTGTTTTCCATTTAAATATTTAGTAATATTGTCGGAAATGACAGTAAGGAGCGAGAGGCTGGGCTGGTCATGATTTACAAATTACCTCAGGTCTGTTTTTGATGAAAAGCCAAAAAAAACGTTGAATTGCTGAATGTTCTGTAACTGCATTATAGTATCAAATGAAGTCAAGTATTGTATTAAATTAAATAATATGGGGATTTCTACGTTTTCTAAGGCCGATGTCGATATGCTCAGCCGATATTTTTGACCGATATTTGGCCGCTCCAGCAGTGGCCGGTTTTGTTTTATTACTTAAGGTGATTCAATCATAGTTTCTGTCCCAGCTGTGATTAGCTGCCGTTAGCATTAGGACGCTAATGCTAGTGGCAGCAGCTCCATATTGACTGAGGTTTAGTGAGACTTGTCTTAAACAAACTTGTAGCTAATCAGTTTTCATCGTGATGTTTCTCTGTTCCCCTGAGGCCGAGGGAGTCGTGGAAGGAACTCGTTTTAAAGTCCTGACTTCACTCTTTCCAATTTTTATCGCCGCTAGATCGACCAATAGCCGATATCGTAAAATCCCAGACTGATTTTTATACAGAGGGAGATCATTCTGAATAACCAGGCTAGGTTTGATTCTCTTACTGTGGAGTTTACATGTTCTCCCTGAGCCTGGAGACATCTCTCATGAGCACAGTTACTTTCATTAACTCCAGTTCTCTGAAACAAATGACCATTAGGCTCCTTCTCAGTGGTGATAGAAATAACAGTTTTAAATCAGCGGTTCTCAAACTGTGGGTCAGGGCTGGGAGGTGAGAGAACGTAACCATTTACCATTTTAAAAAGTGTCGTCCTAAACACCAGTCTGACAGTGGCTTAGTGGTTAGGGGTTCTCACACAGAGGGGCAGGGCCGGATTCAGGTTATTATTTAAATAAAAGAAAGAAATGATGTTCCACTTCTGCCCTGCACGTAAACCTTTTCCAGTGACGTCTCCTCGTGTAATAATTCCATACGTTGATATTGTGTTTTGTTTCAGGCATCAGGACAGAGCAGGACCTGTACGTCCGCCTCATCGACTCCATGACCAAACAGGTGAGACAGTCCGGAGTCTCTACCAGACCCTCTGCTGCCGCTCTCTCCCCCAGGACGGGGCTCTCTCCTGGGGCTCAGAGCGGAGACAGTCCGGGTCGATGGTGGCAGTGACAGGATCACAGTCTCACAGCGAGAAATAACATGGATACGGATCAATACCACAGTCTGAGCCCAGGGCAGCCAGACTCAAACTGTGGAGACAAATCCACACGTTTATCACGACTAACGAGCAACAAACATTACTTTAAACTATTTACAATTACAAAAATCTAAATCTGAAAGAGAATTAGAGCTGGGAATCAGAGCTGGGCAATATATCAATACAACATAATATCGAAATGGAAGATCTGCAAATTTACAATATCGAGTTTATCTTCAATGTCAAGGAATGTGGGAAAAAAGTGGAAAAAATATTAGGAAGAAAATTGGAAGAATTTCGGAAAGAGAAATTGGAAAAAAAAATGTTTATGATGTAAAGTGGGAAAAAATGTTTCAAAAAATAGGGATACAATTGGTAATAAAAAGTGAAAAAAAAAAAAGTTAATAAATGTGAACATACTGGGGCAACATTTGGAAAAATAAGGGAACAAATGGGGAAAATGTCTTTTTTTCCCTTTTGCAGTCTGTCCAGGACAATGATCTTTTTTTTTTTTTTTCATTAAAGTGCATATGACACATTAAAACACAGTTAACACGATTATATTTCAGATTTTGCTAAAGATTATTCCCAGTTTTCTTTAGTTTGACCATTTTTGTGATGTTTATGTTTTCACTTCCTTATTGGACACCGACAGGAAGTGACATCGAAGAAGGTAAACAATTTTAAACTGTTGCCGTGCAACCATGTTAAGTCAATGGGAAATGAATGAGTCAAACTGCTATGGAATGTTTCCTTCTTTTATGTCACTTCCTGTCAGCAGCTTAAAAATTCAAATAAAAATAACTTTTCTGCCCAACATTTCTTCATTAAAATTGCTGCTTCACTGAAAAAAATTATAATTATGCAACTGATGTAATCCATCTAAATAAGTCATATTTTCAAGAGCATTAAAACCTGTCATATGCACTTTAACCCAAATGGACAAACAAAACAAGACATTATGACAAACAAAACAGAACAAAAACAATATAAAACAAAACAAAAACAGCAGTGTGATAATGGGAAAATATTACTAAAGCAGCACCAATTGTATATTTTGGGGGGTGGGCACTTATAAGCTATTTGCTTCGGCCCACTCCTTTTGAGCACACTTACTGCTCAAATAAACAAACAAATAAATAAGTATTGTTTTGGGGTATGTACAATGTTTTTTTTTTTTATACATATATACACGCACATTATGTATATGGACATTTACATACACAAATACATGTATATAAACATATACATACACATACATGATGTCTACACATGTTTTCGAGCATCAGATGTAAATGTAGATGTTTGCAGCTTATTTATTACATATTTCTGACAGTTTGCAAAAATATCACTTTATCATCATTGTCAACAAAGCCCAAAAAATATTGCAATACTGATTTAGTCAATATCGTCCAGACCTAAATTACATGTGCTTTAAAGGAAATGCTTGTTAATGACATGTAAGGCCTTTTCTGTGAATAACGCCATAAAGCCGTGCAGCAGCCCTGTATGAATAATAAAAAGCATAAATAATAATTGCCTCTATAACGCTGTACAAAGCCGTCTCCTGTTAAACGCATTATTTCTGCTCGGCCTGAATCGCGCTCCTCTCTGCTCCTCGGGCCGGTCTCTAAACCCCACAGTCGTCCATCTTGGTCTGGTCCTGACAGCTCGGGGACTCAGACCTGGGACTCGGACTAAACGGGGAGGGGTTTAGACCTGGGTTAGTCCCGGTGTAGATCTGAATTATGTAAAAAAAAAGGAGGCCGTTGTGTGGAGGGTGTTAGTCCAAACCAGCTCAGATCCAGATTATTAAAACACCTTTATATGGACGCAAACTTCATCAAGATTTTTATGTTTTAACATGATTTAGTCCAGGCTTAACCCTGGTTCAGTCCCGGTTTGGCCCTGATTTAGTCCCAGTTTAACACTGGTTTAATCCTGGTTTAGTCCTTCTCCTTTAGTCCCGCTCTGGTCCCGCTCTGGCACTCCTCTGGTCCTGCACAGATGTTGAGGGGCTGGGTTTAGTCTCGGTTTAGCCCTGGTTTAGTCCTTCTTAAGTCCCGCTCTGGCCCTCCTCTGGCCCTCCTCTGGTCCCGCACAGATGTTGACGGCCTGGGTTTAGTCCTTCTCCTTTAGTCCCGCTCTGGCCCTCCTCTGGCCCTCCTCTGGTCCCGCACAGATGTTGAGGGGCTGGGACCACCGCAGAGACCGGGATGTGGGTCAGGACTTGGTGGATCTTAAATGGAGTGTGAAGGAGGCTGTAAAACTCTCTTTAAACTCCATTAATCCTGTTATTGTCCGCACTCGCTCAGCAGCTCCGACGCTTCTGCATCTTCATTACGTTTAACCACATCCAGAAAGGTTACAGATTTAACGTTACCATGGTGATCCGCCATGTTGTGGGCCATAGACCAACATCAACCACGCAGATCTTCTGTGGGCCTTGTAAACCTATAAACGTTGCAGGGATTGCACTGTAAATTAAATCTGGAATATAGCTAATATGCACGCTAGTTTAAGTAGCCTACCAGAAGACCTGATGTGTTAGCCGTAATTATTAAATTATGCTCTGTTTCTGATGTGCGGGGCTCTCTCCCTCTCTCTCTCTCTCTCTCTCTCTCTCTCTCTCTCTCTCTCTCTCTCTCTCTCTCTCTCTCTCTCTCTTTTTCTCTAAAAGCAGCTGCTGTTTAACCCCGCGTGGTTTCGCTTTGCTTTTCGTACGGAAACTAAACAGTTTTAAAATGTCGCGATGGATCTCACATCAGAGCTGAGAGCGCATGGGTACGAGGCTACGAGCACATGGATCGAGCGGCTCGTGGAGCAGCTTCAATAACGTAGGCTACGACGCAAACTTCTACATATTGTCCCGTTCACCCACTGTTTCTTAAACATACGTTAAAATTGAGCAAATGCAAATAATAAGCTCTGAATTACAGCTGTATTAGTGATAAGAGCCTTGTTATTGAGGAGCAGATGACGCTCTGAATAAGTCGTTCTCCTCTCAGACTTTTACTCACGAGTTTTAACACATTTCTGTTGCAAAATTCGTGTTCCATGACTCTGTTCAGATCATGTTTAGTTTAGATACATTATCCTGCAATCTCACATTTTTCCTAACACAAATAAATGCATATATACATACATACATATACTGCCCCCAAACTGGAGGAGTGGCTCCAGCAGATCCCAGGAAATACATCAGACATCTCGGTCCAGAAAAGTGCAGTTCTAAGAACAGCAAAGATACTGCACAGAACCCTCAAGCTCCCAGGCCGACGGTAGAGGACCTGAGCTTAGAGGAAAAAGAGAGACCGCCCACGGAGGGTGAGGAAGAGTTAGTATATATATATATATATATATATAGGCTATGTAAATGTATTTAAAAAATGCTTATAATTAGAGATGGACGATATCATCGTTCATCACAATGGTTCACTGTAAACATCGTCAACTGCCAATTAAGGCGACATCGCCCAAGCCTAACAACAAAACCATATAATCCTGGATCTGTCCATTATTTAGATTTCGTTGCTGAAAATATGGGAGTGTCTTATTCTTAAAGAAAACAGAAAATAACAGAAAACTTGCAATACATTTGTTCTCAGATTTTAGTAATGCTCAGCAAAGGTTTCATGTTTTTCCCTCTTCACCTGCAGCGTCTTAAAGCAGCTGTAGGTGAGAGAGTTGTTCTTTTCTCGCTCTAATGTGACATGTGTGAGCGTGTCTGTATCTGTACCAGGGCTTCAGCTGCTCTGTGAGTAACGTGGCCGTTTGAAATAACAAAATACTTTCATGTATTTGTTGTTTTTCAGCCGATCCTGTACGAAGGCCAGGACAAGAACCCTGAGATGTGCCGAGTGCTGCTCACCCACGAAATCATGTGCAGGTAACACTTCACAAACACTACAGCTGTATTCAGACCAGAAAAGTCCTTTGGTCCACTTGTTTGGTCCGGATCAAAAGCTGACTTTTTGTTTGTTTGGTGCAGTTCACATTCAGACTGTACTTTCTGCAAGTGTTTTATTTTGTAAACACATACACGTGTGTGACGATCGAATATTTGATGCTTACGATGATAATAAAAGAAACGTAAGAGACTAAACCACTTACCATTAACGTCAGCTTCACCGGAGCAGCTGGAGGAAGAGGTGTTTTGTTGGAGGAAGAGCTGTTTTGTTGGAGGAAGAGCTGTTTTGTTGGAGGAAGAGCTGTTTTGTTGGAGGAAGAGCTGTTTTGTTGGAGGAAGAGGTGTTTTGTGTGGATGAAGGGTCGTCTGCTGAGCTGTTTGTTTCTGTCCACGGGACAAACTGTTGCTCTTGTTCCTCTTCTTTAAAGCGTCTCATAAGTTTGGAAGTTTTTTCCACTTTGATGCCGCGGCTGTTCAGGAAACCGCTCGAAGCCCCTCCTTCATTTTCTCACTAAACATGCTGAACATGAACGCATGTTTGTGTGTCTTTTCTAGCAGTTGTGTTAATGCACATCTGCCCAAATATCCAGGAGGCACAGGGTCTCCTCAAGGACCCGGGTCTGTCCACGGCTCATTGTTTGTAGCATCCATCCAGTATTAGCGTTAGCAGCAGTGAAGGCCGTGCTATGGTGGCTTGTTAAGCCCAAAAAGGCGCATGTATCCTGGAGTTGTTTCGGTTTATATTCACACCTGAAGTGAACCGCACCAGAGTCCGTTTGGAACTGGACCGAGACCACCTGAAAAAGTGGGTCTCAGTCCAGTTCTTTGATCCGCACCAGGATTGGTTTGTTGTTTTCACACCTGCAGAAAAAGCCCGTTTAAAGTGAACCAAACAGGGCAGGTCTGAATACACCCTTAAACTGTATAGGCACGGGATCAGAACCACCTGTACTGAAACGGAATCAGAATGACCTGGGGACGTGAGTGATCGGATTCATACGGGATCAGCCGTGTCAGTAATTCACTCATTTTCACTTTTTCCTGAAATGATGGATAGATAAATAACTTTTCTTCATTCATGATGTGAGCGCTGACTCAGGTTTGTTTGTGAGCTTTGCTTTAGCCAGAGGTTATTTCTTCCTGCACCTCCCACATCTGTAACATCGTTTTTCTCTCTTATTCTTTTTAGATGGATAAAAAAACAGCATTTGTGTCGGAGTAAAGCTTTGATGATATTATTACTATAGTTTATTAAATGTGGACATGAATATAACCTCTTATCTTCCGCTTTAACCGAGTGCATTTTCTCCACTTCAGCTTTACCCAAATCTAAACTGGAGCTCACAGCCTCTAGACCAGTGTAACGTCTCATTTGAAAGCTAAGACCTGCAAAACTGACCTTATCTTTTTTGTCGCGTCGTCACATTTTTGAAGCGTATTTGTCATTCTTTTTTTAGTAGGTTTTTCATTGAATTTTTGTCACGTTTTTTGTTGCTCTTTTGTGGCTTTTTTCACTAAGCTTTTAGATTTGGGTAAAACAATCACCTGAGACTGAGGCGTTTGCACAATTATCCTAAAGGTAAAAATCAGGGGAATTATTTCCTTCCAAATCCCTGACACTGCAGATTCAGTCATATTTACTTTTCAGCCGAGGTCCCAATAGGGCAAAATAAACCTTCGACTGTATGTGCGACTGTACCGGGGCCTCTCCTGTTTTCAGCAGCAGCAGATGTTTGAGCTTCACACCAATCAACACGTCTGCTCCGAACAGCAACAAGAGACGGAAATAACACAAGAACAAGACAGGACTAAACTACAGCAACTAAAGCTAAAGGAACTAAACCCAACAGCAACTAAAGCTAAAGGAACTAAACCCAACAGCAACTAAAGCTAAAGGAACTAAACCCAACAGCAACTAAAGCTAAAGGAACTAAACCCAACAGCAACTAAAGCTAAAGGAACTAAACCCAACAGCAACGAAACCCAACAGCAACTAAAGCTAAAGGAACTAAACCCAACAGCAACTAAAGCTAAAGAAACTAAACCCAACAGCAACTAAAGCTAAAGGAACTAAACCCAACAGCAACTAAACCCAACAGCAACTAAAGCTAAAGGAACTAAACCCAACAGCAACTAAACCCAACAGCAACTAAAGCTAAAGGAACTAAACCCAACAGCAACTAAACCAACAGAACTAAAGCCAAAAGCAACTAAACCAACAGCAACTAAAGCTAAAGGAACTAAACCCAACAGCAACTAAAAAGAACTAAAGCAAAAACTAAAAGAACTAAACCAACAGCAACTAAAGCTAAAGGAACTAAACCCAACAGCAACTAAACCCAACAGCAACTAAAGCTAAAGGAACTAAACCCAACAGCAACTAAACCCAACAGCAACTAAAGCTAAAGGAACTAAACCCAACAGCAACTAAACCCCAACAGCAACTAAAGCTAAAGGAACTAAACCCAACACAACTAAAGCTAAAACTAAACCCAACAGCAACTAAAGCTAAAGGAACTAAACCCAAACAGCAACTAAACCCAACACAACTAAAGCTAAAGGAACTAAACCCAACAGCAACTAAAGCTAAAGGAACTAAACCCAACAGCAACTAAAGCTAAAGGAACTAAACCCAACAGCAACTAAACCCAAACAGCAAACTAAAGCTAAGGAACTAAACCCAACAGCAACTAAAGCTAAAGGAACTAAACCCAACAGCAACTAAAGCTAAAGGAACTAAACCACACAACAAAGCAAAGAACTAAACCAACAGCAACTAAAGCTAAAGGAACTAAACCCAACAGCAACTAAAGCTAAAGGAACTAAACCCAACAGCAACTAAAGCTAAAGGACTAAACCCAACAGCAACTAAAGCTAAAGAACTAACCCAACACAACTAAAGCTAAAGGAACTAAACCCAACAGCAACTAAAGCTAAAGGAACTAAACCCAACAGCAACTAAACCCAACAGCAACTAAAGCTAAAGGAACTAAACCCAAACAACAACAAAAATAAAAAAAAAGCTAAAGGAACTAAACCCAACAACAACTAAAGCTAAAGGAACTAAACCAACAACAACTAAAGCTAAAGGACCTAACCAACAGCAATAAAGCTAAAGGAACTAAACCCAACAGCAACTAAAGCTAAAGGACTAAACCAACAAACTAAAGCAAAGAACAAACCAACAGCAATAAAGCAAAAGAACTAAACAACAGCAACTAAAGCTAAAGGAACTAAACCCAACAGCAACTAAAGCTAAAGAACTAAACCCAACAGCAACTAAACCAACAGCAACTAAACCCAAAGCAACTAAAGCTAAAGGAAACAAACCAGGCTCTCTTAAAATCAGAAGGACATTTAGCTTCCTCCTGGTTTCCTTCCTCCTTCACCTCCTCCTCCTGGTTTCCTTCCTCCCTCGCCTCCTCCTCTTGGTTTCCTTCCTCGCCTCCTCCTCCTCCTCCCTCGCCTCATTACGCTCCTCGTTAAACAGCCTCATTAATGGCGGTGGCGATAGGTGCTGTTTCCGTTCCTTAATGAGTCTGTGTTACCTGTAAACACCAGGACAGTTACCGCGGCGACGGCGCTCACCTGGGCCCGGTCTCCATGGCGACGCCCTCTCCCGGGACTCACCTGTGTCACTCACCTGTCCGCCCCCATTTAAAGACCCAATTACCAGGTCATTATGGCAGGTTCTTCAGGCGAGGCGCGGCGGCCGAAAACATGGATCTGAGTTCTTATATTTGAAGAGTCTAGTGGCGCTGGGCTAATGCTAGGCTAATGCATGTCTATGGTATCAGTTAGCCTGCATTAAAAACAGTCTAAATCACTTATAACACCAGACTAACCATATAAATGTCTGTGTTAATAGAATAATTTAAAATAACTTATATTTGAGCAGCATCAGCTTCGTGGCTGTAAGCTAACGCAGCGGCGGAGTGATCTGCGAGAAAATAGTCCCTCAAAATGCGGTAATTCATGTGATACAAGGTCAGTTATATTTCAAACATTATTCTATTAACACAGACATTTATATGGTTAGTCTGGTGTTATAAGTGATTTACCTCAGGTGCACTGTGGAGTTGGTCACACTGTTTTTAAGTAAGGGATAATGTATAGAACGCCGGTCATTATCGGGACAATAAGTACCGACAGGGCGAACTGGAGGCTCTTATTTTCCCGGCGTTCTGGCGTCCTCCGCCATGTTTGTTTGTCGTCCATACATGCAGTAAATGTTTCGGTAAAAGCCCTCAGAGCAGCTTCTTCTGTGGCTTTAAGGACAAGTCCAGCTTATTTAAAACAGAAGAAAGGCCACTGGGAAAAGATCGTTGTGTCGCGGCTGCCATCTTCACTGTTTTGGTTACGGCCCGGAGGAGCACTGGTGTTTGATGGCAAATCCTAGTGCGGAAGATGACGTAAGGGATAATGTAGAGAACGCCGGTCATTATCGGGAAAATAAGTATCGACAGGGCGAACTGGGCCCCGACACGTAGCGCAGGGGTCTTGTTTCGCCCTGAAGGTTCTTATTCTCCCGATAATGACCAGCGTTCTATACATTATCCCGCTTATTATACGGCTATTTGCTGACTGTACACACACAAATAAACTTCATACACTTTTATGAAGGCAGAAAGGTTTATTTAATGATTTCTGCAGGAAATAGTTCCCAAAAGTTTGCGCGTTGCTTGGCAACGTTTGTTGATTCCAGGCAGTGTGGTGAGGCTAGTAGCAGCACGGCTAGCTACTTATTGCTAGCCTAGCTACTTATTGCTAGCCTAGCTACTTTGTTGAAGGTGCAGTTGGAGAGGAGGAATGGTGGTGAATCTCTGGGTAACACTACTGATAAGACCTGTATTACAAGCACCAACTCCGTTGCCATTGGCAGCGGTCATTATTTTTTTCAGAGGTCTTCTATCAGAAAATAATGACCGGTAGAATGTTGGAAAATCACATTCAAGTCAATGGAGCGTTCTACTTGCATTGTGAAGGGCCGTATAATAATGCAGGCTAACTGATACCATAGACATGCGTTAGCCTAGCACTAGCCTAGCGCCATTAGACTCTTCAAATATAAGAACTGCATGAATTGAAGACAACAATATCTCCAGACATCAACAACACTCTGGATAACTAGGAAATGAGGCCCAATGTCAAAAATCCTGAAATATCCCTTTAAGAGTGATAAAACACAATTAAAAGTAATGAAAAAGCAAAAAAAAGAGCCACAAAAAGTGACAATGAAGCAACATAACACAATAAAAAAGTGACAAAAATATGACGAGAAAATGACAAAAAAAGCATCTATAGACCCTTTAATTGTTTGTAAACATTCCGGGCTTAGCTGGAGGCGGGAAGTTGGATTCCTATCTATTTCCATTGTAGCTGTTGTCATAGTAACGATAAACAAATGTCTAACTGTTTTTGGAAATATCAGATAAATCTTATTTTATCGTCTCAAATGTCATTCCTCTTGTTCTTGCGCCTTAAGCTACAACAGGACCACATTTTTCATTTGTAGTTTTACACTTAAAATTGCTAGTTTTAGTTTAATCTTATTTCTCTTGATCACTTCCTGCCTCCAGCTGATGTCACTGATGATGTCAGCAGTTAAAGGGTCTATAAGCAAGGAAATAAGCGATGAAGAAAGCAACAAAAAATGAGAAAAGAATAAGACAAAAACATGTGAATAAAAAGACAAAAAAAACAATACGAAACCAGACAAAAAAGTCTCCATCAGTCCCCAGACCTAGAAGGTTTAAGCTGTAAAGGAGGTGTTAACGTTAAAGGAAAGAAATAGACCAAACTCTCTCTTTACGATGTGTTTCGTGTCCACACGACAACACACTGTAACACAATATCAAAACACTTTCCAGCCTTTTACTTCACAATATTTTCAGAGGGATTATTATTTTATTTTTTTATCCACACGAAACAAAAACTGTCCTAAAGTCCAGCATCTTCTCTCTAAGGTCACATGACTGTCTCAGAAAGGCCGTCTGTAGACCCTTTTAACTGCTGACATCATCAGTGATGATGTCACTGATGATGACAGTGACATCATCTGGAGGCAGGAAGTGATCAAGAGAAATAAGATTAAACTAAAACTAGTGATTTTAAGTGTAAAACTACAACTGAAAAATGTGGTCCTGTTGTGGCTTAAGGAGCAAGAACAAGAGGAATGACATTTGAGACGATAAAATAAGGTTTATCTGATATTTCCAAAAACAGTTAGACATTTGTTAGACATTTGTTAGACATTTGTTTATCGTTACTATGACAACAGCTACAATGGAAATAGATAGGAATCGAGCTTCCCGCCTCCAGCTAAGCCCAGAATGTTTACAAACTAATATAGGGTCAATAGGTGGGCAATATAAGTCTACACAAGATAATATCACAAATGCAAATTTACCCCCAATGTCAAGAAATGTGGGACAAATGGGGAAAAATTATTATCTTTTCAAAGTTGGGAAGGAATTGGGGAAAAATAGGGAAGAAAGAGGATATAAATGGGGGTTTCTGCCATGTCGTCTGTTCAGGACAATTATGTAAATGTAATATCACAAATAACTTTCTATGACTGAAGATCCAAAATCCCCTTTGATTTGAGCAATTATTTACATTATTATATTTACGTTGTCACGTGAAACCACAAAGATAATAACTCAAAAGGAATAGGCCGGAGCAAGAAAGCTTATCAGTGCCTACAACATATTCAAGATACTTTCATGCGTTTCAGGATTATTTCTGAGAGAATAAATCATAGTAGAAATCTAAGATGTACATTATTGAAGTGCATGTGTCCAGCTGCATTATATTATAATACCTGAGTTACCCAGGCTCAACATTACCTTTGAGCAAATGTTTTATAACTTAAAGCCATACATTTAAACCTGGCTCTATCCCGTCGTCGAAAGTGCTTTATTTGTATATTTAAACGTAAAATGACAGAAAACTTTCAACACACTTTGTCACATTTGTGTCAGAAATCTACAGTGAAAGTTTCAAATTGCTATGTGTTTTCCCTGTTCACCTGCAGGGCCTTTAGTTCCCTTAAACCTTTGGAGGAAAGTGAATTAAAACCAGATTAAAAATGTATTTGTTTCCCAATGAAAGTGAATAAACGTCCATAAACCCGTATAAAAATGTCCAATCACTTGTGTGCATGTAAAGAAGGCCCCTCTCCGTCCCTCCAGGGGGCACTCTCTCCCCCTCAGGTCCCCGGGGGCCCCCTGTGTTTACCCGCTCCCTAATTAGTCCCGGGGCGGCCGTGGCGGTGGCGGAGCGGGGCGCGGGGGGATAAATTAGGGCCAGACACAAACAGCGGCGTGTTTTCGGTGGCACTTAGCGATCAAACGGCCCATAAATGATGCATGCGGCTCATTTCACATGCGCCGACGCGTGTTTTGTCAAATATCAATGTGATTCAGAGCGACGTGAGGCCCGGGCGCGGGAGGGCGAGCGACCGGAGGGCACGGCGCCGCCACCGCCACGAGGGGAGCACCTTTACTATAGCGCAGTGATCCAGGTTTCAGCGCGAGGAACTGCCGATATAACGCGACTGGACAGAGGACTAGATGGAAATAATAACCATCACAATAAAAACTGGAATGATTTAGGTATAATACAGTGACACGGCTTTAAAGGGATATTTCAGGATTTTTGACATTGGGCCTCATTTCCTAGTTATCCAGAGTGTTGTTGATGTCTGGAGATATTTTTTTCTTAAATTCATGCAGTTCTTATATTTGAAGAGTCTAGTGTCTAGTAGACTAACCATATAAATGTCTGTGTTAATAGAATCATGTTTGAAATATAACTGACCTTGTATCACATGAATTATCGCATTTTGAGGGACTATTTTCTCGCAGATCACTCCGCCGCTGCGTTAGCTTACAGCCACGAAGCTGATGCTGCTCAAATATAAGTTATTTTAAATGATTCTATTAACACAGACATTTATATGGTTAGTCTGGTGTTATAAGTGATTTACCTCAGGTGCACTGTGGAGTGGGTCACACTGTTTTTAATGCAGGCTAACTGATACCATAGAAATGCTTTAGCCTTGCCCTAGCCTAGCGCCACTAGACTCTTCAAATATAAGAACTGCATGAATTTAAGAAAAAAATATCTCCAGACATCAACAACACTCTGGATAACTAGGAAATGAGGCCCAATGTCAAAAATCCTGAAATATCCCTTTAATGTCTCTCTGTCTACGATGCTTGTTTTATGAAGTTGTTAGGTGTTAGTCTTACTATCGAGTTTCTAGGAAGTCACAACGTCTTCACTTTAGTCGCTCCTAAGACTCCAAACTTTACAGGCTTGGACTCAACAACATTCGGAAGGTTTTTTCACACAGACATTTCAATATCTAATTCCTGACAGATTTATAGGAGGTGTTCACGTTTTAGAATGTGATGATGTCATGATGTCAGGTGGAGCAGGAGCCAATACAACTCTACGGGAGGAATACAGTTTTTGTAAGAAATCTCCAAAATGAAAATTAACAAATGATTTTCCTCATCAGTGTTTGACAGTGGTTGGATTCACAAACCTGACATATTATTTTATGGCTGAAAGTCCTTTCTACTGGACAACATCACGCTCGTGTTATCGAATATTGTCTTCACTTTTGGACGCCTTTCAGAGAGAATAACTTTGAGACAGATTTTGTTTCATGTGGATTCTTTCAGTAATGACTGAGATATTAACCAAAAACTAAGAGAAAAAAATCCACAGATACCACAGTTACCACCATGGAATCTTCAGCTGCTCCACCTCAGTTTTAAACTATGGGATCTTTAGAAAGTCGTGATGTCACATGAATTGAGCTTTGAACCACGAAAAAAAAGGAGAAATTTGAATTTTTAACACATTTTTTCAGTAACAATGCACAGTCCCATAAATCTGACGATATGCGTTGTACTAAAGCGAGTTTTAATTCATCTTTTAATGTTTAACCTCTTAACCCCCACCTAAACCAAGCACATTTTATCCAGTTTGGCTTCACCCAAAACTAAAAGCTTCTAGTGTCAAAATAGCCACAAAAATGAGACGGAAACGAGGATGAAAACACGACAAAAGACCAAAAATGAGTTTTGTAGGTCTTAGCTTTCAAATGAGGCGTTACACTGGCCTATAGGCTGTGACCTTATGGATTTGGGTAAAGCTGAACTGGAGAAAATGCGCTCGGGTAAGGCGGGGGTTAAGAGGTTAAAACTGTGTGTCATCATCACTTACAGCTGAACTAAAGGCTGCAAAGTTACTTCCTCTAAAAACACACAAATCTCTGTGGCTTTGTAATAGTTTCTCCTGGAGATTCTTGGTCCTAATCCGCCTCAAAAGCTTTGTTTCCAAAAAGTCCAAGCATAATGTCGTCCAGGAACAGCCTCAGTTCAAACACTTTTAGCTGCTGAAACTGAAACTAACCACTTAACGAGCTCATTATATATAATTTTGTATGATATTGTGAGCCCAGGGGCACATTTTATTATAAAGCAGCTTTGAAAAATTAGAAAGCATCGACAATTTCATTCTTTCATTTCATTCTCTTAAACCGTGAGCTAGCTAAACCCTACTTATAAATATAGCTTTGACTCGCTGCTTTCTGTATCCCTGTTCAAATTCTTCCTCTTTTAACAAGACCAGGCCGGACCTGTCTCAGCTCAATAAAAGTAGATTATACATCAACTTTTCATGCTACAAACTGTCTCTTAAATGCGTTGACTTTCAGAACACCAGGTTAAATTGGGACTCACGCTGGGCTAAACTAACTAATCCAGGACTGAATGTGGTTTTAGAAAACTTTTAAACTTCATATTTTGTATTGTTCACTGGTATTACCTTATCTAAGCTATTGTGCTGAAGTATCAACAAATCCGATTATCTAGATCATACCAACATACTTACTTGGAATCAAAAGTCATTAAATTTGTTGACCTGGTATAATGCAGTGTCGCATTTGTTAATATGTAACCAACTCGGTTGATAGTTGTTTTGTAAAATGGTAAGAAATATGCAGTGTTGTTAGTTATTGTTATTGAAGTTTATGAACAGGGGTGGGAGTCAATAAGCTTGTCTTCTTCCCACTCCTTTTCGAGCTGTAATGTAAATTATTTTTTCTTTTTCTTTTATTATGTATATATATATTTCTGTTTTTCTTTTCTTCTTTAGCTCGAAATAAAATATTCAAATCAAACCTTGTAGATTATCAAACCGCTCAAATAATGTTTAGAGTACAGCAGAATACCTAACCAAACAATATATACAAACTTTTTCAGCCTCAGGAGTGCTGATGACCATAAACTTACAATACAACAATTCAAATCAACTATGAAAAGTGTTTGTGTTTCCATTACCGGTGCCAAATTATGGAATGATTTAAGCTCAGATCTAAAACAATGCTCAAGTCTGAATCAGTTCAAGAAGAAATATAGAGAAAACATTTTTTTTGAAATATGAGACAACAGAATTTAAAGATTATAAGTGATTCGTCTCATGTGTGAGATAAAAAAGGTTTATCTTGTTATTATTACTATTTATTTATTCTCTTTTGAGTTTTGAGAAACTCAATATAGGAACAGGAAATGTATGTTATTAACTGTGATTGGAATAGGGGGTGGGGTTAAATAAGTTTAACTTCTCCTCACTCCTTTTTGGACATTGTGCATTTGTATATTTTGGCTTTTTTTTTTTCAAGAGAACTGACAAGTTTGCTTTTGTCTTTTTGATTTGTAACAGCCTTTATGTCTAAAATCTTGTAAAGGTGCGTTGTGTTGCTCACATGTTCAAAATAAAGAAGAAAAAAAAGAAATGTGCAGCTGGTCCCTCTAAACTTTCCGTTGAACTGTCTAACATATACAGTCAATAGTCGCGGGAGATTCTAATCATTCTTTCCATGTAAATGTGAGCCGTCTGGGCTCCGTACTGACAGGAAGCAAATGTTATTAAATATCAATGAATTCAGAGCGACATGGGGCCAATTCAGAAACATCTCGTCGCTATAATGACCTCACAGTGGGACGTGTCAGGGGAGTCCACTGTCTCCAGCTCTCTTTACCCTCGGCATAACATTAGTTTGGGCGTTTCACTTCAACAAATCCAGATGTAACAAGAACGAAAATGTTATTATGTTAAAGTGTGATGCTGAAAATGTGGGAACATACATTTACACCCTTATTCATTCACACATACTGACATGTTTGGTATCCACGTGTAGCACAAAAGGCTGTAATCCAAATATGGTCATTTCCTTTCCTAAACTTTAGGGCCGTTTTCATTCCTATCTTTAACAGTGGTGGAAAGTAACAAAGTAAAAAGTACAAATTATACTGTACTTTTACTTAAGTACAGTTTATGATGATTACTTTTTACTTTTACTTCACTACATTTTAGAGCCTGTATCTGTACTTTCTACTCCACTACATTTTAAAATTGTGTTAAAAGTATTTTATTTTCATAGTGACCCCTCTACGATGAACTGGTTTAGTCCCAGTTTAGACTTGGTTTAGTGGTTTACTCCTTTAGACCTGGTTTAGACCTGACCTAGTTTAGTCCGGGTTTAGACCTGTGTCAATTTTTCGAGATTTAGTCAAAAAAATATCTTCAATTTTAGTCTAGTTTTAGTCCACTAAATTTGAGACAAATGTAGTGGACTTTGCATTTATAATATTCATTATAATCATATTTAATCAGCTCCTCTGCTTCATGGAGCTGCTTCACATGAACAAAGCTCAGAGGATTTACATGATCTGAGGCTCTTTCAGACGGTCAATACAAGTTTGGATGATTTTAGTCTCTCCTTTTCATTTTTATTTAGTCTTATTTTAGTCGACTAAAATATCTGGACATTTTAGTCACAGTTTTAGTCTCATGAAAAACTTTTAATTTAGTTTTAGTCCAATTTTAGTCACAGAAATATCACTTTGACTAAAATTAAGACTAAATATTTTAGTCGACAAAATTAACACTGGTTTAGACCTGGTTTAGTAGTTTACTCGTTTTGAAAAATCCTACACAATAAACTCTTAAATACTTTTACTTAAGTATTGGTCTTGTATCTGCACTTTTACTTAAGTAAGAATATCGAGTACTTCTTCCACCACTGCTCTTTAACAACATCTGCACTTTAGTCGCTCCATAAGACTCCACACTTTACAGACTATATTTGGAAGATCTTTTCCTCTACAATCTTTGTATCCAATATATCAACATGATTAAACCCCACACGTGCGCAGAAGTTACAAAACTTTAGGCCCCGTTTTCTCAAAATGAGGTTTCCATTCCACTCTAGAAACTATATATCCTCTTCTGTAGCTCCTGTAGACTCTAAACCAAGGCGACATTTCTTAAGATTATTCAAAATCTAAACAAGATCCAAAATCCCTCTGAGCAAATCTTTTTAACAAATATATTGTTAAAGAAATCCACACATTCAGACCTGTCTTATATTTTATGCCTCATTTTGTCTGAAAACATAAAAAGACAGAAAACTTGCAATACATTTTTCCTCATATTTATGTCGTTAATCTGCAGCAGAAGTTTCACATTGATATCTGTATATTTGTTTATTGTCCCTCTTCACCTGCAGCGTCTGGTTTAAACTTGGTGTTTTGGTGGATCCGGCCTCGTCTGGCCCAGTTTGACCTGATTTGCTTTTATCCAGTTACACATTTAAAAAGCTCTCTCTCTCTCTCTCTGTCTCTCTGTCTCTCTGTCTCTCTGTCTCTCTGTCTCTCTGTCTCGCTCTCTCGCTCTCTCGCTCTCTCGCTCTCTCGCTCTCTCGCTCTCTCTCTGTCTCGCTCTCTCGCTCTCTCGCTCTCTGTCTCTTCGTCACACCTGGATAATCCTGGTTTTGGCAGCGTGTTTTGTTCACACTTGTGTCCCTCTGAAGCGAGTCCCTTTGGCCAGAGCCAGGTCTTGGTCCCGATCCAAAGTCCTGACCTTGGTCCCCTCTCCTCCCCCCCCTCACCTCCCCCGTCTGCCCTCACACAGAGACACGGGGTCGGGCCAGGTTCACTCCACAAACGCAACACAAAACACAGCACTTTAGCTTTTTTACTCCATTTTACTCAGCGGAAAGTCACACGTAATCCTTCACCATCATAACCCAAATACTACACTTTCAAAACCAAATATCTGTGTATATTTCATTCAGCTTTGCAAACATTCCACTAAACACAGGAACTAATGGAAGTTTCAATATTCTAAATCACATCGGACTCGGGTGTAAGATTTCAGCCAAAACTGCAGCTTGTTTCAGGCTTATTTAGTAAAAATATTGAGCGATGTCATTATTTTTTCAAAGAAATCTAGCTTTAATGCCAGTTTGAATCCAATTAAATACTTTATATAACATTTAGGTCCTGAATTTGGGGCTAAAGTTGAGTATTCTCTTGTTTTTATTTATTGTTGTCCTTGTATTTTGTTCCATATTAAGGCCTTAAAAGTCATTAAAAAGACTAAACTTAATCGAAAATGTATTTTTTCTCTGAGACAGAATCCACTACAGCAGCCATTCCCAAAGTCCGGGACATCGCGGCCCCTTATTCATCAGAACATCTCTCAGGGCCCCACAAATCAGAATAATTTACTCCATTCAAAAGAATTGTTATAATTTTACAGCTAAAATGACATTAAAAGTAACATCGAGCAATGACAGTAGGTGAAATACTGGGTTAAACTGGTGCAATTCAACTTTATTCCGGACTCGTAGGCCATAAAACTTAAAATAAAGGACAAGACAAACAATTAAGATGATATTTTAAAAAGACAATCATGCCAATGTCTCCACAAGTCAGATTGATAACGTGTCGCACTCCATTTGTCCAGATAAATGTGTTTTTCCTTTCAAAATGAACTTTTTTCATTGTACTTGTTTTGCAGACAGGCTTTGGGGGCCCCCTGTAGTGCCTCTGAGGCCCCCACTTTGGGAACCACTGCACTACAGTAACAGTGTTGAACTATTTTTTCTGCAGACATTTATCAAAAACACACAAACTACGGCCAGTTTTTACTACAATTTGACACAATCTTACAAAAGTTTTCCCTTTGTGTCCAGTTTAGATTCAATGTTTACAAATCTTACAAAATGAAATGTGCCAGATTTTTTTGCATTTGTGGCAATAAAATGGCCTTAAAAAGCATAACATTTGACTTGCTGCTGCTGTAGAAACCTGTAGAAAACTTCTCTACCGACCTCTGACAATTACTCTATAATAACTAACCTACTTCTTTCCCTGTTTTCGATTTGTTTGTGATTGTTTTTCCTCTGTGTATTTCCAGCCGGTGCTGCGATAAGAAAAGTTGTGGGAATCGTAACGAGACGCCGTCGGACCCAGTCATCATCGACCGGTAAGAACCAGCTGCTCTTTACACTCACTATACTACTACTGCTGCTGCTGCTGCTGCTGCTGCTGCTGCTGCTGCTGCTGCTGGTGGTGATGATGGTGATGATGGTGATGATGATGACGATGATGACGATGATGATGATGATGATGATGGTGCTGGTGTCGTGAATGGCGAGCTAAACGTTTTGTAATATTTGATTTATTTAAAAGTACATACAAACACTGCTCCCCTGCTCGGCTCAGTTTTACTCCCATCACAGCGCAGAAACATGACATTTCATAATAAGGCCAGTTAGTCGACTTCAGTGTTTCCCAAGCAGAGGTGCGGGGGCCCCTGGGGACACACATGCACCGAGCAGGGGAAGGATATCAGATATAAAAAGAGTAGGTTTATAACATGATTAACCTTTATCACAGGGAGCTTTGAGCTGAACCTCCGGGGCCCAGGGTTTGTTTGAGTGACAGACATGTTCTCCAATCAGAGTGATCGAGCCTGGCGTCCCATGGCTGTTGGCCAATCAGAAGTGTCTTCAGGGGAATCATGTTGGTCTAACAAACTCATTTCATTTATTTATTCATCCATGTTCATATTGCTCTTTACAGGGTCATACATTAATACTAACAGTACATGGTGAAAAGGAGCCTGATGAAGACGTTGTCTTATCGTCCCTTTGTAATAGTTACAAACAGCCGGTGATCCGTTCAACAAATGTGTGACACTCTTTTTGGCAATTTTAGAAGACAACAAATTTTTTTTTTTTTTTTCATTTCAACATACAAGTTATGTTTTTTTATATTCCTCCATCTGCATCTCCTTGAACATATTTTTAAATGTATCTATTGTTTGAGAACATTTGAATGTGTCCTTTAATGCATTCCATAATCTTAGCAGCAAAACCCTCTGTCTTAGTGAGATTCGGGAGAAAGGTTATTAAAGTTTCCTTTTGGCCTTATGTCGTCTGTGATCAAGGTCAGTTTCTTGTAAATATGTTCTGGTACCAACTTGTGCTTAATTTTCCACATGGTCTGTACAATTTTTAAATCAACAAGATACATTTGAATAGTTTCAGCTTCACATAAAGGTCGTCAGTATGTTCTCTAGAGCCTTTATGACTTATAATTCTCACAGCCTTTTTTTGCATGCGTTTCCCCAGACCTCGATACAATATGTAAAGTAAGGGACAATTAATGAAGAATATAAAAGAAATAAGGAAGCCTTATCAAGGACATATTTTACTTTATGCAAAATACCTTTATACATTTACTCACTTTTGTTCAAATATTCTCAGTATGTGGCTTCCAGCTGAATTTAGTATCCAACATAACTCCCAGAAATGTAATCTTGGCAACTCTTTCAATCCTTAAGTTTTCAATAGTGATGTTAACATTCCCCTCACTATTCCTTGTCCCAATAATCATATTTATAACTCGTCACGGCTAATAACGAGTGGATCATTGTTCTGCCTCTGATTGTAACGTCTTCACTGCAGGTTTCTGACGTAAATATTCAGCTTATGATTCGGTGAATGCATTCATGGAGTTTGATGGGAAAAACAGAGTGAGAGAGAGAGCCACTTTAATTGGAAAATGATAAAGACTAAGGGGGCCTCTTTGCCTCTGTTATTTAAAGAGTGGGTATTATGCTTTTTTCAGTCACATAGCACCAGTCTATAGCATACTACAATGATGACGTAACCTTCTGTTGGTCTGTATATGCAGTAAATTAAAATAACTGCCTTGAATAAAATTGCTCTCTCAAAATGGCTGTACTGAACGTCTTGAAATAGGCCTCTGTCTCTTTAAGAAGCTTTCCGACACGCCCCCTTCAGCACACTGCTGTGGCATCTAAACAACACTACTGTGCGGGGAGGGGGCTCTGCTGAGCTGAGGAGCAGTGGTTGGTGGCTTGGCTGGTGACGAAAGGTCCAGAGGCGTCTCCAGGAGGTGGGGGCGTTCCTAGGAGGACTGAGGCATAGCTACACCTAAAATGGCTGCCGTCTAAGTTTTTACTGATTACTCAAAATATGTGAATGAGCCAAGGCAACACTCCAGGCATGTGTTTAA
The DNA here is from genome assembly GCA_007210695.1 of Neogobius melanostomus. Lineage (NCBI taxonomy): Eukaryota > Metazoa > Chordata > Actinopteri > Gobiiformes > Gobiidae > Neogobius > Neogobius melanostomus. Next base: position 193,067 of record VHKM01001014.1, on the reverse strand, counting down.
TGAGGGAATGACATAATAACATGATATAAAGCTTGAAAAAGTCCATTTTACATAATACCCCCCCTTTAATAATTTAGTGTTTTATTGTTTTTAATTATTTATGTTTTTAGTTGATTGACTAGTTTGGTTTCATTTGATTTTATCTCTTTCTGTATCGTGTTGCTGATGAAGCTGAAATGTAATAACTGAGCACTGTCAAAGGTCAAAGGTCACATTTATTTATAAAGCACATTTACAAACAGCAGACACTGCCCCAAAGTGCTGTACAGGTTCATAAAAATAAAAACAATCAACATTTAATACAAATAGAAGAGTAAAATAAGCATAAGTAAGTACTGTGATGTTTAACAGCAGTTTTACAAGTTTATCTGCAGCATGAAAATAAAACATTGGCTGTATATAAAATAATACATATATTAACATCGCAAAACCAGTTTTTGATGAAAACTGTGCAGCTCTATTTGAAAAGGATGTAAATGACTGATGCTGAAAACTGAATATGGTCTTTTTCACGAATAAATGGTGTGTTTTAGATGATCTGTTATTTTATTTATTTATTGGTTTATTTGGTCAGGACAGTGCATGTTAATGAACATACATGGCCTCATGCATGTAAACAAGCCACACCGGATTGTAGCCTTGGGCTAATTTGCGTCCGTCGTCCCCCATGCACACTCTCAAACACACTCTCATCATCCTGGCCTATTGTACATGTTTTTAGTGGTAGGGGAAACCGGAGTACCCGGAGGAAACCTACGCAGACACGGGGAGAACATGCAAACTCCACACAGAAAGGCCCCGTCCAGGTGGGAATCGAACCCGGGACCTTCTAACTGTGAAGCACGAGCGCTAACCACTGTACTACCGTGCCGCCCAATGATAATTAATAATTGGCAATACCCTGAAAGTGAGGGCGACTTGGAGATGATCTGGATCCGCTCTGGTCTTACTTTGGTCAGAACTGAAGTCAGACTTTTCTCGTGTGGACTCCTCTTCTTCTTCTTCTTCTTCTTCTGAATTAGATTAGTTTTGTTCTGTAGTTGTTTCTCCAGCCGGTTTCTCCTCCTCGTCTCTGCTGAGCGCGCCCCATCGACCTCACATTGACGGACGGATTTAGAGCAGATCTTTACGAAAAACAAACTCCACTCTCCATCGAGCCGCCAACGATTCCTGATGTAATGAGCTGCAGTTTGTGTTTTACTCTCAGTTTACTCTGGTATCGACGGGCCCTTAAGTACAGGATGGTGTCTGAGAGAGGCCGATATTATCCAGGCAGGGAATGTAACCGGCAACCTGTGAGTTAGAGGATCATTAATGAGGAATAATGTGCAAGTTCAAATGATTAGTCTCTGTTTTGTCCTTTTTTGTTTGGAAAGTAGACCAAATTCTTTTATTTTATGGCGTTTTGTCGGCAGTAACTCCAACATGGCGGCGCTCCCTCCTCTTTCCCACGCTTATTCACAATCACATTTGAATAAGATGAGTTAAATTGGAAAGTGCACATAAATACACTAAAGACTAACATTTCTAAACTTATTTCCATACTGTGTAAAATAAAAACCTCTGTGAATCAAAATGCATTATATTTACTGTACAGTTCCCTCATCCTTCCATACCTTAGTTACTGTGTGGAAATATGGGGGAATACCTATAAAACTAATATACAACCCATCTTCTTATTACAAAAGAAAGTAATTAGAGCCATGCAGAAGACCTCGCTCCAACAAATCCACTTTTTATTAGACTCAATATCTTTAAACTGCATGATCTTGTTGATGTTTACACAGCAGTTGTGATGTACAAGACTCACAATCTCACTGTTTACAAGAGATGTTTCAAACTAGAGAATGTAGATAAAACCTCAGAGGAGCTGATCTGCTACAAAAACCCAAAGAGGAGGCGTTTATCAGTCAAAGGAGTCGATCTATGGAACGGTCTATCTATTCAACTTAAGGGCTCCAACACTATGAATGCATTTAAGAAAATGTATAAGTTAAACATTATGGAGAAGTATAGAACACTTGAATGAAGATCATTAGAAAAGAATTTGATCAAGGATGTATAATATAGTTGTGATTGTTGAAGTTTAAGTTTTGTGCTCACATGTTTCCATCGGAATAAGAGAAACTGTATAATGTGTCTCTTTGGACTCAGTGTCTCAGTTGTAAAAGGGGTTTGGCAGAATAAGTCTTGACTTCAGCCTAAACCCTTTCGGTCAGGCATCATCTAGCACTTAAATACTTAATGTACACGTTTTTCTTATTGTATAATGTATAAGATCTTTGAAAATCATGTGACCTAAGATCTAAATGTTCATAATGACCGAAGAATAATAAACTACTACTACATTTTAGACACATTTCCTTTGGTGCTGGACATTTAGATTCATAAAGTAGAGTTTCAGGACAAGTCATTTTGGTTGAAACAGCATCGTTAGAAAAACATATATAAGTACCTCCTCATGTAAAAAGGCTGGAGACCCCTGGTTAGGGCTGGGCGATATGGACCAAAAGTCATATCCCGATATATGTAGGTTGAATATCGATATACGATATATATCCCCATATTTTTTCTGCAAAGTGAGAGCTGTGAAATGAAATGTCAAGTCAAAGTCAAACGAGTAGATTTATTGAAAACTCACTATAAAATAAACATAAACATAAACACTGTATTTAAATGGAAAAAATATCTTAAACAAAAATAGCCTATCAAATAAAATAGGTCAATCTTTTTCAGAGGGCAGCATTTATATATAAAGAGATGACAAAATAAAATGCTCAGTTTAAGATAAACTTTTTTAAACATCCGCTTGAGATGACCCGTTTCATTATGTTAAATTAATAGCTTATCTGAATTTGAAATATCCCGATATACGCGATATGGTCTAATTCCATATCTCATTTAAAAATATATCGATATATCTTAAATATCGATATATCGCCCAGCCCTACCCCTGGTTTACAATATACAGTTAATACAAGTGTAATGTGTGGCTCAGAAACAGGAGTGAGTTTGGTCAAAAACATATTAATTCATGATTAATCATTATTTTTCTGATTAATCGTGAGTTAAAGCTTTAACTTTGACATTTTTTCACTAATAACTAGTGTTTTCAAAACGGAACACGATCCAAACTTCCTCTGAGCAAATGTAATGTGTCAATCATCATTTATTTGTATAGCTTTACCACAACACCTGCTGAACCGAACTGATTGACTGATTGGATTTATTTGAGTGATTATTTACATTATTATAACAGTATTGCAGTGCAGAAAATAAATAAAGTAACTAAAACTCAAAAGGAGTTTGAGGCCGAAGCAAGAAAGCTTATAAGTGCCTCCCCCATATTCAAGATTAATTTACATTCTGGATACAGTGATACAACATCTCATGTTTACATACAATACAACACTTTACAAATTCCTGAATTACACAATTACAAATGTCCGTGTTAACTTTAGCAGCATTGCTAAAGAAAAGCATTTTCATGTTTTACAAGAAAATCACAGGACATAACACGAAGATAGAAATGTCTGCATTTTACCAATATATATAAACATTTTTATTTTTTATTTTTATTTACAATTTGTACTTTTTCCTCTTTCACATAATAACCATATCCGATCATTACTTATAAACACCAGTCACCATTCTATTAACTGACCATTGATTTAGTTATAATAAGTATTACATAATTAACACGACCCATTATTATTGACATTGCTTTCCTGAAGTGCAGTGTGACAAAAACAAGCTCAACACAAAATAGAAAAGTAGAAGATACATTTAGATTACACATGTGCAATTAGAATAGCTAAAAGCTTTAAACAGTGTCCCACATAAAGTGCATCACAATAATAATCAGTGCGGGAGATTATAAAAGCGTCACATCAATATCTCTACATTTCTTTCTTTCCTTATCCACCTGCAGCGCCTCGCCTTAAGTCTACAGTTACACACACACACACATGCTCACGCTCACACAGGCTCACACACACACACACACACACGCTCACACACACGCTCACACACACGCTCACACACACACGCTCACACACACACACGCTCACACACACACACACACACACACGCTCACACACACGCTCACACGCTCACACACACGCACACACACACACGCTCACACACACACACGCTCACACACACACACGCTCACACACACGCACACACACACACGCTCACACACACGCTCACACGCTCACACACACGCACACACCAACGCTCACACACACACACGCTCACACACACACACCTCAACACACGCACACACACACCGCTCACACACACACACGCTCACACACACACATGCTCACACACACACACACACACGCTAACACACACACACACACACGCTCCTGCCCTGTGTTTAATTTCCCCCACGATGCAGTGCGGCGGCGCTGTAGACGGAGCGAGCGGTGCAGGGGGTGTGATGTAGAAACAGAGGTGAAGATGGAGATAATTTAACACAAACACATCCGACGAGTCGAGACAGAGCGCGGGAAACACGTATAGGACGCATGAGAACGGACAGAACTACCGTCGCTATGGAAACGCCTATACCATAAAGCCTTTATCTGAATGACATACAGTATACGTTCTAATAAAGGCCAGACGCTGCAGAAATGTAGAGATATCAACTTGAAACTTCTGCTGTAGATTACTGGCATATGAGGGAAATACTGGACAGAGCCAGGTTTAAATGTGTGTCATCATTTTGTGACGTATTATTTCCAAAGATTTGCTCAGAGGGATTTTGGATCTTGTTCAGTCTTTAAATAAACTAGTCATTCATTTCTAAAAAAACGTTCAAAATCTTTTCAAAGTTTTTCTCTTCTGCAGATGGGGCTTAAAAACATTAGTTTGGTGCCTGAGCTTCGGTATTTTATCATTTGAAATTATGTCGAGGTAAGAATTAAATCGTAACAATGAAATTCAGATCTAGAGCTGGTGAGGACTTTGTCTGGAGCTCCGCCTGCTGGCAGTACTACATCCATACTTATTCAGTATGGATGTAGATCAGCCTGATAAACACACGCTGAACCTGATATCGTGTTGTATTATGACTTTAAAAATGTGGAGTTTCGAGTTTTAACAATGACGTAAGAAATAACAGGAAGTACCGAATGAAGCCATGACACTGAAGCAGAAGAAACAGCCAAATTAAACCGGACTAAAGTGCAGATGTTGTTAAACTTTAGTCCCTTTGTCTGCACATCTGTGTATATTCCTCCCGTCTTTAGCCGCTGCTGTCTCCCACAAAGGAAATGACCATATTTGGATCACAGCCTTTCCTGCTACACGTGGATACCAAACATGTCAGTATTTGTGAATGAATAAGGGTGGGAAAGACCAGGGAGCGGCACAGACATGTTGGAGTCACTTCCTGGATAAATCTACGGCTCAAAGTGACAAAACGTCAGAGAATAAACATTGGCTGTGTCCGAATGTCCACACTATTCCCTATATAGTGACTATATAGTGACTATATAGTGACTATATAGTGGTCACATGTTGTAGGGGTGCCCAAATGTCCAGAGAGAAAAAAGTAGTGCACTCAAAATTTCCCACAATGCATTCAGGTCTTTGAACTAAACATATAAACGGTTACGGGTGAAAAATGCTAACGTTAGCTGCTAACCTTTAGCTCGAGCTGTTAAATGACCGATAGCTTCCTCTCTCGGACAGAAAGGCTTCATTTATGTAAAATCCATGTTAAATAAAACGTATCTGACTCGTATTTATCCATAAATATTCCACTGTCTCATGAGTTTGGTCTTTAGAAATACAGAAATACATTATTCCCGGAGTTTAGTGACTTTTAGCAGATGTAGTCACTCATTCTGCTGGAGCTTCAGACACCGGGCTAACGCTGGAGTCATTTTTTTTTTTTTTTTTTTGTGATGATAGTTTTAATTTTGAAAGTAAAATAAAACGCCTGTAAAAAGTGCCAAAACTGTCGTTCTGTTTCATAAAATAAAGTTTGTAACAATAAATCAATTCTGATTTTTAAAAAAAAAAAAGAAATCTGAAAGTAGTGGCTTCTGTCCGAATCGCCAACAGAATCAGTGACTATATAGTCGACTATAGTGCGGGCCTATGTAGTGAGTGAGTGGATAGGGACTAGTGTGGACATTCGGATACAGCCATGGTAAAGAGAGAGTTTGTGCTGATTTTACTTTGATAGAGTCAAACTGAGACATTCAGGAGGAAACTGGACATTGACCACTGCAGCGTTCAGAACCAGCCCTGTGTTTGTGTCCGAGGTGCGTTCAGGATCAGCCCTGTGTTTGTGTCCGAGGTGCGTTCAGAACCAGCCCTGTGTTTGTGTCCGAGTTGCGTTCAGGATCAGCCCTGTGTTTGTGTCCGAGGTTGCGCTGTGGTCTTGCTCATTTCCATACATCCTGCGTGACGGGTGTGACTCCAAAGGATTTACTGCGGCGAGGCGTGGAGACTCTGAGCGCGGACTCTCGGATCGCAGTAAACCGCCTCTAAACGCCGTCATAAATCTGACACGCCGGGTCTGAGCTGCAGAAAGGCATTGTGGGAAAAACTATTCATTCACAAACAATTGGTTTAGAAATCGGAGAAAGTCGACATTTGAGTTTGAGTTTGTCACTAAATGTGCAGATTCAACCAGTTAATAATGTAACTGTAATTTAAAAAACATACACACATTATTTACAATAAATCACGTCTTACTGTAGTTTGACTCTGTCAGAGTAAATCAGCTCAAACTCTCTCTTTACCAGGTTTATTCTCTGACATTTTGTCACTTTGAGCCGCAGATTTATCCAGGAAGTGACTCCAACAGGGCTGTGTGGCTCCTAGAGCTGAACGATTAATTGCATTTGTAATTTTATCGCGATATTACACAACGCGATGTCGTAATCGCAGGGCATGTGATTTTGGAAGTGAATGGAGGTGGCGATATGGCAGCAAAGTCGGCTCCGCCGTGTGCTTTTGTTTACGTCTCAGTCTAGTTAAGGTGTGGTAGATTGTGGATGTTCAGTGAAAATATCAGAGTTTATCATGCAGCCACCACGAAGGACTATTGCTTTCTTCTCCGTTAGCATTGCGTTAGCCGCAGCGCTAATCACGCCATTCTCTCGCTGCTACTACACGCTCTGATGATCACAGAAACTCCCTCACCTCTGGATTCACACGTCTCTGCCTCCACAGAGATATAGGTGAGCCTGAGCTGCTTGTAAAGAGTAAAGAGCCGTTTGTGGCTCAGTTTAGGCTTATGTTTGGGAATGTTGTGGATAAAGAAGTTATCTCAAAAGCATAATGATGGTTCATGACCATAAAGTATACGCGGATACTGTGCTTTATTTACCTTTGGATCTACTGCATATGTGCTCCGTAGGTACAGACGCTGGATATAAACACTAACTGCTGTATGAAAAGTATTGGAAACTACGATCCGAGGCAGGAGTCCGTGTCATGTCTTATTTTGCTGAGTAAATGTGCTGTTTAAGCTGAAATGTCACTAAATGGCTGTGAGTTAAAGAGAAAGTAAAACGTGTCTGTGTTTGGCTCCTCATGTCTCCGTCTCCTTGTGTCACTGTTCTTCTCTTTCTTCATATTGTCCAAAGTTACATCCCAAAACCAAAATGCTGCTCCCACTGTGTTTTGGCGTGTGCTTCATCTGGCCTCTCCGTGTCCATCAATAACATCTGAAGCAACTACGAGTCACAGCTCAGACCGGGATTTGATTGGCCGAAATAATCAATCGTTTATTTTGTATTAATTGAGTTTGATTTCCTAAAACTTTTCCAACCAGTTAAAGCAGACGTTTGTTCTTACTTTTCCTGCACTTTAGTATGGTGATGTTACTGACTGGATCAGTGAGTTTTATCATCTTTTAAAAAAAATAAATAAATATCTATATATATAATGTATCTTTTATTTATAGACTGTACTGTTAAGACAGTTTGTAAGAAGTGCAGTCCACATGTTCATACATTTTGGATAGGTCAGGCAACAATTTTGTTTGCTTTATTGTTGCAATTTTCACTTCAAATTAATCTAATATTGTTTATTATGAAACAGACTGATTTATTGCTTTTGTTAGGTGAAAAATACATGAGAAGTGGACTGTGCAACAATAATCGCATATTTAATCGCAATTGCAATATTGAAGAAAAAATCGCTATTAGATTATTTTCCAAAATCGTTCAGCCCTAGTGGCTCCCTGGTCTTTCCCACGCTTATTCATTCACAAATACTGACATGTTTGGTATCCACGTGTAGCAGGAAAGGCTGTGACTGAGATGACGCTCTAATCCAAATATGGTCATTTCCTTTGTGGGAGACAGCAGCGGCTAAAGACAGGAGGAATTCCACAGTGCGCATGTGCAGACAAAGGGACTAAACTTTAGGCCATTTTCATTCCACTCTTTAACAACATTTGATTTTTTTTCCCCTCTAGTTTATTAAAAACTAAGCTCCAAACCTTTGCATAAAAAAAGCATCCAAAATCAGTAAATGAATTGCACCAAAATAAAGGCCTTAAATGTCATTACAAAAAAAACATAAAATTGGATTCAAACTGGCATTAAATCTACATTTATTGGAAAATAATGACATCGTTGACATTTTATATGGATAAGTTAATTGAAAATACCACAATGATGCTCTAAAGCATATTCATTACAGTTTTGGCTGAAATTGACCTCATGTTTTGAATGAAATGTTTACAAATCTTAAGAAATGGAATATGCACCGATATTAAATTTATTAAAATTGGACTTGCTTCTGTCTGTATAAAACCTGTAACTAATATATAAACAAAGTAAACTGTATTTAAACATATAGCTCGATCAAATTTCACATTGATATCTGTAAGTTTCATGTTTCCCCTTATTCCCCTGCAGCGTCTCTCCTTAAAGCTTCCTTAGTAAAAACAGTGTGTGTTTTGAAACGCAGCTTCTTCCTTTAGTAAAAACAGTGTGTTTTTAACGCAGCTTCTTCTTTAGTAAAAACAGTGAGTGTTTTAAACGCAGCTTCTTCCTTTAGTAAAAACAGTGGTTTTAAACGCAGCTTCTTCCTTTAGTAAAAACAGTGGTGTTTTAAAACGCAGCTTCTTCCTTTAGTAAAAACAGTGTGTGTTTAAACGCAGCTTCTCCTTTAGTAAAAACAGTTGTTGTTTTAAACGCAGCTTCTTCCTTTAGTAAAACAGTGTGTTTTAAACGCAGTTCTTCCTTTAGTAAAAACAGTGTGTTTTAAACGCAGCCTTCCTTAGTAAAACAGTTGTTTTAAACGCAGCTTCTTCCTTTAGTAAAACAGTGTGTTTTAAAACGCAGCTTCTTCCTTTAGTAAAAACAGTGTGTTTTAAACGCAGCTTTTTCCTTTAGTAAAACAGTGTGGTTTTAAACGCAGCTTTTCCTTTAGTAAAAACAGTGTGTTTTAAACGCAGCTTCTTCCTTTAGTAAAAACAGTGTGTTTTAAACCAGCTTCTTCCTTTAGTAAAAACAGTGTGTTTAAACGCAGCTTCTTCCTTTAGTAAAAACAGTGTGTTTTAAACGCAGCTTCTCCTTTAGTAAAACAGTGGTGTTTTAAACGCATTCTCCTTAGTAAAACGTGTGTTTTAAACGCACTTCTCTTAGTAAAACAGTGTGTGTTTGAAACGCAGCTTCATCCTTTAGTAAAAACAGTGAGTGTTTTTAAACGCAGCTTCGTCCTTTAGTAAAAAACAGTGTGTGTTTTAAAACGCAGCTTCTTCCTTTAGTAAAAACAGTGTGTTTTAAACGCAGCTTCTTCCTTTAGTAAAACAGTGTGTGTTTTAAACGCAGCTTCATCCTTTAGTAAAAACAGTGTGTTTTAAACGCAGCTTCTTCCTTTAGTAAAAACAGTGTGTTTTAAACGCAGCTTCTTCCTTTAGTAAAAACAGTGTGTTTTAAACGCAGCTTCTTCCTTTAAGGTAAAAACAGTGGTGTTTAAACGCAGCTTCTTCCTTTAGTAAAAACAGTGAGTGTTTTAAACGCAGCTTCTTCCTTTAGTAAAACAGTGAGTGTTTTAAACGCAGCTTCTTCTTATAAAACAGTGTGTGTTGAAACGCAGCTTCATCCTTTAGTAAAAACAGTGGTGTTTTTAAAACGCAGCTTCATCCTTTAGTAAAAACAGTGAGTGTTTTAAACGCAGCTTCTTCCTTTAGTAAAAACAGTGTGTTTTAAACGCAGCTTCTTCCTTTAGTAAAACAGTGTGTGTTTGAAACGCAGCTTCATCCTTTAGTAAAAACAGTGATGTTTAAACGCAGCTTCTTCCTTTAGTAAAAACAGTGTGTTTTAAACGCAGCTTCTTCCTTTAGTAAAAACAGTGTGTTTTAAACGCAGCTTCTTCCTTTATAATTTTTTAAACAGTTCTTCCTTTAGTAAAACGTGTGTTTAAACGCAGCTTCTTCCCTTTAGTAAAACAGTGTTTTTAAACGCAGCTTTTCTTTAGTAAAAACAGTGTGTTTTAAACGCAGCTTCTTCCTTTAGTAAAAAAGTGTGTTTTAAACGCAGCTTCTTCCTTAGTAAAAACAGTGTGTGTTTTAAACGCAGCTTCTTCCTTTAGTAAAAACAGTGGTGTTTTAAACGCAGCTTCTTCCTTTAGTAAAAACAGTGTGTTTTTAAAACGCAGCTTCTTCCTTTAGTAAACAGTGTGTTTTACGCAGCTTCTTCTTTAGTAAAACTGTGTTTTAAACGCAGCTTCTTCCTTTAGTAAAAACAGTGTGTTTTAAACGCAGCTTCTTCCTTTAGTAAAAACAGTGTGTGTTTTAAACGCAGCTTCTTCCTTTAGTAAAAACAGTGAGTGTTTGAAACGCAGCTTCATCCTTTAGTAAAAACAGTGTGTTTTAAACGCAGCTTCTTCCTTTAGTAAAAACAGTGCGTGTTTTAAACGCAGCTTCTTCCTTTAGTAAAAACAGTGTGTTTTAAACGCAGCTTCTTCCTTTAGTAAAAACAGTGTGTTTTAAACCAGCTTCTTCCTTTAGTAAAACAGTGTGTTTTAAACGCAGCTTTTCCTTTAGTAAAAACAGTGTGTTTTAAACGCAGCTTATCCTTTAGTAAAGTAAAACAGTGTGTTTTAAACGCAGCTTCATCCTTTAGTAAAAACAGTGTGTGTTTTAAAACGCAGCTTCTTCCTTTAGTAAAAACAGTGTGTTTTAAACGCAGCTTCTTCCTTTAGTAAAAACAGTGTGTTTTAAACGCAGCTTCTTCCTTTAGTAAAACAGTGTGTTTTAAACGCAGCTTCTTCCTTTGAAAACAAAGTGTGGGTGGTTTTTATAACAGCAAGCTTCTTCCTTAGTTAAAAACCAGTGTCGTGTTTTTAAACGCAGCTTCTTCCTTTAGTAAAAACAGATGTGGTGTTTTAAAAAACGCAGCTTCTTCTTTAGTAAAAACAGTGTGTGTTTGAACGCGCTTCATCCTTCTAGTAAAAAAACAGTGTGTTTTAAACGCACGCTTCTTCCTTTAGTAAAACAGTGCGTGTTTTAAACGCAGCTTCTTCCTTTAAGTAAAACAGTGTGTCTTTAAACGCAGCTTCCTCCTTTAGTAAAAACAGTGTTGGGTTTTAAACGTCAGCTTTTTCCTTTAGTAAAAACAGTGTGTGTTTTAACGGCAGCTTTCTTCTTTAGTAAAAACCAGTGTGTGTTTGAAACGCAGCTTCTTCCTTTAGTAAAAAACAGGTGTGTTTTTAAACGCAGCTTCTTCCTTTAGTAAAAACAGTGTGTGGTTTTAAACGCAGCTTCATCCTTTAGTAAAAACATTTGTGTTTTTAAACGCAGCTTCTTCCTTTAGTAAAAAACAGTTGTTTTAAACGCAGCTTTCATCCTTTAGTAAAAACAGTGGTGTTTTAAAACGCCAGCTTCATCCTTTAGTAAAAGACAGTGTGTTGTTTTTAAATGCAGCTGTCTTTCCTTTAGTAAAAACCAGTGCGTGTTTTAAACGCAGCTTCTGTTCTTAGTAAAAACGAGTGGTTTTTAAACGCAAGCTTCTTCCTTATAAAAACAGCTGTGTTTAAACGCAGCTTCCTTCCTTTAGTAAAAACAGTAGGTGTTTTAAAACGCAGCTATTCCTTTAGTAAAAACAGTGCGTGTTTTAAACGCAGCTTCATCCTTTAGTAAAAACATGTGTTTTAAACAAGCAGCTTTCTTCCTTAGCTAAAAAACAGGTGTTTTAAACGCAGCTTCTTCCTTTGTAAAAACAGTGGTGGTGTTTTAAACGCACTTTCCTTTATAAAAACAGTGTGTGTTTTAAACGCAGCTTCTTCCTTTAGTAAAAAGACGTGTGTTATTAAAACGCAGCTTCTTCCTTTAGAAAAAAAGTGTGTTTTAAACGCTAAGCTCTTCCTTTAGTAAAACCAGTGGTGTTTTAAACGCAGCTTCTTCTTTAGTAAACAACAGTGTGTTTTAAACGCAAGCTTCTCTTCTTCCTTTAGTAAAACAGGTGTTTTAAACGAGCTTTTTCTTTAGTAAAAACAGTGCTGTTTTAAACGCCAGCTGCTTCCTTTTTAGTAAAACAGTGTGTTTTAAACGCAGCTTTTCCTTTAGTAAAAAAAGTGTGTTTAAAACGCAGCTTTTTCTTTAGTAAAAACATGTGTGTTTGGGCAAACGCAGCTTCTTCCTTAGTAAAAAAGTGGTGTGTTTAAACGCAGCTTTTTCCTTTAAGTAAAACAGTGCGTGTTTTAAACGCAGCTTCTTCCTTTAGTAAAAACAGTGCGTTTTAAAAACGCAGCTTCTTCCTTAAGTAAAAACAGTGTGTTAAACGCAGCTTTCCTTCTTTAGTAAAAACGTGGTTTTAAACGAGCTTTTTCCTTTTAGTAAAACAGTGTGTTTTAAGCAGGGAGCTTTCTTCCTTTAGTAAACAGTGTTTTTAAAACGCAGCTTCTTCCTTAGTAAAAACAGTGTGTTAAACGCGCTTTTTCCTTTAGTAAAAACAGTGCGGTTTTAAACGCAGCTTCTTCCTTTAGTAAAAACGAGTGTGTGTTTTAAACGCAGCTTCTTCCTAGTAAAAACAGTTGTGTTTTGAACGCAAGCTTCATCCTTTAGTAAAACAGTGGTGTTTTAAAACGCAGCTTCTTCCTTTAGTTAAAACAGTGTGTGTTTTAACCAGCTTCTCCTTAGTAAAAACAGTGTGTTTTAAAACGCAGCTTTTCCCTTAGTAAAAACAGCGTGTTTTAAACGCAGACTTCTCCGTTTAGTAAAAAATGTGTTTTAAACCAGCTTCTTCCTTAGTAAAAAACAGCGTGTTTTTAAACGCAGCTTCTTCCTTTAGTAAAAACAGTGCTGTGTTTTAAACGCACGCTTCTTCCTTTAGTAAAAACAGTGTGTGTTTTAAAATGGCAGCTTCTTCCTTTAGTAAAAACATGTGTGTTTTCTACGCAGCTTCTTCTTTAGTAAAAACAGTGTTGTGTTTTAAACGCAGCATTCTTCCTTTAGTAAAAACAGTGCTGTTGAAACGCAGGCTTTCTTCTTTAGTAAAAACAGTGTGTGTTTTAAAAACGCAGCTTCTTCCTTAGTAAAACAGTGTTGTTTTAAACGCAGCTTCTTCCTTTAGTAAAACATGGTGTTTTAAACGCAGCTTCTTCCCTTTAGTAAAGAACAGTGCGTGTTTTTAATGCAGCTTCTCCTTTAGTAAAAACAAGTGTGTTTTTAAAGCGCAGCTTCTTCCTTTAGTAAAAACAGTGTGTTTTAAAACGCAGCTTCTCCTTTAGTAAAAACAGTGCGTGTTTTAAACGCAGCTTCTCCTTTAAGTAAAAACAAGTGTGTTTAAACGCAGCTTCTTCCTTTAGTAAAAAACAGTGTGTTTTAAGACGCAGCTTCTTCCTTTAGTAAAACAGTGGTGTGTTTTAAACGCGTTTCTTCTTTAGTAAAAACAAGTGTGTGTTTTAACGCAGCTTCTCCTTTAGTAAAAACAGTGTGTTTTAAACGCAGTTTCTTCCTTTAGTAAAAACAGTGTGTGTTTAAAACGCAGCCTCTTCTTTAGTAAAAACAGTGTGTTTTAAACGCAGTTCTTCCTTTAGTAAAACAGTGTGTGTTTTAAACGCAGCTTCTTCCTTTGTAAAAAACAGTGTGTGTTTTTAAACGCAGCTTCTCCTTAGTAAAAAACAGTGTGTTTAAACGCAGCTTCTCCTTAGTAAAAAACAGTGTGTTTTTAAAACGCAGCTTCTCCTTAGGTAAAACAGTGTGTGTTTTAAACGCAGTTCTTCCTTTATAAAACAGCGTGTTTTAAACGCAGCTTCTTCCTTTAGTAAAAACAGTGTGTGTTTAAACGCAGCTCTTCCTTTAGTAAAAACAGTGGATGTTTTAACAACGCAGCTCTTCCTTTAGTAAAAACGCGTGTTTTAAACCAGCTTCTTCCTTTAGTAAAAACAGTGGTGTTTAACCGCAGCTTCTTCCTTTATGTAAAAACAGTGTGTTTAAACGCAGCTTCTCCTTTAGTAAAAACGTGTGTGTTTTAAACTGCAGCTTCTTCCTTTAGTAAAAACAGTGTGCGTGTTTAAAACGCAGCTTCTTCCTTTAGTAAAAACAGTGTGTTTGAAACGCAGCTTCTTCCTTAGTAAAAACAGTGTGTGTTTTAAAAGAACGCAGCTCACCTTTAGTAAAACAGTGTGTTTTAAACGCAGCTTCTTCCTTTAGTAAAAACAGTGTGTTTTAAACGCAGCTTCTTCCTTTAGTAAAACATGTGGTGTTTAACGCAGCTTATCCTTTACTAAAAACAGTGTGTGTTTTAACGCAGCTTCTTCCTTTAGTACCCAACAGTGTGTGTTTTAAACGCAGCTTCTTCCTTTGTAAAAACAGTGTGTGTTTGAAACGCAGCTTCATCCGTTAGTAAAACAGTGTGTTTAAACGCAGCTTCTTCCTCTAGTAAAAACAGTGGTGTTTTAAATGCAGATTCTTCCTTTAGTAAAAACAGTGCGTTGTTTTAAAGCAGCTTCTTGCTTAGTAAACAAACAGTGTGTTTTAAAACGCAGCTCTTCCTTTATAAAAACAAGTGTGTTTAAACGCAGCTTTTCCCTTATAAAAAACAGTGGTGTGTTTTAAAATGCAGCTTTTCCTTTAAGTAAAACAGTGCGTGTTTTAAAAGCGCAGCTTCTTCCTTTATAAAAACCCAGTGTGTGTTTTAAAAATGCAGCTTTCTTCTTTAGTAAAAAACAGTGCGTGTTTTAAAACGCAGCTTCTTCCTTTGTAAAAAACAGTGTGTTTTAAAACTAGCAGCTTCTTCCTTTATAAAAACATGTGTTTTTAACGCAGCTTCTTCTCTTTAGTAAAAAGTGTTTTTTAAAGGGGCAGCCTTCTTCCTTTATAAAACAGTGCGTGTTTTAAACCGCAGCTTCATCTTTAGTAAAAAGTGTGTTTTAAACGCAGCTTCTCCTTAGTAAAAACCAGTGTGTTTCAACGCAGCTTTCTCCTTAGTAAAAACAGTGTGTGTTTTAAACGCGCTTCTCCTTTAGTAAAAACAGTGTGCTGTTTTTACGCAGCTTCTTCCTTAGTAAAAACAGTGTGTTTTAAACGCAGCTTCTTCCTTTAGTAAAGAACAGTGTGTTTTAAAACCAGCTTCTTCTTTAGTAAAAAACAGTGTTTTTACAACGCAGCTTCTTCTTTAGTAAAAACAGTGGGTGGTTTTTAAACCAGCTTTTCTTTGTAAAAACAGTGTGGTTTTAAAAACGCAGCTGTCTTCCTTTAGTAAAAAACAGTTGTTTTAAAGCGCAGCTTCCTTCCTTTAGAAAAACAGTGTGTTTTAAACGCAGCTTTTTCTTTAAGTAAAAACAGTGCGTGTTTAAACGCAGCTTTTTACTTTAGTAAAAACAGTGAAGTGTTTTAAACGCAGCTTCTCCTTTAGTTAAAACACAGTGCGTTTAAACGGCAGCTTTTCTTCTTTTAGTAAAAACAGTGTGTTTTTAAAACGCCCGCTTCTTCCTTTAGTAAAAACAGTGTGTTTTAACGCAGCTTTTCCTTTAGTAAAAACAGTGTGTTTTAAAAACGCAGCTTCTCTTTAGTTAAAAAACAGTGTGTTTTACGCGCTCTTCACTTAGTAAAAACAGTGGTGTTTAAACGCAGCTTTTTCCTTTAGTAAAAACAGTGCGTTGTTTTAAACGCGCTTCTTCTTTAGTAACAACACAGTGTGTGTTTTAAACGCCAGTCTTCTTTCCTTTAGTAAAAACAGTGTGTTTTAAACGCAGCTTCTTCCTTTAGTAAAAACAGTGTGTTTTTAAACGCAGCTTCTCCTTTAGTAAAAAAGTGTGTGGGTTTTAAACGCAGCTTCTTCCTTTAGTAAAAACAGTGTGTTTTAAACGCAGCTTTTTCCTTTAGTAAAAACAGTGTGTGTTTAAACGCAGCTTCTTCCATTTAGTAAAACAGTGTTGTGTTTGACAACGCAGCTTCATCTTTTAGTAAAAAACAGTGGTTTAAACGCAGCTTCTCACTTAGTAAAAACAGTGGTGGTGTTTTAAATGCAGCTCTTCTTTAGTAAAAACAGTGCGTGGTTTTAAACGCAGCTTCTTCCTTAGTAAAAACAGTGTGTTTAAACGCAGCTTCTTCCTTAGTAAACAGTGTGTTTTAACGCAGCTTTTCCTTTAGTAAAAAACAAGTGTGTTTTTAAATGCAAGCTTCTTCCCTTTAGTAAAAACAGTGCGTGTTTTTAAAACCAGCTTCTTCTTTAGTAAAAACAGTGTGTGTTTTTAAGCAGCTTTCTTCCTTTAGTAAAAACAGTGCGTGTTTTAAACGCAGCTTCTTCCTTAGTAAAAAACAGTGTTTTTAAACACAGCTTCTTCCTTTAAGTAAAAACAGTTGTGTTTTTAAACGCAGCTTCCTTTCCTTTAGTAAAAACAGTGTGTTTTAAACGCAGCTTCTCCTTTAGTAAAAAACAGTTGCGTGTTAACGCAGCTTACTCCTTTAGTAAAAACAGTGTGTTTTAAAACGCAGCTTCTTCTTTGTATAAAAACACGTGTGTTTTAAACGAGCTTCTTTTCCTTTAGTAAAAAACAGTGTGTGTTTTAAAACGCAGCTTCTTCCTTATAAAAACCAGTGTGGTTTTAAACCAGCTTTTCTTTAGTAAAAACAGTGTGTTTTAAACGCAGCTTCTCCTTTAGTAAAACAGTGTGTTTAAACGCGCTTCCTTCCTTTTAGTAAAAACAGTGTGTTTTAAACGCAGCTCTTCCTTTAGTAAAAACAGTGTGTTTAAACGGCAGCTTTTTTCCCTTTAGTAAAAACAGTGTGTTTTAAACGCAGCTTCTTCCTTTAGTAAAAACAGTGTGTTTTAAACGGCAGCTTTCCTTAGAAAACAGGTTTTTAAACCAGCTTTTTCCTTTAAGTAAACAGTGCGTGTTTTAACGCAGCTTTTTCCTCTTAGTAAAAACAGTGAGTGGTTTTAAACGCAGCTTCTTCCTTTAGTAAAAACAGTGCGTTTGTAAACGCAGCTGTCTTCCTTAGTAAAACAGTGTGTTTTAAACGCAGCTTCTTCCTTAGTAAAAACAAGTGTGTTTAAACGCAGCTTTCCTTTAGTAAAAACAGTGTGTTTTAAACGCAGCTTTCTTCCTTCTGTAAAAACAGTGTGTTTTAACGCACGCTTCTTTCTTTAGTAAAAACAGTGTGTTTTAAAAAACGCAGCTTTTCCTTAGTAAAAACAAGTGCCGTGTTGTTAAACGCAGCTTCTTCCTTTAAGTAAAAACAGTGCTGTGTTTAAACGCAGTTCTTCCTTAGTAAAAAACAGTTGTGTTGTTTGAAAAACGCGCAGCTTCATCATCTGTTAGTAAAAACAGTGTGTTTTAAACGCAGCTTCTTTGCCTTTGTAAAACAGTGTGGTGTTTTAAAAGCAGCTTCTTTCCTTAGTAAAACAGTGTGTTTTAAACGCAGCTTCTTCCCTTTAACGTTAAAAACAGCGTGTTTTAAAACGCAGCTTCTTCCTTTAAGTAAAAACAGTGTGTGTTTTAAACGCAGCTTTTCCTTTAGTAAAAACAGTGGTGTGCTTTTAAACGCAGCTTCTTCCTTTAGTAAAAAACAGTGTGTCTTTTAAACGCAGTCTCCTTTAGTAAAAACAGTGTGTGTTTTAAAACGCGAGCTTCTTTCCCTTAGTTAAAAACAGTGGTGTTTGAAGAGCAGCTTTCTTCCTTTAGTAAAAACAGTGTGTGTTTTTAAAACGCAGCTTCTTCCTTAGTAAAAACAGTGGTGTTTTTAAACGCAGCTTTCTTCCTTTGTAAAAACAGGTGGTTTTAAAACCCGCAGTTCTTCCTTTTAGTAAAACAGGCGGTGCGTGTTTTTAAATGCAGCTTCTCCTTTTACGTAAAAAACAGTGTGTTTTACTAAACCGCAGCTTCTCCTTTAGTAAAGAACAGTGTGTTTTTAAACGCCAGCTTCCTCTTAGTAAAAACAGTGCGTGTTTTAAAAACGCAGCTTCTTCCTTAGTAAAAAACAGTGTGTTTTAGAACGTGCGCTCTTCCTTGTAGTAAAACAGTGTGTTTTAAACGCAGCTTCTTCCTTTAGCAAAAAAAGTGTGTGTTTTAAACGCAGTTTCTTCCTTTAGTAAAAACAGTGTGTGTTTAAACGCAGACTTTTCTTCCTGTAGAGGTTAAAAACAGTGTGTGTTTTTAAGCAGTTTCTTCCTTTAGTAAAAAACAGTGTGTGTTTTAAACGCAGCTTTCTTCCTTTAAAAAAATGGTGTTTTAAACCAGTTTCTTCTTTAGTAAAGAACAGTGTGTGTTTTAAAACGCAGCTTCTACTTCTTTAGTAAAAACAGTGTTGTGTTTTTAAACGCAGCCTTCATCCTTATAGTAAAAAAGTGTGTTTTAAACGGCAGCTTCTTCTTTAGTAAAAACAGTGTGTTTTTAAAACCAAGCTTCATCCTTTAGTAAAAACAGTGTTGTTTTAAACGCAGCTTCTTCTTTAGTAAAAACAGTGAGTTTTTAAACGCAGCTTTCTTCTTGTAAAAACAGTTTGATGTTTTAAAGTCAGCTTCATCTTTAGTAAAAACAGTGTGTTTTAAACGCAGCTTCTTCCTTTAGTAAAAACAGTGTGTTTTAAAACGCCGCTCTTCCTTTAGTAAAAACAGTGTGTTTAAACGCCAGCTTCTTCCTTTAGTAAAGACAGTGTGTTTTTAAAGCAGCTTCTTCTTTAGTAAAAACAGTGTGTTTTAACGCAGCTTCTTCTTTAGTAAAACAGTGTTTTAAAACGCAAGCTCTTCCTTAAGTAAAAACAGTGTGTTTTTAACGCAGCTTTTCCTTAGTAAAAACAGTGTGGTGTTTTAAACGCAGCTTTTTTCCTTTTAGTAAAACAGTGAGTGTTTTAAAACGCAGCTTCTTCCTTTAGTAAAAACAGTGTGTTTTAAACGCAGCTTCTTCCTTTAGTAAAAACAGTGTGTTTGAAACGCAGCTTCTTCCTTTAGTTAAAACAAGTGTTTTAAAAACGCAGTTTTATCTCTTCCTTTAGTAAACAACATCGTGTTTTAAACGCAGCTTCTTCCTTTAGTAAAAACAGTGTGTTTTAAACGCAGCTTCTTCCTTAGTAAAAACCAAGTGTTTTAAAACGCAGCCTTCTTTATAAACAGTGAGTGTTTTAAACGCAGTTCTTCCTTTAGTAAAAACAGTGTGTGTTTTAACGCAGCTTCTTCCTTTAGTAAAAACAGTGTGTGTTAAACGCAGCTTCTTCCTTTAGTAAAAAACAGTGTGTTTTAAACGCAGCTTCTTCCTTTACGTAAAAAACGTGTGTTTTAAACCAGCTTCTTCCTTTAGTACAAACGTGGTTAAACGCAGCTTCTTCCTTTAGTAAAAACAGTGGTGTTTTAAAACGCAGGCTTCTTCCTTAAGTAAAAACAGTGTGTGTTTAAAACGGCAGCTTCTTCCTTTAAGTAAAAACAGTGTGTGTTTGAAACGCAGCTTCTTCCTTTAGAAAAACATGTGTGTGTTTTTGGAAACGCAGCTATCTCTTTAGTAAAGAAACATGTGTTTTAAACGCAGCTTCTTTCCTTTAGTAAAACAGTGTGTGTTGAAAGCGCAGCGCCTTCTTCCTTTGTAAAAAAGTGTGTGTTTTAAACGCAGCTTTTCTTCCTTAGTAAAAACAGTGTGTTTTAAACGCAGCTTCTTCCTTTAGTAAAACAGTGTGTTTTAAACGCAGCTTCAACTTTTAGTAAAAACAGTGTGTGTTTTAAACGCAGCTTTTTCTTTAGTAAAAACAGCGTGTTTTAAACGGCAGCTTCTTCTTTAGTAAAAACCGTGTGTTTTAAACGCAGGAGCTTCTTCTTTAGTAAAAACAGTGTGTGTTTAACCAACGCAGCTTCTTCCTTTAGTAAAAACAGTGTTGTTTTAACGCAGCTTCTCCTTTAGTAAAAACAGTGTGTTTTAAACCACTTCTTCCTTAGTAAAAACAGTCGTGTTTTAAACGCAGCTTCTTCTTTAGGTAAAAACAGTGTGTTTTTAAACGCAGCTCTCCTTTAGTAAAACAGTGTGTTTTAAACGCAGCTTCTTCCTTTAGTAAAAACAGTGTGTGCTTTTAAACGCAGCTTCTTCCTTTAGTAAAAACAGTGTGTTTAAACGACAGCTTCTTCCTTTAGAAAACAGTGTTGTGTTTTGAACGCAGCTTCATCACTTTAGTAAAAAACAAGTGTGTTTTAAAAACGCAGCTTCTTCCTAGTAAAAAACAGTGTGTGTTTAACGCACGCTCTCCTTTAGTAAAAACAGTGTGTTTTTAACGCAGCTTCTTCCTTTAGTAAAAACAGTGTGTTTTTAAACGCAGCTCTCCTTTAGTAAAAACAGTGTGTTTTTAAACGCAGCTTCATCCTTAGTAAAACAGTGTAGTGTTTTAAACGCAGCTCTTCCTTTAGTAAAAACAGTGTGTTTAAACGGCAGCTTCTTTTAGTAAAACAGTGTGTTTTAAACGCAGCTTCTTCCTTTAGTAAAAACAGTGTGTTTTAAACGCAGCTTCTTCTTTAGTAAAACAGTGTGTGTTTTAAACGCAGCTTCTTCTTTTAGTAAAAAACAGTGTGTGTTTTAAACGCAGCTTCATCCTTTAGTAAAAACAGTGGTGTTTTAAACGCAGCTTCTTCCCTTTCGTAAAAACAGTGTGTTTAAACCACTTCTTCGCTTTTAGTAAAACAGTGTGTGTTTGAAACGCAGCTTCCATCCTTGTAGTAAAAACAGTGTGTGTTTTAAACGCAGCTTCTTCCTTTAGTAAAACAGTGTGTTTAAACGCAGCTTCTTCCTTTAGTAAAAACTGTGTGTTTTGAAACGCAGCTTCACCTTTAGTAAAAACAGCTGTGTGTTTTAAACGCAGCTTCCTTCCCTTAGTAAACAATGCGTGTTTTAACGCAGCTTCTTCTTTAGTAAAAACAGTGTGTTTTAAACGGCGCTTCTTCCATTTAGTAAAAACAGTGTGTTTTAAGCGCAGCTTCTTCTTTAGTAAAACAGTGTGTTTTAAACGCAGCTTCTTCCTTTAGTAAAAACAGGTGTGTTTAAAACGCAGCTTCTCCTTTAGTAAAACAGTGTGTGTTTTGAAACGCATGCTTCTTCCTTTAGTTAAAAAACATGTGTTTAAACGCAGCTTCTCTTTAGTAAAAACAGTGGTTTTAAAACGCAGCTTCTTCCTTTAGTAAAACAGTGTTTTAAACGCTAGATTCTTTTTAGTAAAAAACGTGAGGTTTTAAAACGCAGCTTCTTACTTTAGTAAAAACAGTGTTGTTTTTAGAACGCAGCTTTTTCCTTTAGTAAAAACAGTGTGTTTTAAACGCATGCTTCTCCTTTAGTAAAAACAGTGTGTTTTTAAAAACGCAGCTTCTTCCTTTAGTAAAAAACAGTGTGTTTAACGCAGCTTCTCCTTTAGTAAAAAAGTGAGTGTTTTAAACGCAGCTCTCTTCCTTTAGTAAAAAACCAGTGTGTGTTTTAAACGCAAGCTTCTTCCTTTATAAAAACAGTGTGTTTAACGCAGCTCTTCCTTTCAGTAAAACAGTGTGTTTTAAAAACGCCAGCTTCTTCGCTTAGTAAAAACGTGAGTGTTTTTAAACGCAGCTTCTTCCTTAGGTAAAAAACAGTGTGTGTTGTAAAAAGCGGCAGCTTCTTCCTTTGTAAAAACAGTGAGTGTTTTTAAAACGCAGCTTCCCTTCTTTAGTAAAAACAGTGAGTGTTTTTTAAACGCAGCTTCTTCGCTTTAGTAAACAGTGTGTTTTAAACGGCAGCTTCTTCCTTTAGTAAAAACAGTGTGTTTTAAAAACGCAGCTTTCTTTAGTAAAACAGTGTGTGTTGAAGCAGGCTTCATCCTTTATAAAACAGTGTGTTTTAAAACGCAGTTTCTTCCTTAGTAAAAAAGTGTGTGTTTAAACGGCAGCTTCAGTCCTTTAGTAAAAACAGTGTGTTTTAAACGCCAGGCTTCTTCCTTTAGTAAAACAGTGGTTTAAACGCAGCTTCTTTCTTTAGTAAGAAACAGTGTGTTTTAAAACGGACTTCTTCCTTTAGTAAAAAACAAGTGTGTGGTTAAAACAGCAGCTTCTTCCTTTAGTAAGACTGTGTTTTTAAACGCAGCTTCTTCTTAGTAAAAACAGTGTTTTAAACGCAGCTTCTTCCTTTAGTAAAACACAGTGTGTTTTAAAACGTGCAGCTTCTTCCTTTAGTAAAACAGTGGTGTTTTAAACGCAGCTTCTTCCTTAGTAAAACAGTGTTGGTTTAAACGCAGCTTCTTCCTTAGTAAAAACAGTGTGTTAAAAACGCGATTTCTTCTTTAGTAAAAACAGTTGTGTGTTTTTAAACGCAGCTTCTTCTTAGTAAAAACATGTGATTTAAAACGCAGCTTCTTCCTTTAGTAAAAACATGTGTTTAAAAACGCAGCTTCTTCCTTTAGTAAAACAGTGTGTTTTAAACGCAGCTTCTTCCTTTAGTAAAACAGTGTGTGTTTTAAACGCAGCTTCTTCTTTAGTAAAACAGTGTGTTTAAACGCAGCTTCTTCCTTTAGTAAAAACAGTGTGTTTAAACGCAGCTTCTTCCTTTAGTAAAAACAGTGTGTTTTAAACGCAGCTTCTTCTTTAGTAAAACAGTGTGTTTTAAACGCAGCTTCTTCCTTTAGTAAAACAGTGTGTTTTAAACGCAGCTTCTTCCTTTAGTAAAAACAGTGTGTGTTTTAAACGCAGCTTCTTCCTTTAGTAAAAACAGTGTGTTTTAAAACGCAGCTTCTTCCTTTAGTAAAAACAGTGTGTTTTAAACGCAGCTTCTTCCTTTAGTAAAAAGCAGCTTCCTGGTGTTTTAAACGCAGCTTCATCCTTTAGTAAAAACAGTGAGTGTTTTAAACGCAGCTTCTTCCTTTAGTAAAAACAGTGTGTGTTTAAACGCAGCTTCTTCCTTTAGTAAAAACAGTGTGTTTTAAACGCAGCTTCATCCTTTAGTAAAAACAGTGGTGTTTTAAACGCAGCTTCTTCCTTTAGTAAAAACAGTGTGTTTTAAACGCAGCTTCTTCCTTTAGTAAAAACAGTGTGTTTTAAACGCAGCTTCTTCCTTTAGTAAAAACAGTGTGTGTTTTGAACGCAGCTTCATCCTTTAGTAAAAACAGTGAGTTTTAAACGCAGCTTCTTCCTTTAGTAAAAACAGTGTGTTTTAAACGCAGCTTCTGTAAAAGTCTAATGGAGGCGTAGTTGGAGCTTTGGGGCCTCGTGTCGCCGTGTGTTTTTTAAATGTGAGGTATAAGGACGTGCGGCGGCTCTAAAGCTCCGTGAGGTCGGGCCCGTGTGCGAGGCGGCCATTACAGCGCGCGGGGCCAGTGCATTGTGGGTAATGGGGGAGTTTATGGCCCCGTTAGAGGCGTTTAATGTCCGCGTTAATGTGCGGATATGGCAGATCTGCTGAGTCCGCTCCGAGGTCCGAGTCCCGGGTCAGACCTGCCGCAGACGGGCCTCACTCCTTCACCCCAGGCTGACTCTGCCGCCGGGGGCCCAGGTGCATGCTGGGAGCTCCCACGCTGCACCTGGGGGCGCGGAGGGGTTTCCCGGCGGGCTCTGCAGGGGCTGATGTCGTCTCCCCGGAGCTCACCCCAGATCCAATTACAGACCCGGCCAGAGGGGGCGCTACTGCGGGGGGCCATGGAAAATGAATGAGACGGAGGCAGGTTCAGGAAACTGTGGCTCCATTTGCACAAGCTAATGATATTATTATTATACAAACTGAATAATAACGAATTAAAAAGCTACAAAAATAGCAACAAAAACGCAATAAAATCATGACAAAAACACAACAAAAAGAAACAACAAAAGCAACGAAAAAAACAATGAAAATGTGACAAAAAAATGTGACAAAAAAAGTCAGGATCACTTTTGTTGGCCTGAGCTTAACATTAGGCGTTGATCCTCAGGTATACGCCGTTTAACCGCTGAAAACCTGCTGTATTTCCATATCCCCTCAATGGAGCAAAGATGTGTGTCAGTCTTTAGAAACATGTTATTTTAATGATTCAGTGCGAGTCCAAGTGGATCATTTGCTTAAGTTCCGCTCGTCTCCAGAGGAATATTGTTACAAATATATGGATTTGTTCAAATTGCTGTCTTCGAGGTTAAAACGAGTTTCAGACGTTCTCCGTCGTCGCGTGCTCACAGTTCATCAGGCTGAGGCTCACAGACAGAACCTGAGGGGCTGCAGGGGCGGAGCTGAGGGGGGACTCAAGGACCTGGGGCCCCTGAGACAAACTGATCTGTTAGGCCAGTGCTTCCCAATTTGAGAAGATGATTCTGAGATAATATTCTTTACGTTTCTGACATAGATGTTGATGTATTTTTGACTGAAACAGTGTATTTTAAGTGACATTAAGCCAAATATCCAAATACAGTATCCAAACTAACCGCATTAAACCAGATTTTAAATATTTTACACCTTTAATTATTATAAACGCTAATAATGTTTGACTGTTGTTCTGTGTCAATTGTTTTTTTATATCTTTTTTTTTTTCATCTACTTTATGCATGCCCTTATAGTTTCATAGTTTTAAAGTTTTTATCAGGGCTGTACGTTTTCAAGTTTTTCATTAACTGTTAACCGAGGCCCTTAGCGTTTAATACTCGGTTAACCATTAGTGTGTGCACTAACCAAAGAAACAGTCATTCATGCGACAACAACAACAACACTTATCTCTCCACCACGTTTAACAATAAGGAGAAAGGTGAGTTTTGTGCCTTTAGCTTACCTAGCTACCTCCTAAGTGATGCCCGGGTGTCGGCTGTTGAAGTTAAAGTATATCTAAGCTCTGCAATGCAATACTTGCATTTTGATCCGTCATTCTCCCACGCTGTGCTGTTTATGGCCCGCTTCATATTGAAAAGTTAAACTAGCTTAGCCATGCGCCATGACGGCTTCTCCTGAACAAATGTTTGGGAGCGCTCTGGCGGTCTCTGGTGGTGCAAAAATGTATTACAAGTATTTTCAATGGCACGGCAAATTATACACGCCAGTTAACCGAGCAAAATGCTTTCACTCGATTACGCAATTTTTAACGGTTAATCGGTTAATCGGTTAACCATGGACACCCCTAGTTTTTATAGTTTTATATTATATGTTCATGAAAATCCCTACTTTATGAACCTGTTCACTGACGATGGCAAAAAAAACAATTCTGAGAGGGTCTCAAGTTGTGGATTGTGTGATTTCGCGGCCAGAAAAGGTTGGGAACCCCTGTGTTAGGCGACATAAACTACATAAATCATACAACTGTCATATGACCACTAACTTGATTACATAATATTAGTACAATTCTAGGGGAGGGCAAGGACAGAAGCCCCTGCTAATAAAGTCACTGGGGACAGACCTGAGTTTGACTCCCAAACCATCGTTTAGTCTCCATTTAGTTTGAAAATGATACAAAATGGAGGCTGTGTGTGAGAAAGCCCTAGAGCTCCCTGAAATGAAGATGGTGCACACTCTATTAACAGCAGGTGGCGCTGTGCAAATGTCCTGAGTGGTGTTGCCGTGCGGAGGGGAACTCAGGCACATTTTCATCATAGTGACTTTTCTAAACACTTATTTAAACTGATTTGTACTTTCTACTTTGAATACTTCAGTACTTTCTAAAGGAAATACTTGAGTACTTTCACTGAAGTCGACATGTCCACACCGCTCTCTCTACACACAGTGTTCACTACAACAGTGCCATGTGCTTTCTCATAAACCACTGAAGATAAACTGTGGGGTAAAAATAGAGCCGGGTTGACCTTCGATGCATTTCTTTGGAAAAGCAGCGCAGACGTGTGGGAACATCTGCAGAGCTGCACTCAGGGACTGGCTTTCTTCTTTAGTATCACACTGGATCATTAGTGAATTTGATTCCATGTCAGATTGTTAAACCTACATTTCCCATCATGCTCTAGTTTGCTTTGTTTTGCATTGTGTATTTTTGAAACGAAGCCCTTTGCATCTTCCAGGCTTCCTCCAGTCTCTTTGCAATGGCACTCAGGCTTCTACCTTCCTTTACTTCGCTGGAAGTGAAAGCCGATATGCTCGGCCGATATTTTTGACCAATATTTTTAGCCGATTTTTCAAACATCTGGTCTATAATCCTGTAAAAACAAATACTTGGCCGTTCCAGCACTGGCAATTAGTTGTTGTTAGCATTAGCATATTGTTACTAGCCGCAGCATTTTGCACGGCGATCAAAATACAATAGTGGAGGTTAAAACTAACTCAGCGATTGAATTCACCAGATTCTGCACTTCAAAATGATCTGCAGCATGTCCATATGACTGAGGTTTAGTGAAACTTGTGTTTAACAAACTTGAAGCTGACCAATTTTCATTGCAATGTTTCTCACCTCCCTGAGGCCGAGGGAGTTTTAAAGTGCATATGACAGATTTTAATGCTCTTTTAAATATGACTTATTTAGATGGATTACATCAGTTGCATAGTTTTCATTTTTTTCAGTGAAGCAGCATTTTAATGAAGAAATGTTGGGCAGAAAAGTTATTTTTATTTGAATTTTTAAGCCGCTGACAGGAAGTGACATAAAAGAAGGAAACATTTGACTCATTCATTTCCCATTGACTTAACATGGTTGCACGGCAACAGTTTAACATTGTTTACCTTCTTCGATGTCACTTCCTGTCAGTGTCCAATAAGGAAGTGAAAACATAAACATCACAAAAATGGTCAAACTAAAGAAAACTGGGAATAATCTTTAGCAAAATCAGAAATATAATCGTGTTTTAGCAAAAATTGTGTCTAATGTGTCAGATGTACTTTAAAGCCCTGACTTTGCTCTTTCCAAAGCAAAAACAGGAAGTCTATCATTTTTCGGCGCTAGATCGGCCGATAGCCGATATTGTAAAATCCCCAAATATCGGGCCGATGTATAAATAGCGTCTTTGTAAAAGAACCTTTTAGACCATTTCTGTCCATGTTGTTGTTGTTAGCAAACAGTTAGCCCAGATTAGCCTAAGGTGCTTTCAGACTCTTTAACTATCCAACAGTCCACCCCAGTGTTTAAGCTCAAATCCACCTAAAACTCAACAGATGCTGATTAGCTCCCATGTTAGCAGTTAACGGCTAAAGGCTAACGTAATATGATACTATGCTACGATGTGTTAGCTTCATTCTTGAGTAAAAGTACAGACACTACTGATCAAATATTACTCTAAGAAAAAAATGTTTCCTAAGTGAAAGGCCTGAAGTATTGCTGTAGAAAATGCTCAAGTATTCAAAGTACAAAATATCTTTTCGGCTTCAAAAACACAAATCCACAACACATACTCCTTGTTGTGAGTCAGTTGCAGTGACAGCGCCACCTGCTGTTCATAAAGTCTGCATTATTTGGCTTTTAAATGAACCAAACACATGGACAAAAGGACTTCAGAGCCTTCTCAGCACAAACACTATCCCAGTAAAGTACAGAACCTCAGTATATGCAGTAAATGTACTTTGTTCCTGAGCGCCCCTGTGCCGTGTGTAACTCCTCCTCCTCCCGTGTGCGCTCGTCCCGGTTTAACGCTCGAGAATGTGCCGATTCAAAGCGTATCTGTATTTTTAACAGCTCCTCTGAGAACAGCGGGGCCCGTTCTGGTGCATTGTGGGATTGAGTGCTCTCAGCTGGAGGACCACACAAAAAAAACAATATGTCTGCTCCCCTTTTTACGCTCAAACTGTATCATGGCAACAGGGCTCAGGTCGACTGCATGGCGTTTGACCCAAAATGTAACGTGCACTCTTCGCCTTTAATCTAATGTTATAGTAAATATTATGTTTGATTGATTTGTTAGGCTACAAAAAATTACACCTAGAGCCTTTTTTTTTTTTTTAACACATTCCTCTTCCATAAAGGACTTTTAATTACTCCTGTCGTAATTTGAGTTGGAGCAGGGGTCGTCATGTGACTTTTGGTCAGCTGTTTGGAACTGAGCCTACTTAAATATAAATAAAAATGGAACCTCAAATGAATGGACAAATCAAATAATAACAACTCTGTAGTGGTGGGCGGAGTTCCAAACAGCTGACTGAGAATGGTCTCTAGAGTTGGGGATGGAATGTTATAAATTGTACACAAAGGAATATTGTTGGACGATTTTTCTATACTCTGTGTATGAAGCTTCTAAACTGTAAACTGTGTCAGTGTTGAACTGTGACAGCAGGGGGCGCTGGGGGCATAGGGCTGATTTATTAAAACATTCTTGTTTAGTATAGGCCTACTAAAGATGCACCGATACTGAGGATTTGAGTAGCTTATCTTGCGATTAACCAAATGATATTTTCTCATTCGATTAACCAAGTCTTCATTGTTCTTGCCAATAGCCGATATTGTAAAATGGCCAAATATCGGCCCAATATATCGGTCGACCTCTACATAGGACTTTAATGCAGCTCTGTCTCCCAATTAAATGTTACGATTGAATTAGTGCGATTAAAAATATTAATTGAAATTACTCAGACACTTTTTCAGTTACTCGAGTAACAGAGTAACAGAGCACATTGAGTTGCCTTGTGTACGAAATGCGCGGTATAAATAAAGTTGCCTTGCCAGATGTTACTCAAGGATGAACACAGCGTAAAGACAAAAATATTTTACTGTTTATTCAAACAGTTAAGCCTAAACATAAACATATTTGTATTGCTTTTTGGCCCATTTCAAAAAGCTATACAAAGAGTCAAATTCCGTAAATATGAACACACGTTGTAAGTCTTGTTGTACATTCTTTTGCTGTTGTTCTTTATTTTGCTTCTGTTGTTTTATTATTACTGTTCTTTATTACTTGCTGTTACCTTGTCCTACTGTATGTTCCTTGTTTATGATTTCTTAAATGAAAATGTTATTGGTTTTATTATTGGGGTGGGCGCTCATAAGCCTTTGGCTTCGGCCCACTCCTTTTGAGCAGAACACTGCTCAAATAAATAAATAAATAAATACATATTTAAAAAGATCAGTCTCCAGTGTCTTAGAGCAGGACAAAATAAATCAACTACTATTGTTTTAGAAGTGATTGAAATGATCTCACAGGCCTGACATCGCCACCAACATCAGATCAAATGGAACCAAGAAGCCCTGAATAAATGATGCTTAAATGAGATTCATTGGGATTATTTAATTACAAAGGCCATAATTAACTCGATTAAAACATGTAATTGATGAACTAGTTTTAATCGATATACTCGTCTAGAATTATTACATCTACTCTGGCGATGTGTGCACCTTCAGCAAGAGCCTGAGGGTCTGAGGGCCTGAGGGTCTGAGGGCCTGAGGGTCTGAGGGCCTGAGGGTCTGAGGGTCTGAGGGGCCACACTTTGGGCTTCCCTGAAGTAGAGTCCTTCACATATCGTGGTGTTTATGTCGTTTATGTTTATGTTTGTGGACAGCGTCCTCTAGTGGAACGTGTGTCTCAGAGCCACAGCCGCAGATACAAACGTTCTTTAGTTCCTGTATCAGTAATGGAAGCTGATCTGTAGAGCGCTTCAGGTTCTGCTCCTGGTCTAGTCCTCGTCCCGACCTCTCGTCCTCCTCTGCTCCTGGTCCTCAGTCCTCTGCTCTGGTTTTTTGGCTGCTCTTTGCTCCAGATGTCGCGGTGCGTCTTTGGGACCGTCTCTTTTTTTTTACCGCCGCTTGCCGTAAACGCGCGGCGGCGGCCATCTGCCAGCAGCTCAGGCGAAGGCGCGTCCCAGAGCCAGCGGCCGAGAGGCGACGCACCGGAGCAAAACCCGGGACAGATGGTATGGAGACAGTAAAGCAGGTCTGCATCAAGGTGGAGCTGGAATACTACTACTACTACTACTGCTACTACTACTACTACTACAACTACTACTACTTATACTACTACTACTACTACTACTACTATACTACTACAGGAGCAAAACCCGGGACAGATGGTATGGAGACAGTAAAGCAGGTCTGCATCAAGGTGGAGCTGGAATACTACTACTGCTACTACTACTTACTACTATACTACTACTACTAACTATACTATCTACTACTAGTAACTACTACTACTACTACAACTACTACTACTACTATACTACTACTACTATAACTACTACAGAGCAAAACCCGGGACAGATGGTATGGAGACAGTAAAGCAGGTCTGCATCAGGGTGGAGCTGGAACACTACTACTACTACTACTACTACTACTACTACTGCTACTACTGCTACTACTACTACTACTGCTACTACTACAACTACTACTACTTATATACTACTACTACTGCTACTACTACTACTACTACTGCTACTACTACTACTACTACTACTACTGCTACTGCTACTACTACTACTGCTACTACTACTACTACTACTACTTATACTACTACTACTACTGCTACTACTACTACTACTACTACTACTACTACTACTACTACTACTACTACTATACTACTACAGGAGCAAAACCCGGGACAGATGGTATGGAGACAGTAAAGCAGGTCTGCATCAGGGTGGAGCTGGAACACTACTACTACTACTACTGCTATACTACTACTACTAAACTACTACTACTTATACTACTACTACTACTACTACTACTACTACTGCTACTACTACTACTACTACTACTACTTATACTACTACTACTACTACTACTACTATACTACTACAGGAGCAAACCCGGGACAGATGGTATGGAGACAGTAAAGCAGGTCTGCATCAGGGTGGAGCTGGAACACTACTACTACTACTACTACTACTGCTACTACTACTACTACTACTACTACTACTACTACTACTGTAGCCCTCCGACCGCAGAGATCACAGATGTTCTCCATAGATCCACATTAAAACGTGGCATGTTGTGTCTAAGCACATTTTCCTCCAGTGAACCAGGAAGTCCGAGTTTAAATGAGCTCCTGTTCATGTTTAACTCTCGATATGAACTCCGGCCGAGGAAACAAACAACTGAAGATTACACACTCAACTGTGTGTCATACATTCATAACAAAGAACAATGAGTTTTAAGTTTCATTAACTAACAATTATTTTGGTAATTGATTAATCTGCTGAATATTTTTACGATATATGGATTGGCCACATAAAGCTAAAGTGGTAAACTTGATGTAAGTACTTTCAGGTAGAAATGATCATCTTGTTTACATATTGTATATTCTTTCTTTTGTTGCCCATTGCCTGAAATAAATGAAATGAATGAAATGTTTGCCGGAGGTTCTTAGTGCTTTAAAAAGTCTCGACAGGTGAACTTGGTTTGCTCAACATTTGAATGCTAAGAACATTTAGAGTGCAGACACTGAGCTGTAAAGACTGGCACTGGCTGGGACTTTATCGAGGACAGGAGCTGGGATTGAGGACGTTTATTTCCAATCTGGTTTAAACTCTGGGATCTGGAGCTGATTCTGGTTGGATTTAGGACATTTCCTGACTGACTTGTAGAGCATAATGTCTGAGTGTTCCTGAGTTCCTCTAGCCCAGTGATTCCCAAAGTGGGTCCGGGCCCCTGGTGGGCCTCAGAGACACTACAGGGGGCCCCCAAAGCTTGTCTACAAAATAACTACATTGAAAAAAAATCATTTTAAAAGGTAAATACATTTATTGGAGACACGTAATAGTTTGAACCAGTATTTAGCTTTACCATCATTGCTAGATGTTGCTTTTATGTCATTTTAGCTGTAATAATAGAAATTCCTTAGAATAGAGTACATTTTTATGATATGGGGGGCCCAGAGAGATTTTTGGATTGATAAGGGGGCCGCGATGTCCGGACTTTGGAATGGCTGCTCTAGCCCATTCCTGTGTGGACAGAGAAGCATTAGCTCGCTCACATTAGCACAGACACGCGCGGCTGTGAAGTTATTTGCATTCCCTCCGTTTGGCTAAAATCCCAAAGGTTCTCCCACTGAGGCTGAGTCGGGCGTTTTATTCAGTCCTGCTCTGTAGAGTTTGACCTGTCAGATCCAGCTCTGACTGTGTGGTTTCTGTGAGTCCTGTTGGACGCTCAGAGGCAGCACTGATGCTCCGCGCTGAGAGTCTCCTGTAGTTTAGCAAACGCTGCACAAGCTTTATCAAAGTCTAAAACTGTTCCAAAGCACGTGGAATCAGACGAAAAAGGAAAAGCAAGAAACATTGTTCTGTTCCGTTGGCGACAGACCTGCTCAAAATCAGCATTCAAGCATTTTAACTCATTTGATTTAAGATCAGGCATGTTCCTCCTCTACTCTTTCTTACCATTTACTCCTCTATCCTACACATAGGTCTCTGTCCTACACATGATCTCTGTCCTACACATGAGTCTCTGTCCTACACATAGGTCTCTGTCCTACACATGAGTCTCTGTCCTACACATGAGTCTCTGTCCTACACATGAGTCTCGTCCTACACATGAGTCTCTCTTCCTACACATGAGTCTCTGTCCTACACATAGGTCTCTATCCTACACATGAGTTCTCTGTCCTACAATAGCTCTTCCTACACATGAGTCCTGTCTCCATGAGTCTCTGTCCTACACATAGTTCTCTGTCCTACACATGAGTCTCTGTCCTACACATGAGTCTCTGTCCTACACATGAGTCTCTTCCTACAATGGTCTCTGTCCTACACATGGTCTCTTCCTCTTCTTGTCCTACAATGGTCTCTGTCCTACACATGGTCTGCTACTGGTCCCTCCTACACTCTGTCCTACACATGAGTCTCGTCTGTCCTCTACACATGAGTCTCTGTCTACACATGGTCTCTTCCTACACATGATGTCTCTGTTCCTACACATGGTCTACCTGTCTCACACATGAGTCTCTCTGTCCTACACATGGTCTCTGTCCTACACATGAGTCTCTCTGTCCCCTACACATGAGTCTCTTGTCCTACACAATGGTCTCTGTCCTACACATGAGTCTCTGTCCTACACATGAGTCTCTCTGTCCTACACAGTCCTCTGCCTACCATATGTCTCTGTTCTACCATGAGTCTCGTCTACAATGAGCTCGTCCTACACATGAGTCTCTGTCCTAACACTGAGTCTCTCTGTCTACACATGGTCTCTTCCTACACATGGTCCTCTGTCTACACTATGTCTCTGTCCTACACAGACTCTCTGTCCTACACATGAGTCTCTCTGTCCTACACATGGTCTCTGTCTACACATGAGTCTCTCTGTCCTAACATGAGCTCGTCCTACACTATTCTCTGTCCTACACATCTGAGTCTCTGTCCTACCACATTAGTCTCTCTTCCTACACATGGGTCTTGTCTAACATATGTCTTGCTCCTACACATGAGTCCTTGTCCTCACCATGAGTCTTATCCTACACATGGTCTCTTCCTACAAAGTCTCTGTCTACAATGATCTTCTGTCTACACATGAGTTCATCCGACACATGGTCTCTCTTCCTACACTGTCCGTCTTACACATGAGTCTTGTCTCACATGAGCTCTTCCACAATGAGTCTCTCGTTCCTACCACATGTCCTTCCGACACATGAGTCTCTACCTACACATGATCTCTGTCCTCAATGAGTCTCTTGTCCAACATGAGTCTCTCTTCCTACACATAGCTCTCTGTCCTACACATGAGTCTCTGTCCACACATGAGTCTCTCTGTCACACATGGTCTCTTGTCTACACAATCCTACCTCACATAGTCTTTCCTACACATGGCGTCTCTCTCCTACACATGAGTCTCTGTCCTACACATGAGTCTTCTGTCCTCACACAATGAGTCTCTACACATGACTCTCGTCCTACACATGAGTCTCTGTCCTACACATGGTCTCTGTCTACACATGATCTCTGTCCTAACATGGTTCCTTCCTACACAGGCTCTGTCACACATAGCTCTGTCCTACACTATGATCTTTGTCTACCATGAGTCTTCTCTGTCCTAACATAGTCTCTGTCCTACACATGAGTCTCTGTCGCTACACATAGTCCTGTCCTACACAAATGAGTCTCTCTGTCCACACATAGTCTCTGCCTACACATGGTCTCTGTCCTACACATGAGTCTCGGTTCCATACACACTAGTCTCTCTGTCCACACATGAGTCTCTGTCGCTACACATGAGTCTCTGTCCTACACATGATCTCGTCCTACACATGAGCTCTTTCCTACACAATGCTCTGTCCTACACATGAGTCTCTGTCCTACACATATGTCTGCTTCCTACACATGAGTCTTCTTCCTACACAGGTCTCGTTCCACACATAGTCTCGTCTACACATGGGTCTCTGTCCTACACATGATCTCTGCCTAACTGATTCTCTCTGTCCTACACATGAGTCTCATGTCCTCACATGAGTCTCTGTCCTGACACATGATCTCTGTCCTACACATGGCTTCTCTTCAGCAATATGTCTCTTCCTACACATGGTCTTCTGTCCTCACATGAGTCTCTGTCCTACCACATGAGTCTCTGTCCACACATGAGTCTCTGTCACACATGAGTCTCTGCCTACACGTCGCAGTCCTCTGTCAACACATATCTCTGTCCTACATGAGTCTCTCTGTCCACACATGGTCTCTGTCTACAATGAGTCTCTTCCTACACATGATCTCTCCTACCACATGAGTCTCTGTCTTACACTGAGTCTCTCGTCTACAAATGTCCTTGTCCTACACATAGTCTCTGTCCTACACATGATCATCTGTCCACACATGGTCTCTGCCATACACTATGATCTCTATCACTATCACATGATCTCTGTCCTACACATGAGTCTCTCTGTCTACACAGAGTCTCTCGTCCTACACATGGTCTCTGTCCTACACATATGTCTCGTCTACACATGATCCTCTGTCCTACACAGAGTTCTCATCCACACATGAGTCTCTTTCCTACATATGTCTCGTCCTAACAGAGTCCTCTGTCCTTAACATGAGTCTTATCCTACACATGAGTCCTCTGTCCTCACAGGGTCTTGTCCTACACATGATCTCGTCCTCACAGATCTCTGTCTACACATGAGTCTCTCTGTCCTACACAGATCTCTTGCCTAACAGGTTTTCCTACACATGAGTCTTGCCACACATGGTTCTCTTGTCCTAGCACATGAGTCTCTGTCCAACACATGAGTTCTGTCCTACACATGAGTCTCTGTCCTTACCACATGAAGTCTCTCTGTCACTACACATAGGCCTGTCCTGTCTACACATGGTCTCTGTCCTACACATGAGTCTCTGTCCTACACATGAGTCTCTGTCCTACACATGAGTCTCTGTCCTACCAAGTCTCTACTGTCCTAACATGAGTTCTCTGTCCTACACATGAGTCTCTGTCCTACACATGAGTCTCTGTCCTACACATGAGTCTCTGTCCTACACCATGATGTCTCTTGTCCTACACATGGTCCTCTGTCCTACACATGAGTCTCTGTCCTACACATGAGTCTCTGTCCTACACATGAGTCTCTGTCCTACACATGAGTCTCTGTCCTACACATGGTCTCTGTCCTACACATGAGTCTTCTGTCCTACACATGGTCTCTGTCCTTACACATGAGTCTCTGTCCTACACATGAGTCTCTCGTTCCTACACATGAGTCTCTTCCTACACATGAGTCTCTGTCCTACACATGAGTCTCTCTGTCCTGTCTACAATGAGTCTCTCTGTCCTACACATGAGTCCTCTTCCTACACATGAGTCTCTTCCTACACATGAGTCTCTTCCTACACATGAGTCTCTGTCCTACACCATGAGCTCTCTGTCCTACACATGGTCTCTATCCTACACATGAGTCTCTGCTGCCTACACATTGAGTCTCTCTGTCCTTACACAGGTCCTTGTCCAACACATGAGTCTCTCTCCTACACATAGTCTTCCTACACATGAGTCTCTGTCCTACACATGAGGTCTCTGTCCTACACATGAGTCTCTGTCCTACACATGAGTCTTATCCTACACATAGTCTCTGTCCAACATGAGTCTCTCTGTCCTACACATGGGTCTCTGTCCTACACATGATTCTCTTCCTACACTAGGTCTCTTCCTACAACATGAGTCTCTGTCCTACACATGAGTCTCTGTCCTACACATGAGTCTCTCTGCCATAACCATAGGTCTCTCCACACATGAGTCTTGTCCTACACATGGTCCTGTCCTACCATAGTCTCTGCCTACTATGAGTCTCTGTTCCTATCACATGGTCTCTGTCCTACACATGTCCGTCACAATGTCTCTGTCCTAACATGGGTCCTGTCCACCATGATCTCTGTCCTACACATAGTCTCTGTCCTACACATAGTCTCTGTCCTACACATAGTCTCTCTTCCTACACATGAGTCTCGTCCTACACATAGTCTCTCTGGTTTCCTCATTGCCAGTTGTCAGCGGCGTCTCTGAACTGTAAATAAACGAGCTCTGGACAAATGCAGTTTTGGAGTCACCCTGGCCTCCGCTCGCGCCTCGCTCTCCTGCGTCTGAAACGAGAGAAAATAAAAATAACAAGAATCTGACAAGTTCATTACAGAAACTCAGACGCTCAGGAGCGAGAAGGAGGAGCGGCTTTAGTCCCTGCTTTACTGCTGAGGCTGAGTTACGGTACTTTATCATCAAAGTAACCAGAATAAACATCTATTAACTCATTATTTAGCTTCAGACTATTACATAATAAACATCTACTAACTTAATTATTTAGCTTCAGACTATTACATAATAAACATCTATAACTATATTAGCACAGACTATTACATAATAAACATCTATAATTTTATTTAGCTTCAGACTATTACATAATAAACATCTATAACTTATTATTCAGCTTCAGACTATTACATAATAACATCTATAACTTATTATTTAGCTTCAGACTATTACATAATA
This sequence comes from Neogobius melanostomus, assembly GCA_007210695.1. Lineage (NCBI taxonomy): Eukaryota > Metazoa > Chordata > Actinopteri > Gobiiformes > Gobiidae > Neogobius > Neogobius melanostomus. Next base: position 155,887 of record VHKM01001014.1, on the reverse strand, counting down.
AACATCTATAACTTATTATTTAGCTTCAGACTATTACATAATAAACATCTATAACTTATTATTTAGCATCAGACTATTACATAATAAACATCTATAACTTATTATTAGCTTCAGACTATTGCATAATAAACATCTATAACTTATATTTAGCTTCAGACTATACATAATAAACATCTATAACTTATTATTAGCTCAGACTAATGCATAATAAACATCTATAACTTATTATTCAGCTTCAGACTATTACATAATAACATAACTTATTATTAGCTTCAGACTATACATAATAAACATAACTTATTATTTAGCTTCAGACTATTCATAAATAAACATCTATAACTATTATAGCATAACATAATTATCATTTAGCATCAGACTAATGCATAAAACATCTATAACTTATTATCAGCTTCAGACTATACATATAAAATAACTTATTATTTAGCTTCAGACTATTACATAATAAACATCTATAACTTATTATTTAGCTTCAGACTATTACATAATAAACATCTATAACTTATTATTCAGCTTCAGACTATTACATAATAAACATAACTTATTATTTAGCTTCAGACTATTACATAATAAACATCTATAACTTATTATTTCGCATCAGATTATTACATAATAAACATCTATAACTTATTATTCAGCTTCAGACTATTACATAATAAACATCTATAACTTATTATTCAGCTTCAGACTATTACATAATAAACATAACTTATTATTTAGCTCAGACTATTACATAATAAACATCTATAACTTATTATCAGCTATTTTTCTATAACATTATTCACTTCAGACTATTACATAATAAACATCTATAACTATTATTCAGCTTCAGACTATACATAATAAACATAACTTATTATTTCGCATCAGACTATTACATAATACACATCTATAATTTATTATTTAGCTTCAGATTATTACACGATGACTGAGCTGGAGAAGCTAAACCCACAAACAGCAGAAATAACAAAGATAAATCCACTTCTCTGAGCTGTATTTCTAAGGCTGGGACAAAATATCGGATTGCAATACTTTGTGCTGCGAGACCATTATTCAATACTTCAGTACTTGTGTTTGGAGGTGTTTTTATCATCACTCCTTTGTTTTCCAGCAACAGTTACTTACATTGTTTGTATTATTAATTTAAATAAAAAAAGTTTAGGTATTGGGCCTCTAATGTGTAAACACAGCTGTTCGTATATATAAATAATTAAGGTGAAAGGATGCAACCTTGGGGGAACCCCAATGTTTGCTGGATCTGAATCTGAAAAATAGTCCATGAATGTTTTCAACATTTGACAAGATAAATGAAACCATTTTGTCATAAATCAGTGGTTCCTAATTGATGGTCGGGACTCAAAGGTGGGTCGTTTGCCTTTGTTTTTCAATTGATGATTGTTAAATTATATTATAAGGGGTCAAAATAAAAATAACACTGGGTTACAAAAAGCAAAACATTTATTGTGAGGTGTCTAAAATAGTTTAACTGATTTATTTTTTTTGGGCGACAATGGCGCAGATGGTAGAGCGGGTCGTCTCATGATCGGAAGGTCGGGGGTTCGAATCCCGCCTCCTGAAGGTGCACATTGTCGTTGTGTCCTTGGGCAAGACACTTCACCCACATTGTCTAGGAGGGACCAACAGGCCCGGTTTGAACCGTGAGGCCGTCCTTCGGTGGACCCACCACCTGCAGAAGGAGCCATGGGGGCTGGTGCTATGTGATTTGGGCAACTCCAACGGCTGCCCCCACGACCCGGCAACGGACAAGTGGAAGAAAATGAATGAAAGGATGAATGATTTATTTTTGCAGTGCAGAATCAGATTATTATTATTTTTATCATTTTTTTTTTTTTTTTTTTAATTTGAAATAAGATTCTGTGTACCAAAATATGCTCTCTTTTTTGTCTTTTTTTCACGTCTGTTTCACTATTTTGACGCTTTTTTCAAGAAGCTTTTAGATTTAGGTAAAGCCAAACTGGAGGAAATGGGGAGTAAGAGATTAATGCACTTTTCAATCTTAACACTTCAGTGGAAATGAAATGTCGTTTGGTTTAGAAACTTTGGAAACATGTTTTGGTTTTACACATTATAAGGTAAGCATAAAATGTATTGTCATCATTACAGTATCGCAGACGAATCGTATCGGCCCTGAGTATCGTGATACGTATCGGATCGTGACAAAAGTGTATCGTCCCTGCTCTACTAAATACTGCACCTTTTCACTGATGTCAAATGTCTCTGTCTGAGTTCCCCATTGTTTTAACTCACGTGAACAATATGTGAGAGCTAGAAACGAATTTGTGCTGCAGAGATTTGAATCAACTCTGTCCGACTTTCACGGTTTGAAAACAGGAGATTTCAGCTTTAAAACGTAATGAAACCAGTGGCTAAAGATGATCCTGTAGCAGAGAGTTGTTCATGAGCACCTGGGCTTTAGGGCTCCCTGGAGAAAAACATATGATTTAGGAAAATTAAATGTGACAAATCATTCCATATGACAAAGGGGATACAGCTGCTTTAATGAAATACTTAGTTTTATATTTGGTGACATAAACTCGCCCCAAGCCAGGTGGAGAAGGAGACACACCCAGAGCTAATGCTTTGTGTTGAATCAGTAATTGGGACTAGATTAGTTTAGTTGTTTATTTGAGCAACATATTTTACATCGATTACATCATTACACTGTAACAAAAACTCAAAAGGAGTAGGCCGAAGCAAGAACGCTTACAAGTGCCTACCCCCTGTTCAAAGTGAATACTTTCATGCGTCCTAAAAGGCCCATCATAACACTGAGAATAAACATAACTGAAACACATGTGTCCGGCTGCAGGTAAATAATGACGGTAATAATAACGGTGATACAAGCAGCATCTCGTGTTTTCATACAATATAACACTTTACATTACAAATTCCTGAGTTACCCAGGCACATGTGCAACAGAAGTATACATGTACCAAGCAATTAATGAATGACAAGTTTCATTTCCCATACATAGGCACACACACAGCCCTGTGGTTGTGCCCATCCATGAATCACAATTATCCTTTCAACAATTACAATTGTCCGCATTAACCTTACGTAAAGCAGCATTGATCAAGAAAATCATTCATGTTTTACAGGAAGAAAATCACATGAGGTTTACAAAACTTCCAAAGTAAGAAGACATAGCACGGAAATAGAAATATATGCAGTTTACCAGTAAATATAAACATTTATTTTTATTTTCTATTTTTACTTTTTTTCTTTTTTCCTCTTTCCCATTCACATAATAACCATATCCAATCATTAGATTCAGATGATCATTATTCATCAGATTACTACAAAGGTTCTTTATTGCAGTAAGTTAAAGGGCCTCATTCCTCCCTGATCAGTGTTTCCTACTGGACTCTGTGGGTCATGTGGGTGTGTTCTTTATGTGGCGTGTCCAGGACAAACTTCCTTGGGGACGAATAATGAAATGTTGACTCTTGAATCCTTGGCCCTACTTAAATCTTCTTCCACTTTGGTCCAGTTCTGCGTCGCCCGAGGAGGCTCCTGTTCAGATCTAAACCTGCTCCTTCATTAGAGACAGTTTTTAGACCCAACCTGAGGAAATGGGCCACACACAGCCTCCGCACTCACCTACTCTGGGATACTTTTACTACTACTATTACTACTGCTACTATGATTCAAACTCCTTCAGCTGCAGTTTTTGGCTGAAATTGTACAACTTTTCTGCCCCGGAGTTTCCCCTTGTGTCCAATTTGCTTTTGAATGTCACATTTCCCCTCATTCCTCCGTTTAATGGAATGTTTGCAAATCTTCAGAAAGGAAATGTAGCTTTTGTGACGTCATTTAAAAGCGATAATGTTACTTCCTGCTGCTTGTGTTAATCTTAAATAGATGAGGTCACTGTTGAGGCGGTTACAAATGATGATGAAAGCTTTGTAATTGTTTTGGAAATCATGGGAAAAGTATTTTGTTTAAAAGTGACTTAAGGCGAGACAGAGTGGTCAATGTTTTGTCAGAGTAAAATACAGTCAAGTCTCTCTTTACCATGTTTATTCTCTGAGATTTATCCAGGAAGTGACTCCAATATGTCTGTGTGGCTCCCTGGTCTTTCCCACCCTTATTCATCCACAAATACTGACATGTTCGGTATCCACGTGTAGCAGGAAAGGCTGTAATCCAAATATGGTCATTTCCTTTGTGGGAGACAGCAGCGGCTAAAGACGGGAGGAATATACACAGATGTGCAGACAAAGAGACTAAACTTTAACAACATCTGCACTTTAGTCCGGTTTAATTTGTCTGTTTCTTCTGCTTCAATGTCATGGCTTCATTCGGTACTTCCTGTTATTTTTTAGTCCATAATACAACACTATATCAGGTTCAGCGTGTGTTTATCAGGCTGATCTTAAGCTGTAAACCACGCCGTATATCCATACTGAATATTGTGGTTGTTTTTTTGAAGTTATTCCCACCACTGCCAGCAGGCGGAGCTCCAGGCAAAGTCCTCAGCAGCTCTAGATCTGAATTTCATTGTTAGAATCATTTTTGAAATATAACTGACCTTGTATCACATGAATTACCGCATTTTGAGGGACTATTTTCTCGCAGATCACTCCGCCGCTGCGTTAGCTTACAGCCACGAAGCTGATGCTGCTCAAATAAGTTATTTTAAATACAAAATGGTTAAAATTATTTTCAATGAAGGTACTTGAGTCATCTTCTGTACTCGGTAGTTGAAGTCTCCAAACGTTTCGCCTCTCATCCAAAGGCTTCGTCAGTGGACAAAATCTCGCTCAGCACGCAGCGTAGATAAAGACCATAGGGAGGAGTTGGGGAAGGCCCGGCCCCTCCCCCACCTCCACCTCAAAGCCTCCAACCACTCCTTTGAGGACGGGGAGGTCAACATTTTAGCTAAAGAAGAACGTTGGTTTGAAAGTGGAGTAAAATAAGCTATTTTTGTCAGAAAAGAAAATCCCTCCATGAACCGGAATGGTGGGCTCAGATTTAATCTCTCGTCACTTTATTCCAATCTCCTTCGGGTGAAACCTCGGCCAACAACGAACAATAGGCAGGTGATTAGCAGTGATCAGCCATGAATAGGACGGGACGGACCGATACTGGGGTGAGCAGGTCGTTACAGACGCTCTACTTCAAAGGTTGTTTACCCACAGGTGAGAGTAGCTGTGATTAGAGGGGAGGAGCCGGGCCAACCCCAACTCCTCCCCATGGTCTTTATCTACGCTGCGGGCTGAGCGAGATTTTGTCCACTGACGAAGCCTTTTGGATGAGAGGCGAAACGTTTGGAGACTTCAACTACCGAGTACAGAAGATGACTCAAGTACCTTCATTGAAGATGGACAACTCCTGTACGACTGAGAACTTACACAAGTAGTTAAAATGATTCTATTAACACAGACATTTATATGGTTAGTCTGGTGTTATAAGTGATTTACCTCAGGTGCACTGTGGAGTGGGTCAGACTGTTTTTAATGCAGGCTAACTGATACCATAGAAATGCACTAGCCTAGCATTAGCCTAGCGCCACTAGACTCTTCAAATATAAGAACTGCATGAATTTAAGAAAAAAATATCTCCAGACGTCAACAACACTAGGAAATGAGGCCCAATGTCAAACATCCTGAAATATCCCTTTAAAAGTGCTTGAATTATTGTTGAGTTTGTGCTGATTTTCAGGAGGTTTGGACTTTTTTGCTGCCAATGGAACGAGGAGTGAATTAAAGCTGGTTCCATTGGCTCTTATTTGGAAACTGCTCAACATCAGTGGAAATGTTTTTAATTTAAGAATGTTTTAGGCCATGTATCGAGTTGGTTTGTACAGTATGAAATATGATATAAGCTAATAAGTTGTTACACAGTGGGATTTTTCTTTCTAAAATGAGGCAAATCTGTTCTTTCTTTAGTGTGATTATAAAGTGCAGGTGCTCCTCAGTCCTGACCTGCAGATTTTCATGTTTGCGTGAAATAAAGAAGACAAATCCCCCTCCAGAGCCCGAAGCCCTAAAGCCCGAGCCCCTTCAGTCCGTTACCACGACACTGATTGGTTTTGCCACGAGCTCGTAGTTTTCCTCTCGTAGCTTTCTCCTGTTCTTCCTCGTGACATTAGCGTTTTCAGAGCCTCGGTCTGCTTCTAATAAAGTCCTGGCTCGCGGTGAGTTCAGGGACACAGCTGTGGCTCGTTAAAACGGAAACTACCCCCGAAAAAAACGTGGGACAGATGAAGAAATATGTCCGAGCGCAGCTGCAAACGCGGGTTCCAGTCGCGGGTTACGCCGGGGTCGCCACGATTTAGGGCCCGGACAAGACGCGTTTGCAGGAAACACTTTCACAAGACGTTTATGTTGTAAATGTTCTTCTGCGCTCCTCTGGAACCGTCCTGCTTTAGACCGAGTTTAGACCAAGTTTAATGCAGTGATCAGTGATGGGCCTGCAGGCCTGGGTTACAGACGATATTAAAGTGTGGGTTAAGTGACTCTGTGAAAAACATGAACATAGCATCATCATTAGCTGCTGAAACAGGAAGTGGAGTCAGGCTCCGGAAGTTACGGACTTTCCATTTAGGGCTGCAAGATTTTGACCAAAAACCTAATGGGTTGTGTTATCGTGACGTCACAACATTCTTAACAGCCTAAAGTTTAAAACTGAGATTTCTATTGTGGTCACCATGGTAACTGTTGACTTTTTTGTCTTAGTTTCTGGCAAATATCTCTGTCATTACTAAGACAATCAACATAAAAGTTCAATGTCTCCTCGATCAGCACGTATAAACTAAGGTCCGTTTATTTGTTTCTGAAAAGCGTCCTAAAGTGGTGACAATATCCAAAAACATAATTGTGATTTTGGTCGGTAGAAAGGACTTAATAATACTGTCACTTCCAAATAATAATGAGGAACGACATTTGTCAATTTTATTTTGAAAAATGCCTTTTGGTGCATCCATGTGCACTGGAGTGCTGGTTTTCCTGAGATGTGACGTCATTGTCCCCAGTTGGTTTGTGTTCATGTGGTTTTTATGTGGGAAAGTGGGGATTTTGATGTAATCAGATAAGAACCGTCTTTTATCATTGATTTACACTTAGCTGAGCTAATCATTTAAATGTGTTGTTAGTGTCTCAAAAGCTAAACATTAGTTTGTTAGTTTTAAAAAATATCACGTAAATTCACTATTTCCTAGCATTGATGTCGGGCATTTCACTCGCAATTTTGTTACTACGAGGATGACGACAGCTCACACTAAACTCAAAAAGTAGCAGTGTTTAATTTAAAAGCTCCATATTAGACGATAAAAGAACAAATCAGCTGATTTCTGCTGTCGGGTGTGGAAGTCGTTTTGATCTGAGTTCCCCAGTCGTTTTCCCCAGTTGAGTGAGCGTTCATGTGCATTCCCCAACTGGGGAAGTCGTTCACCCGAGTTCCCGAGGATCACATGAACGCACCATATGTCCCATAGAGTTGTATTGGCACCTGCTCCAACTGACATTATGACATCATCACATTTCTGCTTCTTCAGCAGAAAGATACAGATCTATAAGAGGCAAAGAGGCATTTAGGGAGCTGTAATTATCCTTAGTGTGAATCATTCTGTAATAAACAGGTTTGACTATCTATCTATCTTATCTTATCTTATCATCTTTTTATCTTATCTTTTATCTTATCTTCTCATCTTATCTTATCTTTTATCTTATCTTATCTTATCATCTTTTATCTTATCTTATCATCTTTTATCTTATCTTATCTTATCTTTTATCTTATCTTCTATTATCTTTTATCTTATCTTTTATCTTATCTTATCTTTTATCTTATCTTTTATCATATATTTTATCATATCTTTTATCATATCTTATCTCTTATCTTATCTTATCTCTTATCTTATATCTTATCTTATATCTTATCTTATCATCTCTTATCTTTTATCTTATCTTTTATCATATCTTTTATCATATCTTATATCTTATCTTTTCTTATCTTGCTAATCTATCGGCTGTTCTTGATCCCTTCCACCGGCGCAGTGAGGAAATGATTATCCTGTGACCCAGTCCTGCCTGTAAGTCGCGAGACACTCGTTCCCAGCGGTGAGAATAGTTTGTAGTTTGCTCTGAGCAAGACAAACAAGGGGCCAGATCTTCCACCGGGCGCAAGAACAACGTTGCTCCAAACGTGACGTGCATGAACCTTGCATGTGCTTTTGCGCCACTGGCCAGAGGGCGTGGCTTAGAAAGAAAAAGGACTGAGGCGTGGTGAGCGCTGCTCTCCTATGTCGGCCTCACTTTCCCTGTTTACTGCCTCATGTTCTTCCTTTAGCATTATGGGCTTTCATCAGCTCCATCAGGGCAAACTGTCCGTGTACCGAGCCAGTCCAGCTGTAGCATAGGTCGAGTAGGTACCCAGAGATATATCGCAAAAAATATCGTATTGCGATATTAGGCGATCAATACCCGTATCGCAAAAGGCCACAATATATCACAACATCACTAAACTCTCATCTGACTGAGATCCACACATTATCTTTGCAATTCAGCCAAAAACAAACAATGCATTGAACTTATAAATGTGTCAAAGTTCAGTTTTACTGAAAGTGCATCTGACACATTAAAACACAGTTAACACGATTATATTTCAGATTTTGCTAAAGATTATTCCCAGTTTTCTTTAGTTTGACCATTTTTGTGATGTTTATGTTTTCACTTCCTTATTGGACACCGACAGGAAGTGACATCGAAGAAGGTAAACAATTTTAAACTGTTGCCGTGCCGACCATGTTAAGTCAATGGGAAATGAATGAGTCAAACTGCTATGGAATGTTTCCTTCTTCTATGTCACTTCCTGTCAGCAGCTTCAAAATTCAAATAAAATAACTTTTCTGCCCAACATTTCTTCATTAAAATTGCTGCTTCACTGAAAAAAATGATAACTATGTAACTGATGTAATCCATCTAAATAAGTCATATTTTCAAGAGCATTAAAATCTGTCATATGCACTTTAAACATTTACTGACTTGGTTCAATGTTAGTCTTGTTTTGGTCCTGATGTATTGACCATTTGATAAAATATTGCAATAATATTGTTATCGCATTATTGCACAGCCGTATCGCAAGTTACTTCGATATTGTGCACCACTAGTTGTGGTTCACGCACAAACCGCTCCACATTTGGCTCCTGCAGTGCTCTAATACTGAGGTCAGCTGTCCGGGGCGGAGTCCAGCCGCTGTGTCTCCAAACTCCATGCGCGTAACACCTTTAATCACTGTTCTCTCGTTCGTCCTGTGCGCTTTAGACTGAGTGTTTAAATCACCATCACTACACAGTCTCCTGTCATTTCTTTGTTAGCCTTATGTTACTAAACACAGCCATTTATGGATTTATGTAAGACACGGCTAAACCCTAATGTGGAAACAAACAAACAAACAAACAGAGAATTCCCTGGGAGACACGTGTCACTCGCGTGCAGAATCTACAGCTACAAAACTCCAAAGCTGCAGAGTCCGAAAGGAGATCTATAAATACAGCTGCTGTGACAGTGAAGCTGCCCGGGGTCCAGAGGGTCCAGAGGGTCGGAGTTTCCCATGAGTCTGACTCCTCACACTTCCTGTTTGCGTCTCCTCGTGTGTTTACAGGAATGTTTCAGCTCCGCCCGTGTTTCATTAATTACGGCTCTCATCTCCTGGCGTGGTGCGCAGCAGACGGCGCGTGCTAATATCGGCCTCATTTGCATATTAAATGGGCTCTGGGGCCGCGCTAATGCATGCTGATGTATGCTAATGTATGCCGGCGTCTTCATTTTGAACCGGTGACCATATGGGCAGCGGGCAGGTGAGCGGCTCATCCTGCCGGCAGGTTTGAGTGTGTGTTTGTCGACGGGGTTTGGCCTTTTATTATTATTCCTGCTTTTGTGGAAACGACCAGGACGTTTGTTTTGTCTCAGCTGGAGTGGGATGAGTGCTCAGAGTGACATCACCACACTCCACAGAGCCTATAGTTTAGATCGTGCTTTTGTGTAGCTTTATGCTAATATTTTTGTTATTACTGGGTAGGCGTGGGAACCTCTGGGTACCTCACGATTCAATACGATACGCGATACATGGCTCACGATAACGATTATCTCACGATACGCCGATACTGCGATAATCGATATATTGCACTAAAATAAGCTACAATACATCACGATAAAAAAAAAAACATTTTACTTTTAACCTTTACTTTAACATACTACATATTATTCATCATGTACATTTCTTTTCATGTGCTTTGTACCACTTTTAATAATGATCCCTGACTTACTCACTGAAAATGGGTCTATTTATTTATTTGTATTTATTTATTTATTTGAGCAGTTTATCTGCTCAAAGGGAGTGGGCCTGGGCCGAAGCCAAAGGCTTATAAGCGCCCACCCCAAAAGTAAAAACAATAACATTTCATTTAACAAATCATAAACAAATCATGAACAAGGGAACATGGCAAGGTAACAGCAAATAATAAAGAGCAGTAATAAAAAAAAAAAAAAAAACAACAGCAAAAGAATTCACAATGTCTGTTCATATTGAGGAATAAGGATTCTTTGTAGCTCTTTTTAAAGTGTGCCAGATTTTTACGAAGTTCGATGCTTTGACCTAGATTTTCCCAAATTTCCACACCACGTCTCGTGGGACACATGCTTTCCATGGTTGTTCTTGAGTATTGTTTATCGAAGCTCATTTTGTCTCTCAGGTTGTATTTGACTTCTCGTTTGCAGAACATATTTTGTATTCTCTCAGGAAGTGACTTTTGTGAGGCTTTGAACATGATTTGAGCATCTTAAATTCAGTAAGGTCCTCACATTTCATTGTTTTTGATTTAAAGAATAATGGATTAGTGTGTTCACGGTATCCAGCTAAATGGATTATTCTTATTGCCTTTATATTTTATACGCATTTCCCCAGATCTCTACACAATATGTTAATATAGATCCATCAGTGACTTCATTTACATTTAACACTGGAAAACCCAGAGACTGGTCAACTGACCTAAAGGATTATAGCTAATACCTGTCCTCAGCTGCTTTTGTTATGTCAATGGTTATTCCTCTAGGTATGGAAATTACCCCAGCCCTGCCCCCAAACAAGAAACCACAGTCCTGTTTAAAAAGTAATAAATCAACCGCAAATTAATCTTTATAATTATAAAAACTATCATTAAAAGTAATGTATTTGTGTGACAGTGTTTGGTCCAAGTGCTTAAAACTGTAGTGCTGCCCCCTGCTGGTCTGACTGAATTCTTGATCATTATTGGCCTCTACTGACTGTGAAAACAGTGGAGCACTGCTGCCTCATTAATATGCATGACATCATCAAAAGTATTGATATCGGAATAAAAAGTATCGTATCATCCCGCAAAATATCGCGATATATCGGAAAATCGATATATTGTCACACTCCTATTACTGGGACAATCCACATGAAACGAAAACTGTCACAAAGTTCAACATCTTCTCTGTCAGTGAATGTAAACAACGGTCCGGTTATCGTCTCATTAAGTGTCCAAAACATTCAGAAACATGATGGCCAGGAGGAAGGACTTTGGAGATCAATAATCAGGTGCCAATATAACTCTATGAAAGAAATCTCAGAACAGAAACATTGATGATTATTTGTGAGGGATTAGCTCTAATCAGCCATATTCATCCGTTGGCTTATATCACATCGATGTTTTAACTCCACTTTTAGTTTGTTTATTTGAGCACATTATAAAAAACATAAATTGCATGATTACATCATCATTGCAATAAAATAAAACTCAAAATGCGCCTTTATGACAAACTCATTTAACCTGAGTGATTTATGCAGAGAAGGCCGTGAGCTTTTAGCCAGTTTTTGTTTCATTGTGAATTGGTTCGACTTATCAACATGTTTCATAATTCTCCTTTGATATAAATAAAAGATCTGATACAAAACAAATTGCAGCATAAAACTTGAATGAAGTTTTATGCTCTCAAAGTGTTTCTTAAAGAGTGTTTGACCATGTGTGAGTCTCGATGCTTCAGTGAAGTTTTTACCTCGTGGGTAAAGTTTGTAACATGTTTTGCTTCGTCCTGTTTGGACACGGCGACTCTCCACAGTAATAAATAATATCATCACATTTATTTAAAAAGCTTATATTAGACCTGCTGTACAATCCTGACTGTCTGTTTCCACTGTTATACATGTTTTCTATCGCTGTAGAATCATAGAAGAGCAGCGTGTTCTCACCTCCACGCCAAACACATGCCAAACACATGCCAAACACACGGCAAACACACGGCAAACACACGCCAAATACACGGCAACACACGGCAAACACAAGCCAAACACACGGAAACTGCTCCAACGCCGTGTGTACCTGCACTACTCTCTCTTCAGTACTCTTCTCAGTACTCTTCTCAGTACTCTGTGCAGTACTCCCTTCAGTACTCTTCTCAGTACTCTTATCAGTACTCTGTGCAGTACTCTTCTCAGTACTCTTATCAGTACTCTGTGCAGTACTCTTGTCAGTGAGCCGTGGAGCTGTCATGTGTGTTTTGGATGTGATCCAGACGACAGGGAGTTAACGCTGCCGTGTCAGCGCGGAGCAGAGGTGTTGCTCCCCTCCCCCTCCCCACCCTCATCCTCACTCTCACCCCCCCCCCCTCGGCACAAACCTGAGAAACACAGAACAGGAGCTTTGGGAGCAGACATGGACATGAGAGGAGAAAATAATATCATCATAACAATAATAATACACGGCTTCTGCAGCCATCCTCCTCTGTTCCTAATGCTGCACCATGTGACATGATGAACCTTCACTTCCTCATGGTGGTTGTTCCTAAAGACCAGATCCTGGTTGTTTGCTTGTTAATGAACACACATGGGACTCATGCATGTAAAATATAGACCGTTAAAAAGAATAGACTCCGCCTCCTCACTCCTCCCCGTTTAACATAATGACCACGTTCGAGGGGGAAATCATGGCGGATTTACAGACTCCTCCTCCCCAGCTCTGACGAAGCATGTTCCTAATAAGGGCATAAGGGCGGGATCTTCACTGTAGACTCCGCCCTTGTGTGACGTGTAGCTCGTGCAGCTCCAATGCTAACAGTCCGGCCCTCATTAAGTATGAGATTTCTAAACATTTATTTGGAAAACCAGCCTGGTTTCTTTAACTGTGACTAACCCAGCGTTATCTCAGGAGGAATATGTAGCCGTAGAAAGTGTTTATAAAATAGAAACCAGGCGTTAAAGTTGTTTTTAACGTGTCTAAAGTCCAATGCTTTTCAATGGGAGACTAGAGGCTATATGGAGGTACTACAGCAATGGCAGCCTCCAGTGTTGCGGTCATAAAGCAGAGCAGCCAGCGGCCATTGATGTAAACACGCCACACGCCGGATTGTAGCCCTGGACTCATTTTCATCTGTCCCACACTCGCACTGTCATTCATCCTAGCCTATTGTACATGTTTTTAGTGGTAGGGGAAACTGGAGACACAGACACGGGGAGGACATGCAAACTCCACAGAGACAGGCCCGTCCATCCATTTAGTGCAGTGTGGCTTTAAAGGGATATTTCAGGATTTCTGACATTGGGCCTCATTTCCTAGTTATCCAGAGTGTTGTTGATGTCTGGAGATATTTTTTTCTTAAATTCATGCAGTTCTTATATTTGAAGAGTCTAGTGGCACTAGGCTAATGCTAGGCTAGTGCATGTCTATGGTATCAGTTAGCCTGCATTAAAAACAGTCTGACCCACTCCACAGTGCACCTGAGGTAAATCACTTATTACACCAGACTAACCATATACATGTCTGTGTTAATAGAATCATTTAAAATAACTTATATTTGAGCAGCATCAGCTTCGTGGCTGTAAGCTAACGCAGCGGCGGAGTGATCTGCGAGAAAATAGTCCCTCAAAATGCGGTAATTCATGTGATACAAGGTCAGTTATATTTCAAACATGATTCTATTAACACAGCCATTTATATGGTTAGTCTGGTGTTATAAGTGATTTACCTCAGGTGCACTGTGGAGTGGGTCACACTGTTTTTAATGCAGGCTAACTGATACCATAAACATGCACTAGCCTTGCCCTAGCCAAGCGCCACTAGACTCTTCAAATATAAGAACTGCATGAATTTAAGAAAAAAATATCAACAACACTCTGGATAACTAGGAAATGAGGCCCAATGTCAAAAATCCTGAAATATCCCTTTAAACTTGTAACATTTAACAGATACATACAATATTTCTTTCAAAGCCTTTTCTCCTCTTGTTACCCAGGGGTCCCCGCACCCAACTTTGGGAATCACTGTATTCGATACCAGTCTGGAATATCACGAAAACGATCTTATTTCAACACAGTCCGTAAATATGAGCAAAAATCCTGATCAGAAGCACCAATAACGTGCGTCTCCTGATCCTGCAGTACAGATCATTTAACAGCGATATACTGCACAGCCCTGCAGGAGTCACTAAACCCGGTAAACCCCGGTCTAATCCTGGCCCCGCCCGCTCTCTGACAGCCTGACAGCTGAAGGGGAGACGAGTCCGTGGTTTGGAGCGAGCCCCGAGGCCAATATTCAAATGTGACGTTGATGTTTATGATTTTTCTAAATGAACGTCTATAAAGAGTCCACTCGGCTGCGTCTGAGGGAAACGATGCAACATTTTCAACACTCGCTCTGTTTCTACACTTACAGTCTCTCATACAGATACGAGCTTCTCCAGTGTTGGACTTGACAATAAGGATTTATGGAGGACATGGGCCCTGAGCCTCTTTCCTTCGCTCAGAAAGAAGTGCTTCATGATTTAGGCCCACACTTAAAATCTATGGAAACATATTCAGTGAAGATCTTAATGCTGTTCAGTAATAGACTTAAACTAAACTTAGCAGCTCTAACGGGGGATTTTACCTTCCAGATGATTGACATGAAAGATTTGCCTGGACAGAAACTCAGAGAATGTCCCCAGATCCTTCTAATCACAGAAATCACAGAAATGCCTTTAGCTCTGAACCTGTTTGCAAACGGCTCCTGGACCTGATTAAACTCAACGTTCTATCCACATACACAGGTAGTCTAGTATGAAAATCTGAAATTAGGGGTTGGCAACGTTGTTTTTATGTTAATATAAGATGTTGGGAACATATTTCATGAATATGCCACTCGCGTTTCGCCTTCGTTTGTTTTTGTATTGAAGAAATAAGAAGAGAATGTTTACCAAAAAGTCGCACCTTCAGTCATGCATTATCTGTCAGATAAAATGAAATATCAAACAATGCAATATTAAACAAGATTTCTCATAAAATGTGCTCTGTATGTGTAGTTCGACATTATGTCACCTCACAGGAAATCTTTGCTTTATAGGTTTAAAAATAAACACACGTTTTTTTCATAGTGGAAACAAGATGGCCGCCGTAACTGAACTGGCTGATACTCAGTTCGATTGTTGTATCTTCATAATTATACCAGATTTTCTGAAATTGCCACTGTATATAGACTATATCAACCTCATGCTGTCTGTGTGCAACATTTCATCTTCATCGGTTAATGCATAAATAAATTACATGAAATTTAATTTGTGAATGTTAACCAAAATGGCTCATTTCCATCATGTACTGTTGTCACATAAAATGAAATATCTTCAATATAAAATAAGATTTTCCAGACAGATCTGTTCTCACCTGAGCTTAGACGAGTTGATGCGTACCTGTCTGGTCTTCACGCGTGCGCTCAGTCAAAAAGACCAAAGATGTTGTTAGCGTTTAGCCTCTCCTCTTCTCCTCTATGGGGCCAAACAGGGTGAAGTTAGAAGCGACCGAGCGCTTCCATGTTTCCCATATTTAAATACAGTTACATGAGCCTTTACACGATCCAAGTCTAGTTACACAAAACTAAACGTGGATTTTCTAAGCGGATAAAAGGGGAACTATATTGTGAGGCGTAGTAACACTTTAGGAGCACTTCGACGTCCGCGCAGTAATATCTTCACTCCTAAAGAATCCTGAAGACACTGTGGAGGTTAATGATTCATAATGAGGTTTTGACAGAACGCTAATGTTTGAGGCTAACGCTAACGGACTCAGTCTTTCCGGTCATTTCTTTATCTCCTGTATCGTCTCGCGTTGGGCCGGTCCCGGAGGTCACCGGTTCAACTCCCGCTCCAGGCGTGCTTTATCTGTGTGGTTTTGTGTAAATGCTTCTCTTTGTGGAGGCGAAAGAAAGCCTGCGTTACATTATCATTTAAATCAATAAAGATGAATCTGTTTGACCCCGAGACCTCAGCGCGACCCCCCCAGGCTGATCATTGATTGGTCCTGGGCCCGGGCTCATTTGCATCTCATTTGCATGCGACCCCAGATTAACCCGTAACCCCCGGAGACGCCGCGGTTAAAGGAACGTCAGGATTACAGTTCAATTTCCAGGCTTGTAGTGAGAATTTAATATTAGAAACGGCTTCTCTGTCTTAAAGTCGAGGAATAAAATAAGATACAAACGTTTATTTCATTAAGGGAGTGAGAAAACAGGTGTTTTATAAACTTCCAATAATCAATAAAGTGGGATATGAGGAATCAGTTAATCATTTATTTTCCAAATCAACGCCTTAAAGAGTTACAATAACACATGGATCCATTTGTAGTCCACACTTTACAGGCTTAAAGCAGATATGAAAGACAGAGCTGGAGCAGTATTTCATTACATTCACGCGGTTTCAGTAGAGATGTCAAGATGAACCGGTTTTACGATTACCATGATTATGAAAGGACGGTAGGTTTTCCGTAAGAATTTCAGAAGCCACGGTTTACTGCGCGCCATAAACAGCGTAAACTCAGCGGTAGTTGAGCGAGGCAGAAGGACGCTCTCCTCCAGTGTTGTATCCACCCAAAAACGATTGAAGTCAGCAGAGTGGGACGTCTTTAGGATCCAAAACATGACCAAGGCGTTGTTGTTGTCGATGGAACATCCGTTATACAAACCCTGATATCGGCTACGTCGAATATAAACAACATCTTGGAGATAATCCTTCTCTGTAAATGTCCAGGTCAAGGTAACGAACTGCAGAATTCCATAGAAAAGTTTTCCAGATGTTGGGAAATAGCCACAACTGGCTCAGGATGTAAAGAAAAAGCTAACGCGCTCCGCTCTGCTTCAGCGTAACAGAAAGGAAAGTGAAACCGCCACATGTGGAAATCAGCTGTTCAAAAGAGTCTCCTTAGTCATTTTGTAAACACGTTTCATTCTCTGTTCATCAAAACATCTGACAAATAATTAAGCAGCAGCAGAACTTTAGAGAACAGGAAACCCAGCCTAGACTGTGGCCTAATAATATATAGTCAAATAATGATGATCATTGTGGTCATTATAAAGAAGTAAAGTTGACATTGTTTTGTATTATTCAATGTAGGACTATTTATTTGAATGCAAAACAATCTTAAAGCATTTTTCATTTGTAGAAACAGTGAATGTTACAAGTTCAAGTATTAAAAAGCTTTTTAAAGACAAAACTACAAATATCAGTTTCATTCCTTTCATTCGGTCGATAATCGTGAATAATCGTAAAATCGCAATATTTTCTCTCAATAATCGTGACTCAAAACATTTAAATCGTGAGTTAATCCTCGGGTCAGTCATGTTTAATTTCACAGTTTCTTCTTCTACGGTGTCAGCGCTTCGTTCTGTTCTGCCTGGATACAACTGTGTCATTGTTCAAACACAAAACTGTCATTTTCAAAGCCCAGAATCAAACATTATATCGGCTCAGAGTCTGTCGATCAGCTCTTCCCACCGCTGCCACCAGGAGGAGCTCCAGGCAAAGTCTTCTCCAGCTCCAGACTTGAATTTCATTGTTACTGTATAACCTCTTACCCCCCGCCTTAACCGAGTGCATTTTCTCCAGTTCGGCTTTACCCAAATCTAAAAGGTTCTGCAGAGCAACAGTGTAACTCCTCATTTGAAAGCTAAGACCTACAAACGTGATCCTAACTCTTTTGTTTGCTTTGTCGCTGCGTTTTTGTCGTGTTTCACCACGTTTCCGTCGTTCTTTTCCGTCACTTTTTTGTTGTATTATTGTTACTTTGTCATCGCTTTTTTTGTTGCGTTTTCATCCTGGTTTTTGTTGCTATGTTGCCGGACTGTATTAAATGTGCTCGGTTCCCGTGGGGGGAGAGAGATTCATCATTTTGAATGATAAAGCGTACGATACCAAAGCTCCAAAATCTTTGGAACTAACATGTCACAAAATAAAACCACCACCACTTGAGCATGACGAAGCCCCTCCTCCGGACCGCCCTCGCTGAAACGACTCCGCCCCTGTGACTGCCGTCCCCGCGGTGCCCCAGAGGCTCATGGGTAGTGTAGTCCCTGAGCGGCGGCAGATTGTGCAGCAGCTGCGTCGCGTTAAACTCCTGGAACGAAGCGCGACGCGAGCGAGCGGCATCTGGAGCCACCTGCGGAAAAGCACATTACAGCAGATTAATATGAACACGACAAACACGGGCAGGAAACAGTCAGGGGACGGAATTAACCGGGGAGCGCAATCAGTCACAACACCTGCCTAATGGACAACAACTGTCTTTAAGGAAAAGGATTTAGAGAAGTCAGTGTGGAACTTCTGCTGAGCATTAGTGACAGAAAGATCAGCTTTCTCTTATGTTTCATATAAATAAAGCACGTTCTGCATCAGCACGGACAATACTTTAAAGTTCATATGACAGATTTTAATGCTCTTGAAAATATGACTTATTTAGATGGATCACATCAGTTGCATAATTATCATTTTTTTCAGTGAAGCAGCAATTTTAATGAAGAAATGTTGGGCAGAAAAGTTATTTTTATTTGAATTTTTAAGCCGCTGACAGGAAGTGACATAAAAGAAGGAAACATTCCATAGCAGTTTGACTCATTTCCCAGTCAGTGAATGCATAACTATACGTTTGTTAAGTGTGACGTCACGACTTCTGCTTCCGTGTCCTGGCAGACGGGCAAATATGCGAGAAAAAAACATAAACAACTCTTAAAAACTCTTAAAAACAACCATCAATATTTGTGAAACTCAACAGAGAGTTACTGAAGCTACTTATTTCTCAGACTCATTAGCCAAAAATGCTGCACCTGCTGCTAAAAAAGTATTATTTACTAAAGTCGCTACTTCCGGGGTTAGCGTAGCTGCTGCACAGTTAGCATTTTTCACCGCTAACCCGGAAGTAGCGATGTTGGTAAATATGACTTTTATAGCAGTAGGTGCAGCATGTTTGGCTAATGAGTCTGATAAATAAGTATGTTCAGTAACTCTCTGTTGAGTTTCAGAAATATTGATTGTGGTATTGAAGAGTTTTTTGTAGTTTCTCGCACATCTGTCCAATAAGGAAGTGAAAACATAAACATCACAAAAATTGTCAAACTAAAGAAAACTGGGAATAATCTTTAGCAAAATCTTAAATATAATCGTGTTAAAAATTGTGTCATATGCACTTTAAGTAATGCTCAGAGCCAGGTTTAAATGTGTGAATAAACTAGTTTGCTCTGTAAATCTTTAAAAATCCTGTTGCCGTCTCCCACAAAGGAAATGACCATATTTGGATTACAGTGTTTTGTGCTACACGTGGATACCAAACAGCGCCGCCATGTTGGAGTTTCTTCAGTCTGAATCCCATGTGGACAAAGGGAGAGTTTGGACTAATGGCCTTTTCATGGGCTCTGCACAGTGACCCCATGTGGTTTCCTCCTCCTCCTCTCTCAGATCTCTGACATTCATGATGAGCAGCTCCCAAACAAATAAAGAGATAAAGGACAGAGTTACTGATGGACTGCTGCTCCAGTCCTGACAAGAACCAGGAAATACGACCACATTAGTCCAGTGCTCCGGTCTCTGCACTGGCTTCCTGTCACTCAGAGAATAGAATTTAAAACAGCTCTGCTTGTTACAAGTCTTTTCATGGTTTAGCACCAAAGTCCATCTCTGACATGTTAGAGCCGTATGAACCATCTCAGGGAGGGTCTTGCCTTTTACTGTCATTGATTAACTTTATGTTGATGTTTTATTGATTGTATCTGTTTTCTTGTAATTTTATGCAGCTGTGAAGCACTTTGAATTGCCTTGTGTATGAATCGTGCTCTACAAATAAACTTGCCTTTGACGTTTGTAACTGCAGCGAGTTACGTCACGCTCGCTTTGAATTTAAATGTAATCTTCTAACACGTGCCCTTATAGTCTTACAGTTTAAAGTCTTTATAGTTTATTTATCTAAAGTTATATGTTTGATGTTGCACGATTGACCGAAAAAAAGTCCTAGTTATGAACCTGTTCATAACCATGTAGCGTTAGCCGTTAGCCATTAGCCTCTTTGTCACACTAATGTTTTGAACCTGCTCCAGTCACATCTGAACTTTTACCCTCTGTCCTTTATCTCTGCATTTGTTTGGGAGCTGCTGATGCTGAATGTCAGAGATCAGGGAGAGGAAGGACGGTGATGTTACTGACCAGGAGGAAACCACATGGGGTTTTCCCGCAGTGCTCAGTGTTGAGATTTTGAGCTACACATTTTTCCTTTAAAGTCAGAGTAAAAAAACAGACCAAACTCTGAATATTTTTTTTCTTTTATGACCTTTATTCGCTTTGAGTCGGAGATTTCCAGGAAGTAACTCCAACATGACATTTAAACCTGGCTCAGTCCATTATTCAGTTTCGCTGAAAATATTGACAATTTTTTCCATTTTTCTCATCTATGTCAGTAATCTGCAGCAGAAGTTTCAAAATGATATCTCTACATTTATACTTTTCACCTGCAGCGTCTCGTATTGATCACATAACCATATAGTAACATGGTTCCCTGGTCATACGTGTTTCAGCGCCGCTCACTCGTTTGTTTAATAAAGCCTGATGTGTTGGAGCGCTGATGGAGTGATCAGGATAATCTTATTCAAAACATTGATTTATTCTCTGCGTTTTCAGGCTAAAGTTCTCTCCAGGGCGCGGGGGTTTTAGCGAGGCCTGTGCGCATCGATCCCAAACTAACGGCTCCGCTTCATTAAACATCACGTTTATCACCATCATTTTGGAGGTTTTTATGTCAGTCCACCTGAAGCTGAACTCATAATCAAGCGTCGGGAATAATGTTTGCACATGATTCTCCTCAAACGTGCTCATGTAAAACTGTGAGTCCTGCATCGATCGGCTGATTCCCACGGTCACACTCTCACACGGGGGACTCTCCACACTCCGCCGAGCGCCGATCCGCCAAATCTCACTCCATTATCCGTCATACATGTTACATTTTACTGTTCAGAGGAGCCTCTAAGAAGAAGGTCATCAAACACACATTCAGAGGCGCTTTGGCATTACATTTTATACATTTGTGTGGCGTCAAATGAGGGTCTGCTTTAACATAAACATAAGAGGTATTGCAAAGGTTGTCAGTATTGTAATGGTAAAGAGAAAACTGTAAATGTAACTCTAAACTCCACAAATGATAAAAGTATCATAAATAGAAAAAAAAATTTGTAAACATACAACTTTCATTTACGCTTCTTCTTTTCATTCTTCATTTCACAAGTTACGGTTACGATTTTCTGACCCTTTTTTTAATGGGGGCGGGCTCAACGCTCATTGGCTGGAGTGACAGGATGTGACGTCATCACTATAAGCTGAAATCAAACGCACACTACAGAGGCTGTGTCCGAATGTCCACCCTAGTCCCTAACCCCTCATTTACTACTAAGGCCCTATATAGGCACTATATAGTAGACTGTATACTATATAGTGTGTCGGAACCCCGGACGCCAGCATAATGAGTGACTGCTTGATTGATTGATTGATTTTTTTATTTCGAGCTACACACAACACAGGCAAAAAGCCAAAAGAAAATACAATAAAAGAGAAAATAATAATCAACACTCTAGCTGGAAAAGGAGTGGGAAGAAGACAAGCTTATTAACTCCCACCCCTGTTCATAAACTTAATAATAATGTGGTTGCTACAAAAACACTGTTTTAGTTCTTATTGTCTTACAAAACAATTAACAATTAAGTTGGTTACATATTTACAGATGCAACAATGCAGTACATTAAGTCAACATTCACAGTATGTTACACTGTATAACAATTGAATAATATTTTTTTTTCCTATACCTATTTTATTACCATGTTGGTATTACTGTTATTCACCTGCTTCTACTATAAGTTCACTAAAAGTAATGTAAGCTTGTCTTCTTCCCACTCCTTTTCGAGCTAGAATGTAAATTATTTTTCTTTTTTTTCTTTTATCATGTATATATATTTTTCTGTTTTTCTTTTCTTGGCTTTTGTGCCTTGTTGTAGCTCGAAATAAAAACTCAAACTCAAAAACTCAAACTATTTCTGCGATAAAGAGCGACTAAACTCAAAGGACAGTGGAACATTTATGGATAAATTTGACTCAAATACGTTTTATTAAACATGGATTTCACATGAATGAGTCTGTAGTGTGCGTTTGATTTCAGCTTATAGTGATGACGTCACATCCTGTCACTCCAGCCAATGAGCGTTGAGCCCGCCCCCATTAAAAAAAAGGCTCAGAAAATAATGTATCGTAAACGTAACTTGTGAAATGAAGCATGAAAAGAAGAAGCGTGAATAAAAGTTTTACGTTTACAATTTTTTTTTTCTATTTATGATACTTTTATCGTTTATGGAGTTTAGAGTTACATTTACAGTTTTCTCTTTACCATTACAATACTGACAACCTTTGCAATACCTCTTATGTTTACGTTAAAGCTGACTCTCATTTGACGCCATATTGTGTCTGATTTGCTTTCATCAGTTGTTGCTCGTTTGTTGGTTTTTCATCCTTGTTTTTGTCGCTCTTTCGATGCTTTTTTAAGAAGCTTTTAGATTTGCAGATTTGGGTTTTGTAAAACTCGGTTGAGCTGGAGGTGAAGAGGTTAAGTTGTGATTAATCCGTTAAAAATACAGCATATGTAAATGAGAATAGCATTAAAAAGCCTGACGTTTGACCTGCTGTTGATGTTTTTATATACATTTAGAGCAGAAGCAGCAGATCTCAGGACAAACCCGGGTCTGAAGCGGATCCTCTGACTCTGTGTAATGACAGATTCTCTCAGACTCTTTTCTCTAATGTGGGACTGAACGGCTGAAAGGCTGAGTTATGGCCGATCGTCTCGTGACCTCGCGCGGCGGCGGGGGCTAAACCCCGGCTAATGTTTCCCCCCCATCATCATTATTATTATTATTATTGAGCTAATGTGGCTATTAAACAGGAAACGCATCACAGGGCGGAGGGGGCGGGGCTTACAGGCCATTACGCTCCAATAAAAAGTGACATTTGTCTAAAAACGGTCGTTACGGTTATTACGGATCACGCCGGCCAAACGGAGCGGGACATTTACATTTCCTCAGACGGTTTCGGGTTTTTAGAAGCACAAAGTGTTTCAAAGCAAAATGGACTTTGAGCCTTTGACAAACGTACCTGCAGTTCTGTCTGTATTAATAATATTTCCACTTCTTTGTTTAATAAAACCACATTTTGTAAACGTTTGGACCTTCTGGACACGTGCACCAACCGTCCCTCATCATCATTCACCATCATCATCGTTCACCATCATCATCGTTCACCATCATCATCATCATCATTCATCCATAGACTTCGACCCGCGTTACTAAGACACGGTTAAACACGGTGGGAATAGTTTTTAGTTTGACCTGTGAGAGCTCATAAAAGCCTGTCCTGTTAAAGGATAAACATGAGGCAGCGTGAGATAAACGAGGGAAATAACGGGCTGTTGTTTCCTTTATGTGTTACACGTGAGGCCGGCGGTGCAGGCACATACGTTTAAGTGTGACGTCACGACTTCCGCTGCCGGGTCCTCGCAGACTAGGAGTGTGACAATATATCGATTTTCCAATATATCGCGATATTTTGTGGGACGATACGATACCGATACTTTTTATTTCGATGACGTCATGCATATTAATAAGCACCATCATGCATATTAATGAGGCAGCAGTGCTCCACAGTCAGTAGAGGCCAACAGTGATCAAGAGTTCAGTCAGACCAGCAGGGGGCAGCACTACAGTTTTAAGCACTTGGACCAAACACTGTCACACAAATACATTACTTTTAATGATAGTTTTTATAATTATAAAGAAGATTAATCTGGGGTTGATTTATTCCTTTTTAAACAGGACTGTGGTTTCTTGTTTATTTAAATGTAAATGAAGTCACTGACAGATCTATGACCCATTTTCAGTGAGTAAGTCAGGGATCATTTATAAAAGTGGTACTAAGCACATGACAAGAAATGTCAATGATGAATAATATGTAGTATGTTCAAATAAAGGTTAAAAGTAGCATGTTTTTTTATCATGATGTATCGGAGCTTATTTTTGTGCAATATATCGATTATCGCAGTATCGGCGTATCGTGAGATAATCGTTATTGTGAGCCATGTATCGCATTGAATTGTGAGCCACCCAGAGGTTCCCACCCCTATCGCAGGCCGACTAATATGCGAGAAAAATAAACAATAAACTCTTAAAAACAACCAATATTTCTGAAACTCAACAGAGAGTTACTGAACATACTTATTTATCAGGCCCATTAGCCAAACATGCTGCACCTACTGCTATAAAAGTCATATTTACTAAAGTCACTACTTCTGGGTTTAGCGGAGAAAAATGCTAACGTCCGAGTCGGCGCAGCAGCTCCGCTAAACCCGGATGTAGTGACTTTAGTAAATATGACTTTTATAGCAGTAGGTGCAGCATGTTTGGCTAATGGGCCTGATAAATAAGTCTGTTCAGTAACTCTCTGTTAAGTTTCAGAAATATGTATTGTGGTATTAAAGAGTTTTTTGTAGTTTCTCGCACATCTGCGGACCCGGAAGTACAGCTGTGACGTCACCACTTAACAAACATATAACGCAAAAGCTGCGCCACATGAAAGATCACACGTGTCCATCGTCGCATTTGGAGCAGAGCTGTACTTGCGCCAGGAATATCGACGAGCCTCGGGCAGAAGCACAGAAGAGACAGATCTACTCCCAGACCATCCTCATTACAAACAGACCTGCAGTGGGTTTTTACTTCACTGATGCTGCATATTCAGTCTTTCACAGTCTGCGTGGTGTTTGTTTGGTCTGTGTTGGTTTCCCTCTAGCGCCCCCTGCTGTTGTTCTGTGTTTACAAAATGTGTCCAAAGCAAACGCTGATCCATAAACTGCACTGACGTTTGCTTTGTTTCTGCTTCTGTTGTAGATTCTTCCTCAAGTTCTTCCTCAAGTGTAACCAGAACTGTCTGAAGAACGCCGGAAACCCGCGGGACATGAGGCGCTTCCAGGTACTTATACTTCAGTACAAATACTACAGCACAGCCCCCGAGGCGCTTCCAGGTACTTATACTTCAGTACAAATACTACAGCACAGCCCCCGAGTCTCTTCCAGGTATTTATACTTCAGTACAAATACTACAGCACAGCCCCCGAGGCGCTTCCAGGTACTTATACTTCAGTACAAATACTACAGCACAGCCCCCGAGGCGCTTCCAGGTACTTATACTTCAGTACAAATACTACAGCACAGCCCCGAGGCGCTTCCAGGTACTTATACTTCAGTACAAATACTACGACTACAGTCCACGAGTCTCTTCCAGGTACTTATACTTCAGTACAAATACTACAGCACAGCCCCGAGTCTCCTCCAGGTACTTATACTTCAGTACAAATACTACGACTGCAGCACAGCCCCCGAGTCTCCTCCAGGTATTTTTACTTCAGTACAAATACTACGACTGCAGCACAGCCCCCGAGTCTCCTCCAGGTACTTATACTTCAGTACAAATACTACAGCACAGCCCCCGAGTCTCCTCCAGGTACTTATACTTCAGTACAAATACTACGACTGCAGCACAGCCCCCGAGTCTCCTCCAGGTATTTTTACTTCAGTACAAATACTACGACTGCAGCCCCCGAGTCTCTTCCATGTATTTATACTTCAGTACAAATACTACGACTGCAGCCCCCGAGTCTCTTCCAGGTATTTATACTTCAGTACAAATACTACGACTGCAGCCCCGAGTCTCTTCCAGGTATTTATACTTCAGTACAAATACTACGACTACAGTCCACGAGTCTCTTCCAGGTACTTATACTTCAGTACAAATACTACGACTGCAGCACAGCCCCGAGTCTCCTCCAGGTATTTGCAGTTATGCAGTACTTGTACACACAGGTGAGTATTCCCCGGCGTCGTCACTCGTCTCCTTGACATTTGCTTAAACTCCGTGACATTTAGAATCGGCCCAAACCTGATGTTTTTGGAGTTTTAATGAGGACCTGAAACGTTTATCAAACAAACTGCTGAGTCTGAGAGAAGAAGCTTCAGCTGAACTTTACCGTCTGCATTTAACCCTCCAGACTCCAGGCGGACAGTCAGGGTCACCTGCACGAACAGTCATTGTGTAGTAGTAGTAGTAGTAGTAGTAGTAGTAGTAGTAGTAGTATGAGGGGCATCAGGCTGATTTATTCAGGACATTCATGTTCAGTAGATACTTCAGAGGGAGCTTGTTTGAAAGACAATAATCAGGAGATTCCAAAACAAAAAAGGGG
Source organism: Neogobius melanostomus (assembly GCA_007210695.1). Lineage (NCBI taxonomy): Eukaryota > Metazoa > Chordata > Actinopteri > Gobiiformes > Gobiidae > Neogobius > Neogobius melanostomus. The sequence goes on along the minus strand of VHKM01001014.1, from coordinate 129,283 downwards.
AAGTCTCTGTCTCTTATGGATCTGAAATTATGAACAAAAGTCGGGAACATAAAATATATAAAATATGGATGGAGGTGTACGAACCTGTGACTGATTTTCACCGTGGGTTGTGGGAGGCTCATTTTAAAGCTTTGACTGAGCTCTTTCCAACTGCAAAAGATGGGAAGTCTCTGTCTTTCGGTTCTGCTTTCATCAGCATTAGATCGGCCGATAGCCGATATTGTAAAATACCCGATATATCGGGCCGATATATCGGCCAACTAGTAGTAGTAGTAGTAGTATCTCGTCCTGTGTCTGCAGGTGTAATAGTATCAGTATTATTAGTAATGTCCGCTCCTCTGTTTGCAGGTGGTGTAGTAATAGCAGTAGTATTTGCAGTAGTAGTAATTATATTTCATGTGTTTTCAGGTGGCGGTGTAGTATTGTTGTTATCGTGTTATTGTGTAGTAATAGCAGTAGTATTTGCAGTAGCAGTAGTATTTGCAGTAGTAGTAGTATTTGCAGTAGTATTTGCAGTAGTATTTGCAGTAGTAGTAATTATATCTTGTGTGTTTTCAGGTGGTGGTGTAGTATTGTTGTTATCGTGTTATTGTGTAGTAATAGCAGTAGTATTTGCAGTAGCAGTAGTATTTGCAGTAGTAGTAGTATTTGCAGTAGTATTTGCAGTAGTATTTGCAGTAGTAGTAATTATATCTCGTGTGTTTTCAGGTGGTGGTGTAGTAATAGCAGTAGTATTTGCAGTAGCAGTAGTATTTGCAGTAGTAGTAGTATTTGCAGTAGTATTTGCAGTAGTAGTAATTATATTTCATGTTTTTCAGGTGGTGGTGTCGACGACAGTGAACGTGGACGGACACGTCCTCTCCGTCTCCGACAACATGTTCGTCCATAACAACTCCAAACATGGCCGCCGCGCTCGCCGCCTCGACCCGTCAGAAGGTAAGACACTCTCCAGCTCTGCTTCACCCAGTGCTTTGTGCTTTACGAGCCTGTGTTGACAAGTTTCTCCAAGCGCTACACTGAAGTCATTATTGGTTTACTCCGCCCTCGCTGAGCTGAGACATTTAGGCCGAAAGTGCCTCATTTTATATGAAAACTAATAAATGTTTTCCTCCTGTGTCTGTTAATAATCTACAGCAAAGCCTTAACATTCCTACTCATCTGCAGCGTTTTTTTGTTAATGCACTTTCAAACCGTAACATGTCAGGACGTCAGGTGACATTTGGTTTAAATTATAACTTTTTCGTACAAATCAGTCGTTCTGTAATCGAGCTCGTGGACCCCCCATTCTTTATAAAGTATTTTAAGACTGTGACTTAAAGGGATATTTCAGGATTTTTGACATTGGGCCTCATTTCCTAGTTATCCAGAGTGTTGTTGATGTCTGGAGATATTTTTTTCTTAAATTCATGCAGTTCTTATATTTGAAGAGTCTAGTGGCGCTAGGCTAATGCTAGGCTAGTGCATGTCTATGGTATCAGTTAGCCTGCATTAAAAACAGTGTGACCCACTCCACAGTGCACCTGAGGTAAATCACTTATAACACCAGACTAACCATATAAATGTCTGTGTTAATAGAATCATTTAAAATAACTTATATTTGAGCAGCATCAGCTTCGTGGCTGTAAGCTAACGCAGCGGCGGAGTGATCTGCGAGAAAATAGTCCCTCAAAATGCGGTAATTCATGTGATACAAGGTCAGTTATATTTCAAACATGATTCTATTAACACAGACATTTATATGGTTAGTCTGGTGTTATAAGTGATTTACCTCAGGTGCACTGTGGAGTGGGTCACACTGTTTTTAATGCAGGCTAACTGATACCATAGACATGCACTAGCCTAGCATTAGCCTAGCGCCACTAGACTCTTCAAATATAAGAACTGCATGAATTTAAGAAAAACATATCTCCAGACATCAACAACACTCTGGATAACTGAGGCCCAATGTCAAAAATCCCTTTAATAGTGATATGTACTGGAGGTCATTTGTTTTTTCATCCTCTTCTGTCAAACTGAACTGGTAAATGAGTAAATCATGTTTAACTCGTGCTGAAGTTTTCTTCCTTCAAACGACTCTTAAATCCTGACTGAGGCTGTTTGAGTCTACGGCGTCCTGTCAGGGCCAAACGGGACATAAAGCTCCATCTGTCAAACAATAACAACAACAAACAACAAACAGGAAGTGGTGTCCAGGGGGCAGATGGGGAAGTCTTTTATCTGCGCTCTGCACGTTCAGCGAGACAATGGCGTTTTGGCCCCTCCGGAGTGCCGTACAAAGGCAGAGCTGACGAGGCGCTCTCCAGATGTTGGACAGAGGAGCGAGGACGCGGCGCCGGAACAAAGGCGTATGAGCGCGGATTATTAATGCCACCAACTCAAAGTCATAAACAAAACCTCTGTCGCTCGACGAGGTCAACAAACCATTTATTCACAATGATCAAAAATACATTTAAGGCAGAGATATTCCTTTAAATCCTTAACCTCCACAAACATGTTCTTATCTTTAGTTATAGTCTTACAATTAGGTCCAAACATAAAGTTTTAATTATATTCCAGCGTTTTAAGTCCTTTTTAAAGCCTCAGCAGCAGCAGATGATACAGGATCATATTCTCACTGTGACAGCTCTACTGTGTTACTTTAAAGGCCTGACTCTCACGGAGCACATGGCTACTTAATCTGCATAAACAAAAGGACGTACTTAAAGGTGCATTATGGAACTTTTTATGGTGATCCAGCATAGGGCTCAACGACATGGACAAAATTTCATATCTCGATATTCATGGCAGATAACTCTATCGATACGATATAACTATGGGTTAGGTGAAAACTAAGAGTTTTTAAGAACAATAAAATCATAATACAAAAGAGTGCAGTTTTATTGATGAAAATCTATATCGTTTTATATCTTTTTCGATTTTAATATTTTGAATGTTCATATCTCAATATCGATACGATAACGATATATCTTTCAGCCCAGTGGATAACATGGTGCCTTCATTTTCCATCACAAAGGCCTCTATTAGCCCTTTTCCACCAAGCCGGTGCTGGTGCTGGTTCTGGGCCTGTTCCAGTTTCAGCACCGGTTCTTTCGTTGACTTCCCAAAGTGTTGCTATGGCAATAGGCAGAATGCCAGCTCTCAATTTGGTGGAAAACCAAGTCAGTACGGAACCAACCCAGCACCAGCTCTGAACCAGCACCTTGGTGGAAAAGCCCTATGAGATGCTCCAGGGTCAGTTGTTTTTAGAGTTTCTGGTCGGTTTTCTCTGCTGACGGAGCTTGGCCTGACAAACCCCCCCCACACCTGCACCACCTCCCTCCCAGACTCCTCTATTTTATATTGAGTATAACCACGTTTATCCAATAGACTAAGCCTATAGTTTAGATTTGTATTAGAGATTATAATGACTTTAATGAAAAAATACATTAAAAAAATTATAATGAAAAAAAATCTGGTCCGGGCCGACGATCTAAACTCTACCTCGCACTGTAAAACCTAAACCAATAGACTCTGCAGCTTTGCAGAGACCGCCGGGACCGAACGTAAAGGCCTCATGTTAACCACTCAAAAGGTCATTTACGCTCAAATATTAGATTGGATTGTTATATATATTAGATTAGATTGTTTTTTACTTAAAAAGTTCCAAAATGCACTTTTCGACTCTGATTTTATTTATTGAACTTTTATTTAGCATTAACGGCTGTCACAATAAGTCTAATATAATTGTCTATTAAATGGTTAAATATTTCTGATATTGTTTCAAACTTTAGTAGCTTTGTGCAAAACTGAAGTGGATTAACACATTTATGAGAAACAGTTTAGGACCTGGGTTTTATTTTATTTATGTTTATTTGATGGGACAGAACGAGAAACATTGTTACAAATAACCGACGCCATGTTCATAGGCCATAAAGCTAACGGCTAACTCACAGACCTGGTCCCTGCAACCTTCAACAACAAAAGAGCCACTTGGGTCATAACAAAGCACATACATGTTTTAACTCATAGTGTGATGATGAATAAATGAATTAAACATTAAAAAATATATATATATATGTAAAATCTTTGAAACTGTCCTGATTGTAGGATCATCTAGGATTTTTTCATCAAAGCTCAAAAGAGATGTTTGTTTAAATGTATTAAATAGGTGTAATAAGACGTTGTGGTAATATTAATGAAGAGACAGTATTTCTCTTTTACTCACTGATTCCGTCACAGGCCTGTGTTTAAACCGTCGTCATGGCGATCGTAAAGCCCGACTGTCTGCCTCAGAGCGCATCGATCTGTGGGTGAATGACCTCTGACCTGTTCCTCTCTCCCTGTGAAGCAGCCACTCCGTGCATCAAGGCCATCAGTCCGAGCGAGGGCTGGACCACAGGGGGCGCCACCGTCATCCTCATCGGGGACAACTTCTTCGACGGGCTGCAGGTGGTGTTCGGGACCATGCTGGTGTGGAGCGAGGTGAATATGGAGAAGTAGAGTTTCTGCTGTTGAATCATAAATGTTTTAATTTGAGCATAATAATCCACATTTGAGTTGTTTTGACTAGGTAAGATGCATTTGGCCATTTGACCTAGATTATTTAACTTGTTTTGAGATGTTTCTGACTCATTTCAATACATTTTGTCTTTATTTTCAAGTAATTTTCTTTGCCAATGGGGCAAGAAAATCGGTCTTATCTCATTGGCAATTTTACTTTCTTATTTAAAGCCAGATTTAACTTAGAACCGTCTGAAATGTCCTCAAACTAGCAAAGTAAACTTGGTCAGATCAGGGAAAAAGTCTAAATGAGTGAAAACCGCTCAAAACAAGATACATTCAGGATAAATCCTCAATTCAAGACATTTAAGCCAATGCTTGATATTTACTTTTTGCAGTGCATCTGTGAATTCTAAAGTTAAGAGCTTGTTTTAAGCCGCGAGAACTTAAACATGTTCGTTTGTTTTTTCTAGAGGGTTAATACAGTATTTCCTTACCATTTTGGGAACAAATGATAATAAAAACATCTTTTGCCAGACCAGCCATTCATCTTCTTCCACTTGTCCGTTGCCGGGTCGTGGGGGCAGCTGTTGGAGCTGCACCAGCCCCTATGGCTCCTCCTGCAGGTGGTGGATCCACATAAGGACGGCCTCATGGTTCTAACCGGGCCTGTTGGTCTCTCATAAGGGGCTTCTGAACCGCTCTTTGTCTGACCCGTCACCTAGGACCTGTTTGCCCTGGGAGACCCTACCAGGGGCACCAAGCCCCCGACAACAGAGCTCCAGGATCATTCAGGTCAAACCCTCCACCACGTTAAGGTGGAGGCTCCAGGAGGGGATCTTTTGCCAGACCACTTAGTTTTAAAATTACAGACTTCTACCAAACGGTTGAGCAAACTGCTTATGGTAAAAGTACCAACCTGTTCTCCAAACCCCGTCTACACCAGTTCAAACCTACTCTAAATCCATCCAAAACCAGTATACATGAGTCCAAACCAGATGCTGATCAAACTAGAATTAGAAACAACTCATGATTCAGTGAAAGGCAGGACCAGAGCGGTAGATAAATGTTGAGGAAACTATTAACGGTGAAAGAATATCATCTGACGGAAACCATGTCCTCCTGAGGTTTGTGAAGCTGCTCTTAAACACTTCAAACAAACATGAGCAGCAGCAGGAAGTACTTACAGGTCGTGTTTCTCCAGCCCTGGCCAGTGATTCTACATGTTATGTCGTTGCCATTGGACCGTCCTGATGTTATTGTTACAGTGAGGATGTTTCAAAGGTGGAGCTCACGCCTTTATGATCTGGAGGTTATATGAAAGCATTAGTGTAAAAGGGACGGCTCTTTGGACCTGAGGTTTTTGTTCTTGATCAATAAAGTGGAACGATCAAGAGACGGAACTAGATCTTAAAGTCAGAGAACAGAGGATGGTGCACAGAGCAGAGGGATGTTCTCCACAGTCAGGAGTCAGGTGTCTCTGAGGAAAGCCCTGTCGACCCCGATGTACAAAGAGTTACAGCAGTCCAAGTGTGAGCTCCCAAATGCATGTACAGTATTACTCTCTCATTGGTATTCATTGCATTCATAGACACAGTATAAAGATATGACTTCATTTCGGCCAAAAGCTGGATTTTGTAACAGCACTGACCTGAAGTTACTATACTCTATATACGATAATCTGTATCTGCTCTGGTCCAGTCCTGGTCTGATCCAGTCCTCTCTCTGTTACAGCTGATCACGCCTCACGCCATCCGGGTGCAGACTCCGCCGCGGCACATCCCTGGAGTCGTGGAGGTCACTCTGTCCTACAAGTCCAAGCAGTTCTGCAAAGGAGCTCCAGGGAGATTCGTCTACACTGGTGAGTACGGCTACTGTTGTCTCATGTAAAGCGTTTGTGACCATGTCTGTGAAAGGCGCTATATAAATAAAGATCTTCTTCTTCTATGATGCTACGACTACTTGTGTTGTTCTGACTCTGGTCCTGTTGGTCGAGTCTCCGTTTGGTCTGTTCTGAGACCGTGTGTGTTTCAGTTTTTCCTCCTCTTCATGCTATTCTTTCATATTAAGAAGTGTAAATGACGAGAGTTACCCTCATAGAGCTCGGAGAAATCTCACTTTAGTTCGGGGCCGACTCGATAACGATGATGTAACGATATTTACGCAAACCATCAATGTGCTGCAAACATTTTCATTTACATAATTGTCCTGAACAGACGACCAAAGAGCAGAAAAAACACCTTAGCCCCCATTTTCTACCATTTCCCATAATATTTCTTCATTTTTCCCACTTCTCCCCCATGTTTACCCTATTTTTCCCAATTTTCCTCAGTCTTTCTGCCTATTTTCTTCCACATTTTTCCCTCCATGTTTTCCCAAATTTTCAATTTTTTTCCTATTTTTTCCCCATGTCTTTTCTATTTTTCTAAACTTGAAAAAAAGGCTCCCGCACACTGTCTCACTCTTTTACTGGGCTTTTATTGCAGCAACGTTTCGGTCACTCTGACCTTCATCAAACTTGAAGACCGCCCCTTCCGCTTGATCAGTTATAGCTCAGGGACCGCCCCCAACAACCAGTATCCAATCAGGACCAATCACACATAGTACCTGATCATAGCATCCAATAATCACCAATATTAGAAAAAATCATGCCTTCACAGCACATATAATTAGGCAATTCACTTCCATAATAATTAAAAAAATGATGCAGATTATTTTAAAACCAAGAACTTCAAAATCTGACATTTCTAGATGTCAGACATAATTGAAAAAGGTTTCACGGTGCGGTCAAACAACTGCGGCACAATTACAGCATTACACTCAACAACAATGATCAAGCGGAAGGGGCGGTCTTCAAGTTTGATGATGGTCAGAGTGACCGAAACGTTGCTGCAATAAAAGCCCAGTAAAAGAGTGAGACAGTGTGTGGGAGGCTTTTTTTCAAGTTAAAGAGGTGGTATTATGCTTTTGTCAATCACATAGCACCAGTCTATAGCATACTACAATGATGACGTAACCTTCTGTTGGTCTGTATATGCAGTAAATTAAAATAACTGCCTTGAATAAAATTGCTCTCTCAAAATGGCTGTACTGAACGTCTTGAAATAGGCCTCTGTCTCTTTAAGAAGCTTTCCGACACGCCCCCTTCAGCACACTGCTGTGGCATCTAAACAACACTACTGTGCGGGGAGGGGGCTCTGCTGAGCTGAGGAGCAGTGGTTGGTGGCTTGGCTGGTGACGAAAGGTCCAGAGGCGTCTCCAGGAGGTGGGGGCGTTCCTAGGAGGACTGAGGCATAGCTACACCTAAAATGGCTGCCGTCTAAGTTTTTACTGATTACTCAAAATATGTGAATGAGCCAAGGCAACACTCCAGGCATGTGTTTAATGAGGGAATGACATAATAACATGATATAAAGCTTGAAAAAGTCCATTTTACATAATACCCCCCCTTTAAGAGTTCTATTCTTCTACGCACCTGTTGCCTACTCAGGTGTGCAGAGCTTCCACTTATCAAGTATTTTCTATTTTTCTAAAAATGCTTTACTGTTCCCGCCCCCCACCAATTTTTCCCACATTTCCCCCATGTGTTCCTCATTTTTCCCAATTTTCCTTATACTTGCCTCCTTTTTTCGCCCCAATTCCCCCCATTTTTTCCAATTACAAATGTCCACATTTCTTGACATCTGAGATAAAGTGTATTTTGTAAATGCATGTCCTCTACACAGCTCTGTGGCTTTGATACATGTCCCGCCCTGACCGTCTAAGGCCTGGTGATTCTCCTCAGCGTCGGTCAGACAGTTCATAACCGTTCTTCATTGATCTGACCATACACAAACTCTGCTGCGAACGTCAGATTTCCCCTGGACGTTTTATTCTCCGCCATCTTTGGGGCTGTTTGACTCCGGGACGTTTTGCTGAACTCTTTTGTGCGGCGTATCTCAGATCTGACGAGTGTCCACAACCGTCCCCTTTCAGTATTCAACATTAACCGGGCGAACAAAGAGCTTCTTTAAAAAACGTGTATAACGTGAATAAGAAAAAGAGTCCGGCGGAAATCGCTGACATTTCCTTATCGGAGCAAACAGCGCCTGACCTTTCCCCGTCTGAGTGATGTGAATATGGAGGATAATGTGGACCTCAAATCAGCTCTGAAGATGTGACGCTGATACAGGAGCCTGACAGGACGCACTCAGGGAAAAGGCAGAAGTCTGGAGGATATTCAGTTCAGTCTGAAGTCTTGATGAAGGAGGAGAAAACAAACATATGTATGAATCAATTAAAAAACACATAACTATGAGGAAACGATGACACGTTAGCACAGCGGTTAGCGGTTAGCACTAGGCCCAGGTTCGATTCCCACCTGGACATGGCCTTTCTGTGGAGTTAACATGTTCTCCCCGTGTCTGCGTAGGTTTCCCCTACCACAAAAACATGTACAATAGGCCTAATTGTACATGGACCTATTAGATAGTAAAAAGTCCCTCTGAAAAATCTTTCAGGATTTTTGACATTGGGCCTCATTTCCTAGTTATCCAGAGTGTTGTTGATGTCTGGAGATATGTATTTTTTAATTCATGCAGTTCTTATATTTGAAGAGTCTAGTGGCGCTAGGCTAATGCTAGGCTAGTGCATGTCTATGGTATCAGTTAGCCTGCATTAAAAACAGTCTGACCCACTCCACAGTGCACCTGAGGTACAGTGAGGAAAATAAGTATTTGAACACCCTGCTATTTTGCAAGTTCTCCCACTTAGAAATCATGGAGGGGTCTGAAATTGTCATCGTAGGTGCATGTCCACTGTGAGAGACATAATCTAAAAAAAAAAATCCAGAAATCACAATGTATGATTTTTTAACTATTTATTTGTATGATACAGCTGCAAATAAGTATTTGAACACCTGTCTATCAGCTAGAATTCTGACCCTCAAAGACCTGTTAGTCTGCCTTTAAAATGTCCACCTCCACTCCATTTATTATCCTAAATTTAGATGCACCTGTTTGAGGTCTTTAGCTGCATAAAGACACCTGTCCACCCCATACAATCAGTAAGAATCCAACTACTAACATGGCCAAGACCAAAGAGCTGTCCAAAGACACTAGAGACAAAATTGTACACCTCCACAAGGTTGGAAAGGGCTACGGGGAAATTGCCAAGCAGCTTGGTGAAAAAAGGTCCACTGTTGGAGCAATCATTAGAAAATGGAAGAAGCTAAACATGACTGTCAATCTCCCTCGGACTGGGGCTCCATGCAAGATCTCACCTCGTGGGGTCTCAATGATCCTAAGAAAGGTGAGAAATCAGCCCAGAACTACACGGGGGGAGCTGGTCAATGACCTGAAAAGAGCTGGGACCACCGTTTCCAAGGTTACTGTTGGTAATACACTAAGACGTCATGCTTTGAAATCATGCATGGCACGGAAGGTTCCCCTGCTTAAACCAGCACATGTCAAGGCCCGTCTTAAGTTTGCCAATGACCATTTGGATGATCCAGAGGAGTCATGGGAGAAAGTCATGTGGTCAGATGAGACCAAAATGGAACGTTTTGGTCATAATTCCACTAAACGTGTTTGGAGGAAGAAGAATGATGAGTACCATCCCAAGAACACCATCCCTACTGTGAAGCATGGGGGTGGTAGCATCATGCTTTGGGGGTGTTTTTCTGCACATGGGACAGGGCGACTGCACTGTATTAAGGAGAGGATGACCGGGGCCATGTATTGCGAGATTTTGGGGAACAACCTCCTTCCCTCAGTTAGAGCATTGAAGATGGGTCGAGGCTGGGTCTTCCAACATGACAATGACCCGAAGCACACAGCCAGGATAACCAAGGAGTGGCTCTGTAAGAAGCATATCAAGGTTCTGGCGTGGCCTAGCCAGTCTCCAGACCTAAACCCAATAGAGAATCTTTGGAGGGAGCTCAAACTCCGTGTTTCTCAGCGACAGCCCAGAAACCTGACTGATCTAGAGAAGATCTGTGTGGAGGAGTGGGCCAAAATCCCTCCTGCAGTGTGTGCAAACCTGGTGAAAAACTACAGGAAACGTTTGACCTCTGTAATTGCAAACAAAGGCTACTGTACCAAATATTAACATTGATTTTCTCAGGTGTTCAAATACTTATTTGCAGCTGTATCATACAAATAAATAGTTAAAAAATCATACATTGTGATTTCTGGATTTTTTTTTTAGATTATGTCTCTCACAGTGGACATGCACCTACGATGACAATTTCAGACCCCTCCATGATTTCTAAGTGGGAGAACTTGCAAAATAGCAGGGTGTTCAAATACTTATTTTCCTCACTGTAAATCACTTATAACACCAGACTAACCATATAAATGTCTGTGTTAATAGAATAATGTTTGAAATATAACTGACCTTGTATCACATGAATTACCGCATTTTGAGGGACTATTTTCTCGCAGATCACTCCACCGCTGCGTTAGCTTACAGCCACGAAGCTGATGCTGCTCAAATATAAGTTACTTTAAATGATTCTATTAACACAGACATTTATATGGTTAGTCTGGTGTTATAAGTGATTTACCTCAGGTGCACTGTGGAGTGGGTCAGACTGTTTTTAATGCAGGCTAACTGATACCATAGACATGCACTAGCCTAGCATTAGCCTAGCGCCACTAGACTCTTCAAATATAAGAACTGCATGAATTTAAGAAAAAAATATCTCCAGACATCAACAACACTCTGGATAACTAGGAAATGAGGCCCAATGTCAAAAATCCTGAAATATCCCTTTAAGTCTGAGTCTGTAAAGTGTGGAGTTTGTAGGAGCGACTAAAGTGGAACAAAAACCAGCACTAAGGTTTTGTACCGAGTGCGACACATTTCTGGCAGAAGGAAATGACCATATTTGGATTATAGCGTCATTGCGAAGCCTTCAGGAGACGAAGATGCAAAATCTGTCAATATTTGTGAATGAGCTGAGGGAAAGACGGCTTTGTGAAGTTTAGTCTTTTTTATTCTCTGACATGAAAACTAAGATGTAAAGGAGGAAACGAGCTAAAAATCTTTGACCATTGTGTGAAAAATCTAAACTTTCACCGGCCGCGTCTCTGCTTAAGTGCTGTTGTTGCATTTGCTTTTTAATGCGAGACACGGCAGGTGAAAGTATTGATTTTTCACGCAGTGGTCAAAGTGGAGATTTGTATCTATTTTCCTCCTTTACATCTTAGTTTTCATGTCAGAGAATAAAAAGCATGATGCTTATTTTATGATGATTTGTCGCCTGTGACGCGGAGGTAACAGGAAGTAGCAGCTGCGGTGTCGAAAGACCGTCTTTCCCGCGGGTATTCATTCACAAATATTGACAGATTTGACATCCACGTGTGAAGGGTCCCCGTGATGACGCTATCGCCCAAATATGGTCTTTTTCCTCCTACAAGACGCCTGGTGCTGAAGAGCCAAAGAAGGTTCCACTCGCTACAAAACTTCAGGGCTTGTTTTCTCTGAATGAGAGAAGGCCCCACTCGGGCAGCGGGTGAGCCCTTATAGTCGCTCACACAGACTCCACACTTTACAGTCTGGGACTTTACAAGATGTTTTTATATCTTATTCCTAGCCTGATTTATTCAGCTTTGAACCCAAAAAAACAGGCGGAATTTGAGTTTTTACAGATTTTTTCTCTTATGATTAGTTCATTGAAAAATTAAACAATAAATCCAAAATCCCTCTGAAAAAATCTGAGTTACTAATATGTCAATAAAATGAAACCAGACATTTTAATCTGGCTCAATCCATTATTTTGATTTCGTTGCCAAAAATATAGGCAAGTTTGGCCATTTTTATGCACAAAATGTCTTTTATCTGAAAACATAAAATGTCAGAAAAAATGCTCATATTTATATCAGTAATGTTCAGCCAAAGTTTCAAATTGATATCTCTACATTTATTTGTTTTCCCTATTCACCTGCAGTGTCTCGCCTTAAGTGAATTAAATAAACAATCAAATGAAATGAAACTGGAACCGATACGCGATAGTGTATTTTATCCAGGATCGGCTCCGATATCCGATCCCAGTATCTGATCGGTGCCATGTCCTCTCTGGAGCAGTGATGATATTTTCACCTGTTCTGCATAATTCCACCTCGTGTTGGAAATGGCGGCGTTAACAAAGCGTGACGTCATCGGGAAGCGCATGTGTGTATTTACCTAACCACTCTGCCACGGAGACACGGAATCCAACCCACAACCTCAGACCAATTCTTCCTCCTATATTTGTTTTATTGTCCAATCTCAGGCTGATATCTGCCTGCGCCGCCTCTAAGTGCTCGCCACGGCGTTCCTGCGCTCCCCGCGTGTCCCGGGCCACTTGACTCTCAGATTCATATAAACATTTCCTCCTGAAGCGTGAACGATGTATCCGTGTTTACGACGCGTGTTTACGACCGGGGAACGGCGTGATGAGCCCAATCTCCACCGAAACACGCCTCGCTAATGCACGGGACGCCAACCCGAGGTCAATAAAGCGGAGGATTGTGGGGAATGGAGGAGAAATCATATGGAAACGGCCAGAGGCTCATGGGAAATGTAGGCGGAGCACGAGGGTTGGATTGGATTTGTTATTTGAGACGCTGTAAAAACAAAAACAGCACAAACTCTTTATGATGTTTATTCTCCAGGAAGTGACTCCAACATGGTCTTTCCCACACTTATTCATTCACAAATACTCACATGTTTGGTATCCACGTGTAGCAGGAAAGGCTGTGATCTAAATATGGTCATTTCCTTTGTGGGAGGAATATCCACAGGGCTCATGTGCAGACAAAGAGACTAAACTTTAGGCTCCACTCTTTAACCTCTGAGCGCATTTTCTCCTGTTCAGTTTTACCTGGATCTAAAAGCTACTGGACCGGAGCTTACAGTAACGCCTCATTTGAAAGCTAAGACCTACAAAACTGTTTGTGGCTGTGTCGCCGCTTTTTGTCTAATTTTTTTTAAGTATAATTGTTGTTGTTTTTTTGTCGCTCTTTCTTGTTTATGTTTTTGTCACTTTTTGGAAGTGTTTTTGTTGTGTTCCTTTTTCATCACTTTCTGTGTTGCTTTTTTCATGGTTTTGTCATTTTTGTTGCTTTTTTATTGTGTTTTTGTCGCTCTTTTGCCACTTTTTTTGCTTTTAGATTTAAGTAAAGCCAAAGAGTTAAGAGGTTAAACCTGGTTCTGTCCATTATTTAGATCCTGGCTGAAAATATCAACATAAAATCGCCTGATTTTGAAATGAAAACATAGACAGAAACAACAGAAAACTTGTAATTGCTGTGTTTCAGTGACATCACAGCGTTCTAAAGGCCTATAATATTATATGGAGGTAAATGATTTAGTTTTTGAGGAAGTGTTTGGTCTTGTACAGAGAGATCATGGACCCAGTGACTGATATTAATGATCATTTTTCTAATTCATACATTTCTTTTTAGATACGACTTGTGAAAGTGTAATGCAGTTAATAGGAAAAACTGGCTCCTCCCCACTGTGACATCATCACATTCTAGAACCTGAAAACAACCCATATATAGAGACGGCCTCGCGTCATAGAAGGGGGCGTGGCCTCGCTGAGGGGGAAAATAGAATCTTCTGGGAAACACAGTTTTTCTCTCTTTTTATCCGTTTTCTGGCTAAATATGAACTTATTTCTCACATACAAATAAAGTCAAGTGTAAATCAGGTCCATATGGATGTTTATTCACAGCACATTGTTCAGTAGAAGTGAAAAACGACAGTCGTAGCTAGTGCTAGCATTAGCACGGTGCTAACATGAAGCATCATGTTAGCATTCTCTGTTATTTATGTATTTATGGGCTGTTGAACCACTTTGCTCCTCCCCATGTCTTTGTATCTTTATTTAGTAGAAAACTATATTCATAATTCAGCATTTGTTAAAGTCGTTTTTGAATAATTAGAGAAAGTTTAGATTTTTCTCCAAATTGTTTCCCCTTAACTGTTTTCAAACATGACCATATATGGGCGATTCCATCTATTGCTGGGTTTCAGGTTCTAGAATGTGATGATGTCACAGTGGGGGAGGAGCCAGTTTTTCCTATTTACTGCATTACACTTTCACAAGTCGCATCTAAAAAGAAAATGTATGAATTACAAAAATGATCATTAATGTGCTCTGAGGTCTATTCTGAGGTCTGTGCTCTGAGGTCTGTGCTCTGAGGTCTGTGCTCTGAGGTCTGTGCTCTGAGGTCTGTGCTCTGAGGTCTGTGCTCTGAGGTCTGTGCTCTGAGGTCTATTCTGAGGTCTGTGCTCTGAGGTCTGTGCTCTGAGGTCTGTGCTCTGAGGTCTGTGCTCTGAGGTCTGTGCTCTGAGGTCTGTGCTCTGAGGTCTGTGTTCTGAGGTCTGTGCTCTGAGGTCTGTGCTCTGAGGTCTGTGTTCTGAGGTCTGTGCTCTGAGGTCTGTGCTCTGAGGTCTGTGCTCTGATGTCTGTGCTCTGAGGTCTGTTCTGAGGTCTCTGCTCTGCGTCTGAAATGGAGCAGACGTCAGGAACTAAAGGTGAGAAAATCCCAGCTCTGTTGAGTCTTGCTCCGCCTCACGGCAGGATGAAAGTGGAATGAACACAATACAGGAGAGAAAAGGGGAGACGGGGGGGGGGGGGGGATTAAGAGGAACACATAGGGGGGAGAGGTCATCTGTCTTCATCTGGGAGACAACAATAACACAACAGACCTTTAATAAAACCTAGTGCCCAGTGAAAGAGCCTTTAGCCCTTAAACACTGAGCAGGTAATGGCCGAGACACTAGTGCTGTTCATCATAATGAGCCATTAATGTAAACCCTGTAACACCTGTCCACATCTGTGCTCATTATGACCCCCGCCTGAACCCTGCATAATCTCCACTTTGGTTTTACCCAAATCTAAAAGCCAAAATAGTGACGAAAACGAGGATGAAAACTCAACAAAAAGAAGCAAAATGTGAAAAAAGTGACAGGGCAACAACGCGAGGAAAAAGATCCGTTAACATCAGTCATTCTAGGTCTTAGCTTTCAAATGAGGCGTGAGCTCCTGCACTCCAGAAGATTTTAGATTTGGGTAAAGCTGAACTGGAGAAAATGCGCTCGGTTACGGTGGGGTAAGAAGTTGATTTAGTTTTAGTCTGAGTCTTTTGATGAAAATGTCATTTAATTTTAGTCAAGATTTAGTCAAATAACTCTTACTGATATTCTAGTTTGAGTCGACTAAATCTAAAATTAACTTTACATGAATAATATTTAGTATAATCGTATTTAAAGTTCATCTGACACATTAGACACAGTTTTTGCTAAAACACAGTTAACACGATTATATTTCAGATTTTGCTAAAGATTATTCCCAGTTTTCTTTAGTTTGACCATTTTTGTGATGTTTATGTTTTCACTTCCTTATTGGACACCGACAGGAAGTGACATCGAAGAAGGTAAACGATTTTAAACTGTTGCCGTGCCGACCATGTTAAGTCAATGGGAAATGAATGAGTCAAACTGCTATGGAATGTTTCCTTCTTTTATGTCACTTCCTGTCAGCAGCTTAAACATTCAAATAAAAATAACTTTTCTGCCAAACATTTCTTCATTAAAATTGCTGCTTCACTGAAAAAAATGATAATTATGCAACTGATGTAATCCATCTAAATAAGTCATATTTTCAAGAGCATTAAAATCTGTCATATGAACTTTAAAGCCTCTGCTTCATGTTTGTTCTCCACATGAACATGTTGAACTTTATCGTCCGTTTATTGTTTGAATTTCTATATGAAACATAATTAATTCAGTTTAAGTAACTGTAAAGCATTTTGATGATTTAAAGGGACTATACAGAGTTTAAACATGTTAATATTATGCATTTCCTCCGCCTACATGTTCCAGCCATGTCCTGATCTCAGACCTGTTCACCACAACTGCCTTTAAAATCCTGCACTGTTGCTCAGAAAGGTGTTACTTCAGGTCTGAAGTGCCGTCAGCACGAGCTTAATATAGAGACTGCAGTTACGCGTTAGACCTGAGGGGGCAGTAGTGAGTATAAAATGACCAACTTGCATGTAATCCCTTTAAAGGAACAGTGTTTTTACACTTACTGAGATCTGTTCTTACCTGAGTTGATGCGTACCTGTCTGGTCTTTGTGCGTGCGCTCAGTCACGCTCAAAGACCAAAGATGTTGTTAGCATTTGGCCTCTTACCGAGCTCTTCCACGGGCACAAAGTAAGAACAGATCTCAGTCTGGAAAAACACTGGCCTGTTCCTTTAAGAAACAACAGTATGTTTTAGAAAGTTTAAGAATGTAATATTGTTAGATTGATGTAGGCTGCCATTATTTAATGTTCCCATGAGTGTTTGGATTCTCCTCACTAGGGCTGAACGATTTTGGAAAATAATCTAATTGCGATTTTTTTTCTTAAATATTGCGATTGCGATTAAATTTTCGATTATTGTTGCAAGGTCCTCTTCTCATGTATTTTTCACCTAACACAAGCAATAAATCAGTCTGTTTCATAACAAACAATATTAGATTAATTTGAAGTGAAAATTGCAACAATAAAGCAAACAAAATTGTTGCCTGACCTATTCAAAATGTGTGAACATGTGGACTGCACTTCTTACAAACTTAACAGTACAGTCTATAAATAAATGATATATTATATATATATATAGATATTTAAAAAAAAAAAGATCAAACTCACTGATCCAGTCAGTAACATCACCCACACTAAAGTGCAGGAAATGTCTGCAAACAAACGTCTGCTTTAACTAGTTGGAAAAGTTTTAGGAAATCAAAAATACAAAATAAATTATTTATTATTATGGCCAATCAAATCCCGGTCTGAGCTGCGACTCGTAGTTGCTTCAGATGTTATTGATGGACACGGAGAGGCCAGATGGAGCACACGCCAAAACACAGTGGAATTAGGAGCAGCATTTTGGTTTTGGGATGTAACTTTGGACAATATGAAGAAAGAGAAGAACAGTGACACAAGGAGACATGAGGAGCCAAACACAGACACTTTACTTTCTTTGACTCGCAGCCATTTAGTGACATTTCAGCGTAAACAGCGCATTTCCTCAGCAAAATAAGACACGGACTCCTGCCTCGGATCGTAGTTTCCAACACTTTTCATACAGCGGTTTAGTGTTAATATCTAGCGTCTGTACTATCTACGGAGCGCATATGCGGTAGATGCAAAGGTAAATAGAGGCACATGGCACATCGCCTCCGCGGATACTTTATGGTCATGAACCGTCATTATGCTTTTGAGATAAGTTCTTTATCCACAACATTCCCAAACATAAGCCTCCTAAACTGAGCCACAAACCACTCTTTACTCTTTACAAGCAGCACAGGCTCACTTACGGAGGCAGAGACGTGTGAATCCGGAGGTGAGGGAGTTTCTGTCATCATCAGAGCGTGTAGTAGCAGCGAGAGAATGGCGTGATTAGCGCTGCAGCTAACGGAGAATAAAGCAATAGTCCTTCGCGGTGGCTGCATGATAAACACTGATATTTTCACTGAACATCCACAATCTACCGCGCACCTGAACTAGACTGAGACGTAAACAGAAGCACACGGCGGACCTGACTTTGCTGCCATATCTCGCTGCTCCATTCACTTCCCAAATCGCGTGCCCTGCGATTACGAAATCGCGTTGTGTCATATCGCGATAAAATTGCAAATGCAATTAATCGTTCAGCCCTACTCCTCATATTTGTTTCATATTTATCAGTGAGTTCCTCAGGTTATGATCTAATCAGAGCTCACTTCAGTGACAGATAAAGCTCAACTGTTACATATAGCTTGGGTTGGATTAGCTTATTTACAAAGTGCTAAAGGGATTTGATGTTACCTTTATTTTCATCTAATGGCTCTAGTTAAACGTACTCGTGCTGTCTCTGTTTCTCTGATGTTTTCTGGAGCACGACCGCATGGCCTGGATCTGCCCAAAAAACATGGACTGGATCTGCCCAAAAAACACGGACTGGATCTGTAAAAAACACGGACTGGAGCAGGCGTAGATCTAATGTTTACACATTTTTTCACTACTTTATTCAAAACCTAATCCAGATCCAAAATCCCTCTGAGCTAGAGCTGGGCGATTACGATTCTATTTTTTTCTCCCATACTTTAAACATATATATTTATTGTATTTAATGAAAGTGCATCAACATAAACACAATTGCAAAGGCAACCCTTTCTCTAACTGAAAAGTCTTGCACTTGTATTGCGCTTTACAAGCCTGTATTACCAAGTTTCTCAAAGCGCTGCACTGTCACTGTCGTACGCTACTGTTGTAGCCACAGTTGCCCTGGGGTAGATTGACAGAAGTGAGGCAACCAGTCAGTGCCATCGGCCCCTCCGACCAAAACCATCCTGGTGTTTCCAAACAGTCTCCCATCCAAGTCCCGACCAGGCCCTTCCTGCTTAGCTTCAGGTCTGACGGGATCAGGCAGAGCAAAGGCAGCCTGGCTATTGCTGTATTTCCATTGAATATTATATATTGAAAAAAAATTCTAATAAAAACCCTAAAAATTCGATTTTTTTGAAAATATGAATCGATTTGACCTACCAACTCGATTTTTAAATCGAATCGATTTTTTCCCCAGCCCTACTCTGAGCAAATCTTTGGAACTAATATGTCACGAAATAGAACCACACATTTAAACCTGGCTCTGTTATTTAGAACTGTTTTCCTCATATTTGCATCAGTAATGTTCAGCAGAAGTTTCAAATTGATATCATTTTCTCCATTCACCTGCAGCGTCTCTTTAATGGTGTTAGTAAATCTGGACCCAGTGGTTAATATATTTGTGTTAATTCTGGCGTGTGAGTGAATGCAGAGCTTTAGGTCTGCAGTCCTTTTATCCGCCTGTATTGAGTATTTATCCGCTCATATGCCCTTGTCTCGCTCCCATTGTCAGATCTAACTCCATTTCTCCCATTGCCCCTCATTATACTCCGCCCTCTCTGTTACCCATAAACCGGGGCGTGGTCTCTCGCCTTCTCTCCTGGACAAATTGGATTCCGCGCCTCGCCTCGCGCTCCCTCCTCGCCGCGCGCCGCAAACAAATGTCATTATGGCCTAATGAAAACCCGCCGTCCGCATTCATTCTTATTCATGTGGGCCGCGCCGGAATACTTAGCCGCCGCCGCGCGATTGTCACTCTTCCTTTCGCAGGGACGCGGCGCTGAGGAATTGTCCCCGGAGCGCCGGAGGACAGACGGCGTGATAGATGCGATTTATTACAGACAGAGGTTTTCCTGATGTCTGAGGAGAGAATGAAGCGGCAAAGATATCATTGAAACAAGTCTATAGAGGTGCAGGAGATGGAAGCAGCCGAAGGAAACGCACAAACACCACGTCAACGCCTTTCAGAACCACTACGGGAAACAAACTGCAGATTTATAACTAAACAGGGACTAAACAGTGGCCATATTCTTATTATTATTATTTTATAACTAAACAGGGACTTAACCAGTGGCCATGTTGTTCTTCTTCTTCTTTTAAAACTAACAGGACTAAACCAGTGGCCATATTGTTATTATTATTCTTTTATACTAAACAGGGACTTAAACCAGTGGCCATATTCTTATTCTTCTTCTTTTATAACTAAACAGGGACTAAACCAGTGGCCATATTGTTATTATTATTCTTTATAACTAAACAAGGACCTAACCATTGGCCATATTGTTATTATTATTCTGTTATAACTAAACAGGGACTAAACCAGTGGCCATATTGTTATTATTATTCTTTTATAACTAAACAGGACCTAACCATTGGCCATATTGTTATTATTATTCTTTATAACTAAACAGGGACTAAACCAGTGGCCATATTGTTATTATTATTCTTTTATAACTAAACAGGACCTAACATTGGCCATATTGTTATTATTATTCTTTTATAACTAAACAGGGACTAAACCAGTGCATATTGTTTTATTATTCTTTTATAACTAAACAGGGACTAAACCAGTGGCCATATTGTTATTATTATTCTGTTATAACTAAACAGGGACTAACCATTGGCCATATTGTTATTATTATTCTGTTATAACTAAACAGGGACTAAACCAGTGGCCATATTGTTATTATTATTCTTTTATAACTAAACAGGGACTAAACCAGTGGCCATATTGTTTTTATTATTATTCTTTTATAACTAAACAGGAACTAAACCAGTGGCCATATTGTTATTATTATTCTTTTATAACTAACAAGGACTAACATTGGCCATATTGTTATTATTATTCTGTTATAACTAAACAGGGACTAAACCAGTGGCCATATTGTTATTATTATTCTTTTATAACTAAACAGGGACTTAAACCAGTGGCCATATTGTTATTATTATTCTTTATAACTAAACAGGGACTTAAACCAGTGGCCATATTCTTATTATTATTCTTTTATAACTAAACAGGGACTAAACCAGTGGCCATATTCTTATTCTTAGGCAAGGCAAGTTTATTTGTAGAGCACAATTCATACACGAGGCAATTCAAAGTGCTTCACAGTTGCAGAAAAAATTACAAGAAAACAGTTAAAATCAATCAATAAAACAACAACACAAAGTTAATCAATTACAGTAAAAGTCAAGAGTGCAGATAAAATACTTTCAGTTTTCATATGCACGGGTAAAAAGAGCTGTTTTCAGCCTGGATTTGAACATTGTCAGAGTTGAGGCCTGTCTCACATCCTCATGAAGACTGTTCCAGATTTTAGCTGCATGAAACTGAAACGCAGCCTCACCGTGTTTATTATTGACTCTGGGAACCACCAGGAGACCCCTCCCTGAAGTTCTCAGGGCCCGAGATGGTTCATACGGCTCTAACATGTCAGAGATGTACTTTGGTGCTAAACCATGAAAGACTTGTACACAAGCAGAGCTGTTTTAAATTCTATTCTCTGAGTGACAGGAAGCCAGTGCAGAGACCGGAGCACTGGACTAATGTGGTCGTATTTCCTGGTTTTTGTCAGGACTCGAGCAGCAGCGTTCTGGATGTACTGCAGCTGTCTAACAGCTCGTTTAGACAGGCCAGTGAGCAGGCCGTTACAGTAGTCTAACCTGCTAGAGACAAATGCATGGATGAGTCTCTCTAAGTCTGGCTTTGACACTATTCCTCTGATCTTAGCAATGTTCTTCAGATGGTAAAAAGCTGATGATGTTATTGCTTTGATGTGGCTGTTTAAGTTCAGGTCTGAGTCCATGATTACTCCTAGATTTCTAACCTGATTTTTGGTTTTAGAGCAAGAGACTCAAGGTGACTGATAACACTTTGTCTTTGTGTCTGTGGGCCAAAGACAATGATTTCAGTTTTGTCTGAATTTAGTTGGAGAAAGTTGTTTTGCATCCACAAACTGATCTGTTCGATGCAGTGACAGAGAGTATCTACAGGCCCATGTTCACCTGCCGTCAGTGACACGTAGATCTGAGTGTCATCTGCGTAGTTGTGGTACGACACATTGTTGCTGTTTATTAGCTGACCCAATGGAAGCATGTACAGGTTGAATAAGAGGGTCCCAAGATTGACCCCTGGGGGACTCCACAGGTCATGGAAATTTTGTCTGAGACACAGTTGCCAATTTCGACAAAGTACGTCCTATCCTCGAGATAGGACTTGAACCAGTTTAGAGCAGTACCAGAGATTCCCACCCAGTTTTCTAACCTGTGAAGTAAGATCCCATGGTCCACTGTGTCAAAGGCAGCGCTCAGGTCCAGCAAAACTAAAACTGAGACCTTACCTGCATTGGTGTTCATACGGATATCATTTGTCACCTTGATCAGAGCTGTCTCAGTGCTGTGGTGGGGCCTAAATCCTGACTGGAAAGTATCAAACACATTGTTAGATAGGAGAAAGTAAGTGAGCTGTTGATATATTACTTTCTCTAGGACTTTTCCTAAAAACGGTAGGTTTGATATGGGCCGGTAGTTGTTCAGTACCTTGGGATCAAGGCTGCTCTTCTTTAGAAGAGGCTTAATGACCGCGGTTTTCAAGGCCTTTGGAAATGCTCCAGTCTCAAATGAGATGTTAACTAACTGAACAAGTTGTGGTAACAAGCTGGTCAGCACAGACTTCAGAAATCTAGTGGGTAATTCATCAAGGCAGCATGTACATGAACTCAAACCGGAGATGACCTCTTCGATTGTTTTGCCAGTAACAGGTGTGAAATGTGTCAGCTCAAGGTGTCTAGTTGGTGGCAGGGTTGGTATTTGTGTTGTGGAAATTATGGCATTTTTTATGCCTTGGACTTTATCATAAAAAAATATTGCAAACTCATTGCACTTAGATGTAGAGATTAGTTCTAAGGGCAGTGAAACTGGAGGGTTAGTTAATCTGTTTACTGTGGAAAACAGAACACGAGAATTGTTTCTACAGTTTGCGATGATTTTAGAGAAGTATTTCTCCCTTTCTCCACGCAAAATCTGGTTGAACTCACAAAGCACTTCTTTGTATATCTCACAATGAACCTGGAGCTTTGACTTGCGCCATTTCCTTTCGGCTTTTCGGCACTCCCTTTTCTGTGCCCTGACCGAATCTTCACTTCTCCAAGGTGCCTTTTGTCTATTGTTAACCATTTTAACCTTGACAGGAGCAATAGTATCCAAAACATTTAAGACGCTTGATGTATAAGAGTCCAACAGATTATCAACATTTGAACATGGAGGATTTTCAAATCTGATCATTTCCATAAACTGTGTCCTTGTTGTATCATTTATGTGTCTTCTTTGAATAACTCCAGGCCCAACCACTGGTTTGGGTGCAACAGACAAGTCAAAAAGACACAAAAATGATCAGATAAAGCAACATCAACAACATTCACATTTGATATATTAACACCTTTTGTAATAACTAGATCTAGAGTGTGACCTTTGTTGTGAGTCGCCTCACTCACGTGCTGAGTTAAACCAAACATTTCAAGAACAGCATTAAGTTCTTTTGCATGCCTGTCATTGGTCACATCCACATGCACATTAAAATCACCTGAAATGACCAAACAATCAAAATCAGTGCATATAAATGAAAGTAATTCAGTGAAGTCTTCGATAAAACAATTCTGTGGTGGTTTGTAAATAGTCATATAAAGAATGGAAGATTGTTTTATCTCCATTTTGAAAGACACATACTCAAATGATAGAAAAACCCCAAATGACAATTTGTGGATGACTATATTGTCCCTGAATATTGCACAGACACCCCCGCCCCTCTGGTTTTGGCGTGTTTCAGACACAAAATTGAAATTTGATGGACTACACTCAATCAAAACTGCGTTACCAGTGTTTTGTCAAGCCATGTTTCAGTTAAAAACATAAAATCTAGATTATAAGAAGAAATAAAACTATTTATTAAAAAGGACTTGTTTTTTAACGATCTGGCATTGAGTACAGCATGTTTAAGATTTATCTGTGTTTGAGTGGATGGAATCTTTTTGCAAGGGATATGGATTAGAGTTCTTTGATTGGACGGTCTGACTGTTGCCCTCTTATCTAATCTATGTTGTTTGACTATACTAATTGTTTCAGAAGAACACATTCCCTCTATGGACCTCTGGTTGGTTTTGATTTTGCTATGCATGGTAGCAACGCAGAGGCCCTTAATGTCCTAGACAGCAGCAGTGAAGCTGCTGGAAATCGGAGGTGGGGAGGGGCATGATACTTCTTCGGGGATGAAAGCCTTGGTCTTGACATGACTGGAGTGCGGGGAGTCATTTGAATCCCTTGTTTTATCAAGGCTTCAAAATGGCTGGGAAATCCCATAGGTGACTTTGGTGATGGAATGATTCAGAAAAATCTCTGGAGGGTGTAGATGTACCAGTCGGGCTCAAGGCCTGCGGTGGAGTTGAAGAAAGTGCTCCTTCGGCTGAATCATTTACTATAGATGCAGGTGGTGCTGAAGCGGAGCTTTTCCCCGGAGATGCAGATGCAGGTGGCGCCGCTGCTATGGTTGAGATGTTTTCCGGCGCAGCTGATTCCTTAACTGTGGCTGGATCCTTAACTGTGGCTGAGTCCTCTACTGTAGGTGCTGCTGGTGCTGCTGTGGCTGGATCCTTAGCTGTGGCTGAGTCCTTTACTGTAGGTGCAGATGATGCAGCTGCGACTGAATCTTTTATTGGGGATGCAGGCGAAACCTTTGCTGGTGAGCCAGGAGCTCTTCTCATGCTCCTCTCTGCTCTCTCTTGTTGCTCAGGCCTCCACGGATTCTGCAGAGCGTGGAGGAGATTTTCCGTCAGTCGTCTCACTCCACCTCTGCTCAAATGTGGGCCATTTCCTTTAAACAGATCGTCGCGTTTCCAGAAAAGATTAAAGTTCTCTATGAAATACAGTCCTCTTGACTTACAGACTTTTGACAGCCATGTATTCAACTGAAACAGCCGGGAGAATTTGTTTATTCTCCCGTCGATGTTTGGGATAGGTCCACTGATGAAAATTTGTATCGCGTCTTTGTCCAGGCAATCCAGTCTCTCAAAAAGTTTATTAAACTTTTCTTTCAGGACTTCAGACTCTCCGTTTCTTGTGTCCACAGCACCAACATGTAAAACAAGTTTATTTATTCCAGGGTTGTTTGTAATTTCCTTGTTTAGAACATCTATGATGTCAGAAACTGTAGCAGACGGATAAGTGACTGTAGTCATTATCTCATTGTTTATATTAGATATGGCTCCGTCACCAAGCAACAGGTATCTCTGGCCTTGACACTTGGAACAGTATTTCTCTCCATCTTTGTTTTGACTTCGTGTTCCTTGTTTTTCTCTGACATTTTTTGCTTGTTATACACACCCTCTGAGAGAGGTGAAAATCTGTTTGTTAACTTTATTTCAGGTGCATTTTTACGAGCATGTTGTCTTTGCTTTGGCCTAGCACCAAGTTGTCTGTTTAGTTTCGGAAATGTTATGGTATCGTTTAGCTTCAGGTTGCAAGTATCAGTTTTTTCCGTCTTCTTACCGGGTTCCACAGGGAGCGTGTCATTAAGTCCTCTTTCCGTCTCTAGAGCATAAATCTTGTCCCGTAGTAGGGAAATTTCTTGTTGATACATCCGACAGCTTTCACAAGGCGATGTTTGCCTTCCTCCCTCAGCCATGTTGACAAGATTGTCGTCGCTGGTTCGTCAAATGAGTTGTAAAAATGGCATTAAAATGAGTAAAAAGCCTTGGTTCACTTAAAAGAAGAGAATAAAATCATATCCAAGACATGTGCCCAAAATAGAATGATTTAAAAAGCAAATAAAGAGGCAAGCGGCAGCAGCAAGCAGAGATACGTCTGCACTCTTGATAAGCAGGAAGCTTATTCTTATTATTTTCTTATTATTTATAACTAAACAGGGACTAAACCAGTGGCCATATTGTTTGTATTATTATTCTTTTATAACTAAACAGGGACTAAACCAGTGGCCATATTGTTTTTATTATTATTCTTTTATAACTAAACAGGGACTAAACCAGTGGCCATATTCTTATTCTTATTATTTTATAACTAAACAGGGACTTAAACCAGTGGCCATATTGTTATTATTCTACTTTTATAACTAAACAGGGACTAAACCAGTGGCCATATTGTTATTATTATTCTTTTATAACTAAATATTTTTTTTTTTTTTTTCAGGGACTAAACCAGTGGCCATATTCTTATTTTATTTTTTATAACTAAACAGGGACTAAACCAGTGGCCATATTGTTTTATTATTATTCTTTTATAACTAAACAGGGACTAAACCAGTGGCCATATTTTTATTATTTCTTTTATAACTAAACAGGGACTAAACCAGTGGCCATATTCTTATTATTATTATTTATATAAAAACTATGGCATATTGTTATTATTTTTTATAACTACAGGGACTAAACCAGTGGCCATATTGTTATTATTCTTTTATAACTAAACAGGGACTAAACCAGTGGCCATATTGTTTATTATTATTCTTTTATAACTAAACAGGGACTAAACCAGTGGCCATATTGTTATTATTATTCTTTTATAACTAAACAGGGACCTAACCATTGGCCATATTGTTATTATTATTCTGTTATAACTAAACAGGGACTAAACCAGTGGCCATATTGTTATTATTATTCTTTTATAACTAAACAGGGACTTAAACCAGTGGCCATATTGTTATTATTATTCTTTTATAACTAAACAGGGACTTAAACCAGTGGCCATATTGTTATTATTCTACTTTTATAACTAAACAGGGACTAAACCAGTGGCCATATTGTTATTTATTCTTTTATAACTAAACAGGGACTAAACCAGTGGCCATATTGTTATTATTATTATTTCATAACTAAACAGGGACTAAACCAGTGGCCATATTGTTATTCTTCTTCTTTTATAACTAAACAGGGACTAAACCAGTGGCCATATTGTTATTATTATTCTTTTATAACTAAACAGGGACTTAAACCAGTGGCCATATTGTTGTTATTATTCTTTTATAACTAAACAGGGACTTAAACCAGTGGCCATATTGTTATTATTATTCTTTTATAACTAAACAGGGACTTAAACCAGTGGCCATATTGTTATTATTCTACTTTTATAACCAAACAGGGACTAAACCAGTGGCCATATTGTTATTCTTTTCTGTTATAACTAAACAGGGACTAAACCAGTGGCCATATTGTTGTTATTATTCTTTTATAACTAAACAGGGACTTAAACCAGTGGCCATATTGTTATTATTATTCTTTTATAACTAAACAGGGACTAAACCAGTGGCCATATTGTTATTCTTCTTCTGTTATAACTAAACAGGGACTAAACCAGTGGCCATATTGTTGTTATTCTTCTGTTATAACTAAACAGGGACTAAACCAGTGGCCATATTGTTTTTATTATTCTAAACTCTAAACTGTAAAAGTGAAAGGCTGTTACACTGAAGCGTCCCAGGTGAGGACGTTTGGCCAAAGCAGGGGATAATTTATTATGTTTCTTTCTCTCACTTAATATTGTAAGGAAAAGACATCTGTCAGACTCTGAAAAGTCAAAAGCTGGTGAGAGGAATGCAGCACTCGTGCATGTGTAAAATATTGGGATGGGAAAACAGAAACGTTTTGCCAATTTCCAACGAAGTCGCAAGAAGCAAGTTTACAGAAAAAACACAAAGGAGAGAAATCTCCTTTGTGGAGCCTCCATTAATCCATTATCTAACAGACCTGTAACCATGAAGTGTCCAGAAATACAAGGGGTTTAGTGTCAGAGAGACTGTGGAGAGAAGTGTTAGGAAAGTGTAAACCTGACCACTGTTGATCCAGACACATGAGCTGAAACGTTTACATCGAGTCTGGGATGATTTAAGCACAGAGTTTTCAAAAGCAGAGGTTCCCAAAGTTGGGGTTGGGACGCTTCAGGGGGTCGCGAGATAATGAGATGTATTTATGATTGAGAACAGTGTATTTTAGAGAAATTAAGCAGTATCCAAACTAGGGGTGTCCATGGTAACCGATTAACTGGTTAACCGTTAAAAATTGCGTAACCGAGTAAAAGCATTTTGCTTGGTTAACTGGCGTGTATAATTTGCCGTGCCATTGAAAATACTTGTAATACATTTCTGCACCACCAGAGACCGCCAGAGCGCTCCCAAACATTTGTTCAGGAGAAGCCGTCATGGCGCATGGCTAAGCTAGTTTAACTTTCCAATATAAAGCGGGCCATAAACAGCACAGCGTGGGAGAATGACGGATCAAAATGCAAGTATTGCATTGCAGAGCTTAGATATACTTCAACTTCAACAGCCGACACCCGGGCATCACTTACTGTAGGAGGTAGCTAGGTAAGCTAAAGGCACAAAACTCCCCTTTCTCCTTATTGTTAAAATGTGCTGGAGAGATAAGTGTTGTTGTTGTTGTTGTTGTTGTATGCATGAATGACTGTTTCTTTGCACAATATTTCAAAAAAACCTAAATGCAGGTAAAATATATAAAAACGCTTGAGCTCATGTGTTTTCATCATGTGGTCAGCGATGTCTCTCTGCTCTGAACAGCTTGTACTTCTGGACACTTCAGGTCTGTTACTGCTGGAATGACGGCTCTGTTAAACCTTTTAGGTCATGTGATTTCTGGCGTCTCCCAAATCGCTACGTTTATGTTTTGTTTCCACCTAACGTCCGGCTGTCGCTTCATTCTTACAGCAAACGCACGACTAACCTGCAGTAACGGACTGACCGTGGGTTCATGTGGCTTCCTATGAAGTTTACAAGAACTGAACACTAGAGACCTGCACAGGGATTTCAATCCCGCCGGCTTCCCGAGTAATTCATAAAGTTGGGTTTTTGGACCACACAAACTCATTATTTTTAAAATCAAAGATCATGAAGTTTTGTGACATTGTTGAGTTCCAAACTGTACAGATGTTATACAAAGCAAGGTACAAACTGTTACCAGGCCAAATACAAAGAAGGTTCCAAGAACATACTGGTTGTTATGAATTACGTGATGAATTAAACTTTAGGACTCAGAAACATAGCACAACTTTGAAAAGTTTTAGCCCAACAGTTAATGGTGTACACTTGTGGAATAAACTGGAAATGGAGTTGAAACGAAGTCCAAATATCAACCTGTTCAAATATAAATACAAACAAAATACTTTTGAAATATACAGAGAACAAGAAATGTGTTGCCACTAGGAGGCGCAGTAGGATCAATTATGTGTGTTTCCTCTATAATCAAGGAAGAGTGTTGCTGCTTGGAACGGTTGTCATTCTATTGCTCAAATTTACAAATTGAGAATTAGGGTAGGCAAGTTATGAATCTGTTGAGAGGGACCCTCCCAACGGGCTCAAAACCTTGTCTTTTAATGCACCACTCAGCATAGGAACATCATCTACAAATCAGCTGTTATGGCAGCTGGGTGGGGGTTTGTTGAGGGGAGTTACTGCCCTCTTCAACTGGCCCGCTCTACACCCTGGCTTTTTAATGCACCACACTATGCAGGGCTTACATCATACTTCACATATAACTCAATTAAACAAATATAATAATAATGATAATTAAACCCAAATTAAATTATATTGAGGATGGTAATGACAACTGGGAAGTAGCAAGATCTCTGAATATAATATGTATTAATGCACCTTTATAACATAAAAGTAGCACATTCTTTTGTTCTTTATTTTGCTGTTGTTTTTGTTTTATTCTTGTTCATCATTTATTGTTACTTTGCCCTATGTTCCTTTGTTTATGATTTGCTACCTTGTAAATATTAAATGTAATGTTATTATTTTTATTTTGCGGTGGGCGCTTATAAGCCTTTGGCTTCAGCCCACTCCCTTTGAGCAGGTTAACTGCTCAAACAAATAAATAAACTAAACTAAACTAAATGGCTTATCCAAAGCGCACGGACAGAGGGAGGTTTGGACAAGTATTGAATTGACCTGGGCCAGGAGATAACGGCGGGTTTGAGTGTAGTTCAGCTGTAAGTCCGGTTGGTCAGTGCGGGGCAAAAGCAGCCAGTGAAGGTGCTGTAGTGGGGATCGAGTCTGGGGATCGAGTCTGGGGATCTCTGTATCGTCCCGGTGTTCACTGGTGCTGATGCATAAAAAGGCTACGCTCGTGTCCATGTGTGTCTAACACCCTGTTGTTTTCTTATACGGGACAATCGGGACCCGACGTGTTTTGGTCTGACCGCCCACTCCCGCCCGGGGCAGTTTGAATCCCGCCTGCTCCCGCGAGATTTGTGTCGGGTCCTGCAAGTCCCGCAGGATTTCCCGTCCCGTGCAGGTCTCTACTGCACATGATCTGTACGCCGTGTGTTTGTCTCAGAGATCACCTGGTTATGGAGGGAAAGTCTAGATTTGGTCTTTGGATACAGAGAAGGTGTTTGGGCAGCAGGACACACTTTCCCAGGAGTGTGAGAGAGAAAGTCCTGTCTGCCTCCCTTTACTCTCTCCTCCCCTCTCTGATACCTGTTCTCTCCTCCCCTCCCCCTCCCTCTCGGCATATTGCAAACGGTTTGTATAAACGGCACCACTGAAGCTTCATACATTGGAGTTTTCGTGCGGTTGATGCACTTTCGCCGAACGGGCAACTCACGATCTTACACGACATGTATGGAGGACGAGGACAGTCTGAGCGTGCGTTGGCCGCGACACAAACACGTCCTCAAGTGCAGCATACGAAAAAAGTTTAATACAAAACGTACGAAAGACATACACTGGCCGTACAGACGACTCATGAAGACGTACGGCGTTCTTGCAAACTGACCAAAAAAAACGTAAGTGCCCGTAGAGTTTGTTTGACATGACAGAACCTCTGCGTCTCCAAAAGGCTCCATGCGTTTCTTGTGTTTTTTGCACGTCTGTAGGAGCCGTACGAGCGGCTTTGATTTGTAGCTTTGATTTGACCGCTGCCCTTCTTCTTCTTCTTCTCTCTGTGTCCAGCTCTGAACGAACCCACCATCGACTACGGCTTCCAGAGGCTACAGAAGGTCATCCCCCGCCATCCAGGAGACCCCGAGAGGTTACCCAAGGTCAGTCTGTCCCTTGACCACACCCAAATATGGTCATTTCCTCTGTGGGAGACAGCGGCGGCTAAAGACGGGAGGAATATACACAGGGCGACTAAACTTTAGGGCCATTCCACAAATTTAAGGCTTTTATTTTGAAAAACTTACCATTTTAAGGCTTTTTTTTTTTAACTCACAAATGTAAGGCTTTTATTTTGGAAAAACTCACAAATTTAAGGCTTTTATTTTGGAAAAACTTACCATTTTAAGGCTTTTATTTTGAAAAACTCACAAATTTAAGGCTTTTATTTTGAAAAACATAAGAGTTTTCATTCCACTCTTTAACAACATCTGCACTTTAGTCGCTCCTTAAGACTCCACACATTACAGACTCCACTCAACTACATTTGGAAAGTTTTTACAGATCTAATTCACGACAGATTTAATGAGCTTTGAACCCAAAAACAAGGAGACATTTTTATCTAATACCTAGTTTATTCAAAAACTAAACCAGAACCAAAATCCCTCTGAGCAAATCTTTGTTACCTAATATGTCACAAAATAAAACCAAACATTTAAACCTGGCCCTGTGTATTTCTTAAATTTTGTTTTCCCCATATTTATGTCCGTAATCTACAGCAGAGGTTTAATTGTTTTCCACCTGCAGCGTCTCGCCTTAAACATGAACAGATTTGTTGAATTTGTGTTATTAAAAACGCAGTATTTGGACATAAAAACACTTGACAGGAACGAAAGAGAAAAAGTGACTGGAAACGGTGATGTGAATAAAAGCGGGCGGAGCTAAAGTGGCCTCTGACAACGACAACGAATCAATTTGTCGAACACGCGGCGGCCGCTAACCCGGGCCGCGCTTCCCTTTGAATAAATCCATATTAACCAGGGGTGAGCGGGAATGAGCCGTGATCCGGCGCCTCAGCGGAGGAGACAGCCCCATAAACGCCAGAATAAACGCCGGCACGCGGGCCACGTCTGCCGGTAATGCGCTTCAGCAAATCAAGATGAATGAGAGGTTTGTGAGGAGGAGGAGGAGGGTCTGGCGTCTTCATCAGAGGCGCGGGACGGCATACTGATGGGCACACAAACAGTCAGAGTTAGGGAATCACTAAGGCTGCAGTTATTCAGCGGTGCATTAAAGGCCCTGGACCACATGTTTCTTTTACCCGTAGTGTCAAATTAAACCTCGTGTTCTCCTCCTTAACCTCCAGTTTACTGAGGTGACACAGGGCAGGGTCATTTGAAAGCTAAGACCTACAACACTCATCTAAATGGAATCTTTGTCGTCACTTTTTTTTCATCGCTTTTTGTCACTTTTCTGTTGCGTTTTCAAAGTTTTTTGACAAACTCACAAATTTAAGGCTTTTATTTTGAAAACTCACAAATTTAAGGCTTATTTTGAAAAACTCACAAATTCAAGGCTTTTATTTAGAAAAACTCACACTTTTAAGGCTTTTATTTTGAAAAACTTTAAAGGCTTTTATTATGAGGCCGTCACTTTTTTAATAATTTTTTGTCACTCTTCACATTTTATCCTAGTTTTTGTCAAATTTTTCTCCAGAAGCTTTTAGATTTGGGTAAAGCCAAACTGGAGAAAATGTGCTCAGTTCAGGCGGAGGTTAAGAGGTTAAAGTGCATATAACACAAGTGCGAAAACAAACACAACATGATCATAATGTTATATGATTATGATATAATTACGTTTTTCTTTAGTTTGACATTGTTTATAATGTTCATAGTTTCACTTCCCTTTTGGACCCTGACAGGAAGTGACATCGATAGAGTTATTTCAATGAGAAGTGAGTCAGAATCCTGTGGAACTCTCCCTCTAACTATGTCTCTAAAGTCACATTTCTTCTTCATTGAAAGAGCTGTATTAGAGTACAGCTATGAAGAAAACACTTAATAAACACATAGTTTACATTGACACATAACTACATCCAGAGGCACAAACAGACTTTAATTAACTGTAATACATGGAAATGTTGTGTAGGAAATGAATATAAATCTGATTCCCACTCGAGGACTTCAGACATTTATACAAATGAATATTGATACTATATCTCCATTGTACTCGACACATGCCACTTATGAACTAAAGTTGTGTGAATTGTGTAATGAACATCACTTTCAAGCATATGTTGAGTTTTCTAAATGAACTCTTCAAATACATTTTTAAAATGAGGAACTCCATATAACACTGGCATTGTTGTGTGTGCCATTAATCAGCAT
This sequence comes from Neogobius melanostomus, assembly GCA_007210695.1. NCBI lineage: Eukaryota > Metazoa > Chordata > Actinopteri > Gobiiformes > Gobiidae > Neogobius > Neogobius melanostomus. The sequence goes on along the minus strand of VHKM01001014.1, from coordinate 96,136 downwards.
TAATCAGTGTTTAGCATAGCGCCTTTACTTCCCATGAGCGCTCCAGGATTAATTGTTTTTTTAGATGTTCATCGCTCACTGAACTGTATCCACGGTTACATAATTGCATTCCAAAAACCTACCAGAAACCCTAAAACACCTGAAATAAAATGGATCCTTGCGCGCCTTAGAGGCACCATGCTAATCACCCATACAGCCAATATGTAAGGTCAAATACACACTAATATCAACTGGCTTTTTACATAAAAGTTACATAATGCACCTTTAAGTGAAAGACCACATGGTCGGGCCGATCCACTTTTGGATCAGTCCGATCGCTTTATAATACAGTAAGTACTTATGATAATACTTCGACCTTAAAATGTGTAAAAAGTCCTGTGTCTAAAGTTTTAGTGCTTTCTCGGTGTCCCAGTGTATTCCAAACGTCAGTATAGGTGCTCTTGGGGAAGGAATCCAACTTGCAAACAAACAGCAATCCCAGGCAAACAAATATGCCCAGCACGAGGAAGTACTTCAAAGGCCTTTAGTTATGTAGATGTTTCGACCACCAGGTCTTCATCAGGTCTTCATCAGGTCTTCATCAGGTCTTCATCAGGTCTTCATCAGGTCTTCATCAGGTCTTCATCAGGTCTTCATCAGGGTCATGTGACATTTACTGAAGTGTTAAGATTGAAAAGTGCATTAACACAAAATGTAACAAACACAAGCATTGAAGTATTGAACTCTGAACAAAGAGTATTACTGCAAAAAGCCCTACCCTTTAAATCCTCTACAATCATTACACTATAGGGCCTTTAAATCCTCTACAATCATTACACTATAGGGCCTTTAAATCCTCTACAATCATTACACTATAGGGCCTTTAAATCCTCTACAATCATTACACTATAGGGCCTTTATTCCTCTACAATCATTACACTATAGGGCCTTTATTCCTCTACAATCATTACACTATAGGGCCTTTAAAGGGGGGTATTATGTAAAATGGACTTTTTCAAGCTTTATATCATGTTATTATGTCATTCCCTCATTAAACACATGCCTGGAGTGTTGCCTTGGCTCATTCACATATTTTTGAGTAATCAGTAAAAACTTAGGTCACATTCACAGCCTCCTCTGGATCTGAATCCCGGCCCGTTTGCTCAGATAGTCTGGTTCGTTTGAGGCGCAAACTGACTCTGATCCGGGCCAAAGAAGCAAACCCTGGCCCGGGTGAAAACGTGGGTCTCGGTTCAGACGAACTCTGAAGCGGATCATTTGGTTTATGAACGAGACTGAGCCTGAGAGCGGAACAAAACCAGGAAGACAAAGTTGCAGGACGTTGTGCGTCTGATATAAACAAAACAAACGAGTTACGCAAAGACAGAACAGCGACAATCACGACATTCATTACGGAATGTAAATAAAAAAGCATGTGCAGACACGTTACAGCTACAGTTAATACGAAATATACAACAAAAGCCATGACTGGTAAATATGAGGCAGAAACCAGTGCAGCGCCAGAGGCCAGTGAGCAAAGCACTGATCAGATCATTTTTACTTCCTTTCTCCGCGTCTCTTTCCCTCGGACAGTCGTCATGAGTAGTCTTCGATGTCTCTGCCCGGAGCCTTCACAGTTGTCATGTGAAGAAAAAATATCTCCGGGGTCCACCAGTCCTGCTTTAGTCCTGAGTTAGTCCTGAGTTAGTCCTGAGTTAGTCCCGGTTTTGCCTCGTCTGGCATCATCTTCTCTTATGACGAGTATCGCCTCATTTATCTCCCATTTGGTCCGTAAAATGATCCGTGCGTTCTGAGCGTAGTTACTGTCTCTGTCAGATTAAAAAGTGCGTAAAGAAAAAACAACACAGCCACAGTCTGATACCGCTCCATTTTGTAAACAAAAACGGAACAGGAAGTGGAGTTTAGTCGACCAATCAGAGAAGTGTTTCTTGTTCACTGTTTTTCCTGTGGAAGGTTTTGATACAGCGCCCCCACAGGCGTGCAGAGGAACTGCATTTAGATTGTTGGTTCGATTGATTAAAAAAAGAGTTGTGAACGCAAACTGCGCCAGTTGGAAAACTGAAACAATGTTGCAACTTTGGTCCCCAATCGAACCGAGTCCCAGGTGTGAATGCGACCTTAGACGGCAGCCATTTTAGGTGTAGCTATGCCTCAGTCCTCCTAGGAACGCCCCCACCTCCTGGAGACGCCTCTGGACCTTTCGTCACCAGCCAAGCCACCAACCACTGCTCCTCAGCTCAGCAGAGCCCCCTCCCCGCACAGTAGTGTTGTTTAGATGCCACAGCAGTGTGCTGAAGGGGGCGTGTCGGAAAGCTTCTTAAAGAGACAGAGGCCTATTTCAAGACGTTCAGTACAGCCATTTTGAGAGAGTAATTTTATTCAAGGCAGTTATTTTAATTTCCTGCATATACAGACCAACAGAAGGTTACGTCATCATTGTAGTATGCTATAGACTGGTGCTATGTGACTGAAAAAAGCATAATACCCCCTCTTTAAATCCCCTACAATCATTACAAACACCAGGATAAACATTAACCAGACGATTCCTCTCGTTAAGCTCATGTAAATGGGTCTGTCAGCTGTTCCTCCGTCTGCAGGACTGACAGGTGCGTGACAGGTGTGTGGCAGGTGCGTGAGGTGTAAATTGGTTCGTCAGGTGCTTTAATTAAAAACACTCTTATCACACGTCAGCGTTGAAATGAGGCGAACAGATCGTCTGTGAGTGCGGCTGAGTCAGCGCCATCGCACAGATGTTAAAGAGCTCGATAACAGCTGGAGGAGAGAACACAAAACGCCATGCGTGTAAACACGCGGCGTGTTTAAAGCGCGGCGCGTGTGTAAAGCGCGGCGTGTTTAAAGCGCGGCGCGTGTTTAAAGCGCCGCGTGTTTAAAGCGCGGCGCGTGTGTAAAGCGCTTTACACACCCAGGTTGGATTCCCACCTGGACGGGGCCTTGCTGTGGTGTTGGCGTGTTCTCCCCGTGTTGGCGTGTTCTCCCCGTGTTGGCGTGTTCTCCCCGTGTCTACACCTCTACAAACACAATAGGTTTCCCTCTGGGACTCAGACTCCCCTGGATTCCTAATCTCATTGGGACTTTCCTTTTTGGTGAAATACAGATTATATTTTGAGCACAATACGGTGGAAACATTAAAGCATAAATCTGCTTTTACAGCTGTGACTTATTCCAGGGCGTGTTTTGTTCTAACGTTTGTACATCATCCTCTGGCTAACATGAGCTAAAACACCCTTTAAAAGAGTCTAAAACTATGTGCCATAAAAAGGAGAGACATTCCAATGCTATGGTAACCTCTTTGTTTGTGTCCATTTTCAATAAGGAACTGAAATAATAAACAAAAAAAGAGATTATTATTAGGACTTAGTAAATGTAAAAACTGCAACTGGAATGAAAGGATTATGGAATTTATAACACGGAGGAAACGCATGAACAGGTTCATTCTGATGAAATCCTCCTGTGATTGTGTGCAGTTGTAATTCCCCAAGGAGAGCAGCAGAGGTCCTCGCAGCCTGCTCCTCTGGGACTCATCCTCTCTCTCCCCTCATCACTCGCTCTCCTCTCTCTCCCCTCTCTCTCCTCAACACTCTCTCTCTCTCTCTCTCTCTCCTCTCTCTCCCCTCATCACTCGCTCTCCCCTCTCTCTCCTCCTCCACATCTGCACGTGCAGCTGCCTCCCCCTCTCTCTCTCTGACACTGATATTATTCCGTCTGTCAAACTGATTTATTCGTCGTCGTTTTGTATTTTGTCTTTTTCACGAGTGATTCTTCACGATTCCCTGACTTTGTGCTTTATTTACTAAAGGTGCAGATGCAGGTCTTTTCTTTACTTTATTCATAAAGCAGCAGCTGTTCTTGTTTATTATGTTGAATTTGTTTTTATTATATTTAAAGCAAGACGCCGCAGTAGTAGCAGAAGTATCAAAAATGATCATGTTTTCATATTAAAATAATAAGGCATAAAAATGGTCTGAATTGCCGATATATATTTTTGGGTTCAAAGCTCAATAAATCAGGCAGGAATTAGACTTTAATTTCCCAAATCAATCTCTGAAGAATTGATGAAGCAAATCAATAATAAAACACATTATTATAAATCTGGGAGTTTGATTCCACATAAAGATTAAAGGTTAAAGGCCCTATAATTCCCCTGCAAGTTCATTATTGTTCAGGTCTAGTGCCTTTAAGTTAACAGCCCATTCATAACAATGCTAACGTTAGCTTCATGCTAACTGCTAACTGCTAGCTTCTACTTTAATGCTGCAGGAGGTGCTGCTGAAGCGAGCCGCTGACCTGGTGGAGGCGCTGTACGGGATGCCTCACAACAACCAGGTACGAGCCTATTGTGCATGTTTTGGGTTCATGCTTTTTTGCCAAACACACTAATGGGACACTTAAGCGGATCCTGAAGCGTGTTTTATTTTGTAGGAGCTGATCCTGAAGCGTGTTTTATTTTGTAGGAGCTGATCTTGAAGCGTGTTTTATTTTGTAGGAGCTGATCCTGTTTTATTTGTAGGAGCTGATCCTGTTTTATTTTGTAGGAGCTGATCCTGAAGCGTGTTTTATTTTGTAGGAGCTGATCCTGAAGCGTGTTTTATTTTGTAGGAGCTGATCTTGTTTTATTTTGTAGGAGCTGATCCTGAAGCGTGTTTTATTTTGTAGGAGCTGATCTTGAAGCCTGTTTTATTTTGTAGGAGCTGATCCTGAAGCGTGTTTTATTTTGTAGGAGCTGATCCTGAAGCATGTTTTATTTTGTAGGAGCTGATCCTGAAGCGTGTTTTATTTTGTAGGAGCTGATCTTGTTTTATTTTGTAGGAGCTGATCCTGAAGCGTGTTTTATTTTGTAGGAGCTGATCCTGAAGCGTGTTTTATTTTGTAGGAGCTGATCTTGTTTTATTTTGTAGGAGCTGATCCTGAAGCGTGTTTTATTTTGTAGGAGCTGATCTTGAAGCCTGTTTTATTTTGTAGGAGCTGATCCTGAAGCCTGTTTTATTTTGTAGGAGCTGATCCTGAAGCATGTTTTATTTTGTAGGAGCTGATCCTGAAGCGTGTTTTATTTTGTAGGAGCTGATCTTGAAGCGTGTTTTATTTTGTAGGAGCTGATCCTGAAGCGTGTTTTATTTTGTAGGAGCTGATTCTGTTTTATTTTGTAGGAGTTGATCCTGAAGCGTGCCGCTGACCTCACGGAGGCGCTGTACTCCGTTCCTCGTGGTCATAACCAGCTGCCGTCGCTCGGCTCGCAGCCCCACGGCATGATGGGAGTGAACTCCTTCAGCTCGCAGCTCGCCGTCAACATCTCCGAGGCGTCGCAAGAGCAGGGTACTACACTACCCACAATGCACCGCAGCTCACATACTCCTGGTATTGAAAAAACAAATCATCTTTTGTATCACAACTGAATTAGACTCAGTGTTAGTTTTCTCCAGGTACTTTTTACTTCTTCTTTAGTAAAAGTATTTCAAAGTAAAGTTACTAGCTGAGTAAAGTTATTTCCTCGCAGTACTAGGGTTGGGCGATGTCCCCTTAATTGGCAGTTGACGATGTTTACAGTGAACCATCGTGATGGACGATGATATTGTCCATCTCTCATTATAAGCATTTTTAAAGACATTTATATATAGGCTGCATTTTATTTATGTTGGAAAAATGTGAGATTGCAGGATAAATGTATCTAAACTAAACATGATCTGAACAGAGTCATGGAACACGAATTTTGCAACAGAAATGCATTAAAACTCGTGCGTAAAAGTATGAGAGGAGAACGACTTATTCAGAGCGTCATCTGCTCCTCAATAACAAGGCTCTTCTCACTAATACAAATGTAAATCGGAGCTTATTATTTGCATTTGCTCAGTTTTAACGTAATGTTTAAGAAACAGTGGGTGAACGAGACAATATTTAGAAGTTTGCATCGGAGCTTCAAAAACGAAGCTGCTCCACGCGCCGCTCGGTTCATGTGCTCGTAGCCTCGTACCTCCGCGACTCTTCTCTCCTCTCTCCGTCCTTCGTGAAAACATCCAAACCCATGCGCTCTCAGCTCTGATGTGAGATCCATCGCGGCATTTTAAAATTGTTTAGTTTCCGTACGAAAAGCAAAGCAAAACCACGCACATCAGAAATAGAGCAGCGCTGCGTCTTTACTTTAATAATTACAGCTAACACATCATGTCTTCTGGTAGGCTACTTAAACTAGCGTGCATATTAGCTATATTCATGATTTAATTTACAGTGCAATCCCTGCAAAGTTTGTAGGTTTACAAGGCCCACAGAAGATCAGCGCGTGTTTCTGACAGGAGGGGGCGTGGCATCACGATGGTGGCTCTACATCGTGATGGACGATATCATCGTCCATCACGATGGACGATGATATCGTCCATCGTGATGTTGCTCATCCATCACGATGGACGATATCATCGTCCATCGTCCCAACCCTACGCAGTACCTTTTCTTCATAATTCTATCCGTGATCTGCAGCTGATTAATTTCACGGCAGCGTCTCGCCTGATCTCTGTAAATGTTGTTGTAGCACTTTCCTGCGTTAGTCTGGCCCCGTGCTGCGTTCACGGCCCCTCCGTCGTCTCTGCGCCGCTGTGCCGCCGCGGTGTGTTTACTGGCCCTGGTTCCTCCCACTGTTCTGCTCCTCTCCGGCGCTTTATTAAAAGTCTCTCTCATTAAAGTCGTTATTAAAGATCATAATTGCAGCTTTATTACTCGGGTCCCAGAGCCGCGGCCCGACGATTTACTGACGCAATTATCTCTGACGACTTTAACTCCAGACCAAACGCGCTCAGACCGGTTTAGTCCGGATCCAGGCCGGGTTTAGATCTGCTTCAGCAGCTCCAAGTCAAACAAATACCAGTCCAGCTTTACCCAAATCTAAAAGCTTTCAGCCTATAGGCCAGTGTGCTGCCTCATGTGAAAGCTAAGACCTATAAAACTCATCAGAGTTATCTTTTTGTTCTCGTGTGGTTGCCGTGGGTTACCTTCTTTGACTTTTTTTCATTTTTTTGTCACTTTTCCATAAAAATGTTCATTCATCAGTTTTTTGTCACGTTTAAATCACTTTTTTAATCACATCTTTTTCACTTTTTTTTATTTTTTTTATTAGTTTATTTGAACATTAATTATCATCACTGTAAATGTGCCAGTTTTTTCAACTGTAGTCCCTGGGCAAGATGTAGATTGCCAACAATAGGTAGCGTTCACGTGACATCACAACATTCTAAAGAGCCTATAGTTTAAAACTGAGGTGGAGCAACTGAAAATTCCATGGCCGTAACCATAGTAACGCTCAAAATGCAGATTTCTAGTCTTACATCATTGCTAATTTCTCTGTAATTCCTGAGGCCAATTCACATGAAACAAAAGCTGTCACAAAGTTCAAAGTCTTCTCTTCCAGCTCATATGAACATATGTCTAATTATTTCCTCACAGAGGCGTCCAATAGTGGAGACAATATTCAAAACCATGTGCTTGATGTTGGCCAGTAGAAAAGACTTTCAGCCATAACATTCACATGTCAGGTTTGTGAATCCAGTCACATGATGATCAAAGAAAACATTTGGACATTTTATTTTTGGAAATTTCTTTCAAAAACTGTTTCTCTCCCATAGAGTTGTATTGGCACCTGCCCTCCAACTGAAATAGAATTCTAAATTGTGAACGCAACCTATACAACAATAACAACAATCATTATGAACCTATAAAAGGATAAAACAATTCATTAGTATGAGCTCACACACAACCTATGTTTAAAATTCGGCACAAACACTACACCACAGACAATCACACACAGGCAGAATTACAACGGCAGCACAAAAGCAGCAAAAATAAAATACATTAACACTGATGAGCACAAGTTTGATTCTCAAGTAACCAGGATTTGAACTTATTTTTGAAAAGCCTTAATATATCAACATTGCGTATGTGAGAGGATAGAGTTCCAGAGCTGCTCTCACTGAAAAGGCCGACTGGCTGAAGGCACTTTTCCTGAGGGACTAACAGGTTATTTGAGGTGGCAGATCTAGATTGTCTCCTGCTCAGACTTATAAAATTAGAAAGTGGTGGAGGAGCCAAATTTTAAAAACCAGATTAGCATCGTGAAATGTTACAAAGTTTTCCCAGTTCAGCAGGTTATATTTGTCTGTCGCCCTTTTCGTCGCTATTTGTCTCATGTAAAGCGCTTTGTGACTATGTCTGTGAAAGTCGCTTTATAAATAACGATCTTCTTCTATTTTGACACTTTTTTCCAAGAAGCTTTTAGATTTGGGTAAAGCCGAACTGGAGATAATATCCTCGGGTCAGGTGGGAGTTAAGAGGTTAAGAGTAAAAAAACAGCCCAAACTCTCTCTTTACCAGGTTTATTACTCTGATGTTTATCCAGGAAGTGACAACATGGTCTTTCCCACGCTTATTTATTCACAAATACTGACAGGTTTGGTATCCACGTGTAGCAGGAAAGGCTGTAATCCAAATATGGTCATTTCCTTTGTGGGAGACAGCAGCGGCTAAAGACGGGAGGAATATACACAGATGTGCAGACAAAGGGACCACAAATTTAAAGCTTTTATTTTGAAAAACTCACATTTTTTAAGGCTTTTATTTTTAGAGCCGTTTTCATTCCACTCTTTAACCTCCGAGCACATTTCCTCCAGTTTGGCTTTAACCAAATCTAAAAGCTTCTTGAAAAAAACATCAGAATAGTGACGAAAACGAGGATGAAAACGCAACGAAAAAAGTGACAAAAAAGCAGCAGAAGATCGACAAACACAGACCAGGAAAGCGACAATAACACTATGGAAAAGTGACAAACGATTGATTGGATTTATTTGAGTGATTATTTACAACAACAGTATTGCAGTGCAGAAAACAAACAAAGCAACAAAAAATTCAAAAGGAGTTTGAGGCCGAAGCAAGAAAGCTTATAAGTGCCTACCCCCATATTCAAGATTAATTTACATTCCGGATACAGTGATACAACATCACATGTTTTCATACAATATAACACTTTACAAATTCCTAAATGACACAATTACAGATGTCCGCAGTTCATGTATGCAGTTTATTTTATTTTTTTTATTTACAATTTGTACTTTTTTCTTTTCCTTATTCCTCTTTCCCATTCACATAATAACCATTTCCAATCATTACTTATAAACACCAGTCACCATTATATCAATTGAATATTGATTTAGTTATAATAAGTATTACATAATCAACACGACCCATTATTATTGACATTCCCATTCCCACTGTGAAATATTGGTATACGGCTAAAGAGTGATGAAAAAGCAACAAAAAGCAATGGAAAAAAGTAACGTTAAAGCAACAAACTATGAAAACAAAAAAAGTTAGGATCAGTTTTGTAGGTCTTAGCTTTCAAATGAGGCGTTACACTGGCCCATAGTCAGTAAGCTTTTAGATTTGGGTAAAGCCAAACTGGAGAAAAGGCGGAGGGTTTAGTGTCATTGATATCTCTGCATACTCTTCACCTGCAGCGTCTCGCCTTAAGCCACACCCTCAGAGCTGATGAAGGTCACATGACTGACATAAACATATTTACTAAAGCTGGGACAAAATATTCCTTACCAATTATATCGCAATATTCACAATATCAATACTTTTCATTACTTTTCTGAAATATGTGAAGTTTAAAGGATTAATCAAATTAGTCCTCATTAAGCTCAAAGTTCAGACGCTTTTCCTCAAAGTTTTATTTCCTGAAGTGTTTTATAAAATGAGGAGCTTAGTTTAGCTTTTGGGAAATGAAGAGATTTGCAAATGTTTACGAGCTGCTCCGTGTTCAGAGGCATTTTAATCTTGAACATTTACACAGCACTATTTCACATTTCGTGTTAAAGTACATCTGACACAGTTAACACAATTATATTTAAGATTTTGCCGAAGATTGTTTTCTTTATTTTAACCATGTTTTGTGATGTTTCTAGTTTCACTTCCTTATTGGACACGGACAGGAAGTGACATAGACAGAGGTAAACAATTTTAAACTGTTGCCGTGCTGTTGAGTCAATGGGAAATGAGTCAAACTGTTAAAGGGATATTTCAGGATTTCTGACATTGGGCCTCATTTCCTAGTTATCCAGAGTGTTGTTGATGTCTGGAGATATTTTTTTCTTAAATTCATGCAGTTCTTATATTTGAAGAGTCTAGTGGCGCTAGGCTAATGCTAGGCTAGTGCATGTCTATGGTATCAGTTAGCCTGCATTAAAAACAGTGTGACCCACTCCACAGTGCACCTGAGGTAAATCACTTATAACACCAGACTAACCATATAAATGTCTGTGTTAATAGAATCATGTTTGAAATATAACTGACCTTGTATCACATGAATTACCGCATTTTGAGGGACTATTTTCTGGCAGATCACTCCGCCGCTGCGTTAGCTTACAGCCACGAAGCTGATGCTGCTCAAATATAAGTTATTTTAAATGATTCTATTAACACAGACATTTATATGGTTAGTCTGGTGTTATAAGTGATTTACCTCAGGTGCACTGTGGAGTGGGTCACACTGTTTTTAATGCAGGCTAACTGATACCATAGACATGCACTAGCCTAGCATTAGCCTAGCGCCACTAGACTCTTCAAATATAAGAACTGCATGAATTTAAGAAAAAAATATCTCCAGACATCAACAACACTCTGGATAACTAGGAAATGAGCCCAATGTCAAACATCCTGAAATATCCCTTTAACGGAGCTTTACCTGTGTCACTTCCTGTCAGCAGCTTAAACATTTAAATAACTTTTATTCCCGACATTTCTTCATTAATTTGTTGCTTCACTGAAATAAAATGATAAATATGACTGACAGCAGATGTTTATCCTTCTAAATAAGTCATATTTTCAATCCCAACACGTGACTGTTTTCCTTTGACACATTAAGGTGTATATGCTCATCATGTGTCGTAAACGTGTCTTTGTAAGTTTGTAAGTGAGGGATATGTTTGTCATTTATCCCGGCGTTGGTTTCCAGGTTACTCCCGCACCTCCAGCTCGGTGTCTCCTCGCGGTTACGCTCCCAGCTCCACGCCGCAGCAGTCCAACTACAACACCATCACGTCCTCCATGAACGGCTACGGCTCCGGCATGACCAACCTGTCCGTGCCCGCCTCGCCCTCCTTCCTCAACGGAGCCGCCGGGAACTCCGCCTACACCAGTGAGTGCTCGCCAAAACGCACGCATTCTCCACCGTCCGACATCGCCATCTGCATCTGCTCCCGGTTCAGACCTGCTTTAGTCCCGTGTTAGACCTGCTTTAGTCCCGTGTTAGACCTGCTTTAGTCCCGTGTTAGACCTGCTTTAGTCCCGTGTTAGACCTGCTTTAGTCCCGTGTTAGACCTGCTTTAGTCCCGTGTTAGATCATCTGCAGAATTTAACCATATTCTTCAGTCTTGACTGAAGTTTGAGACTGAACTACAGGCTCTAGACCAGTGGTTCCCCCTGAAGCTTTGGGTGACGAGTCGCGTACCCCTTAGTTTGACGCGATTGAAAACACTGGGAATATCACATGTAATATTATGTTTATTTCCTCCATTATTACAGTGAACTCACGGTTTTCCACATTCAATATGTTTTTGCTCGTCTGGGTGATTAAGGCTATTAAAGAGGGGGTATTCTGCTTTTTTCAATCACATAGCACCAGTCTATAGCATACTACAATGATGACGTAACCTTCTGTTGGTCTGTATATGCAGTAAATTAAAATAACTGCCTTGAATAAAATTGCTCTCTCAAAATGGCTGTACTGAACGTCTTGAAATAGGCCTCTGTCTCTTTAAGAAGCTTTCCGACACGCCCCCTTCAGCACACTGCTGTGGCATCTAAACAACACTACTGTGCGGGGAGGGGGCTCTGCTGAGCTGAGGAGCAGTGGTTGGTGGCTTGGCTGGTGACGAAAGGTCCAGAGGCGTCTCCAGGAGGTGGGGGCGTTCCTAGGAGGACTGAGGCATAGCTACACCTAAAATGGCTGCCGTCTAAGTTTTTACTGATTACTCAAAAATATGTGAATGAGCCAAGGAAACACTCCAGGCATGTGTTTAATGAGGGAATGACATAATAACATGATATAAAGCTTGAAAAAGTCCATTTTACATAATACCCCCCTTTAAGAATATGTAAATATTAGGGCCTGGACTTTTTTCGATTAATTGCGATTAATTAATTACATGAGGTTTAGTGCGATTAAAAATATTAATCGAAATTAATCACACTTTGCTTTCCACACTTCAGTTTCCTTTTTTCCTGCAGACGCACAATTAATGGCAATATTGCACTGGTCTGTTGGACTTGGTTGAACAAAAATAATATTTTGTTGCTTAAGCTTATGTATTCAGTCATTATTCAATGGTATAATAAAAATCCTTATGAAAAAACTTACTTCTCACTGTTCTCAGGTCAACTATTTATATGCGATTAATTTCGATTAATTAATTACAAAGCCTCTAATTAATTAGATAAATTTTTTTAATCGAGTCCAGGCCCTAATAAATACAAAAAAATGTAATGAAAATGCCAGTTTTTGATTATTTTGGAAACAAGGCTGTTAGTGTGAATGGATAAAGCTGAGAGTTTTGCTTTGTCCCAGTGGACCAGGACTCTGGCCCCGCCCCCTCAGTCGTACTGTCAAACACCGGTACAGACTCAAATGTGCTGGTTTAAGCTTTTGTTAAAGTGGAGATAATGTAGGACATAACCATCTCTGCACGTGCCACCGCACATCAGCTCGTAAACTTAAATGTATTTGTCAGATACAAAGCCACGGGTTTAGCAGCAGAGCCACAGACGCTTCTCCCCTCGGATCAGAATGAGAGGAAACTCCTGTTGCAAATCGAAGTCACAGTCAGTCTGACTGCGCACAGGCTCCTGACAGATATTACAGAAAATGCAACTCCATCGAGCGTTGGCGCTGCTGTTGTAGTGAGGGCTGACGCCTCAGCCGCGCTCTCGGCCTCCGCGGAGTTTTACACTCGGGTCCAAAGCGGCTCATGAGGTTCGGTTCTGGAGTCGACATGTTTAGGTCCAGAATAGGTCTGAATATAGAACTCTATAGGAACTCTTTCGCCTGTATAAGCGCGCTCCCCGTGCAGCGGTTTTAACGGGTCAGTATCGATCAGATTGTAATAAACTTTTATTTTCTTTGTACGCAGGACGCCCTCGGGGTACGCGTACCACAGTTTGGGAACCCGTGCTCTAGACTGTTATGTTAAACCACACCAGTCTGTGTCGGAAAAAAGGTTTAGGTTCTACTGGTATTGAAGGAGGAACCGAGAGAAATATAAAATGTTTATATTCAAGTTTTGATGCCGTTCGTGATAAAAAATAAATTTAAAAAAACATTTAAAAAAGGGAAACATTTAGGGGGAAATTTTGTAAAAAAGAAATGGACAATTTCGGAAAAAAACTCATTAAAAAATGTGTTAAAAATGGTGGGGAAAAAAAACTTGGAAAGTGTTTTTTCTGCCTAAATGATACAAATGTAAAATAAATGAAATAGAAGGAAAAGGAATAAATGAACATTATTGTTCTGTTTTCTGGTTCTAGACGACAAATAATGTAGTATAAGTATCGGGAAAAAGTATCATTCAGGTATCGGTATCAAAAACCAAGTATCGTTAAAATACTGGTATCAAAAACAAATGAACAGTACCAGCCCTATGCACGGGTGCCACCAACTTTTCACACAATATGGAGGTCGCACAGAATCGAGACACAATTCATCATTTTCATTTAATAAGACAAGAACTTATAAGTCTGTCAGTGCTGATAGAACAATAAAGAGCAGATATGACTTTTTACCCCTTGATTCCCCTCTCAGATTCAGTCAATCAGTATGTTTACATGAAGTCTAATCTGACTACGCTAAAGATTCGACCCTGATGTAAAACCTGTCAAACCAGTCTTGTCCCAGTCACATGACACCGATCTGTATGTCCTTTGGAGCAGCAGAGGCGCAGCGTAACTCCCGGCCACCAGGGGGCAAATCCACTTAAAACTCTTAAACAGATGCTGATTAGCACCTGTGTTAGCTAAAGGCTAACGTAATACGATACTATGCTACGATATGCTACAGCCCTTAATGAATGAGAATTGTGTATTAAACTATACATTCAATAAGTGCAGCACAACTTTAAAGCAGCACTCAGTAACTTGTTTACCTTAATAAATCCTTTCCGTAGTCCCTCTGGGGGTAATACAAGTGTTAATGGGATGATTGGAGGGTCTTTCATCTCCCCCTGGTGTCTCTGGACAGAAAACCACACTTGAAACTTTGCAAACGGGCAAAGCTAACTGCGGGCTAGCGCCACTTAAACAGTATTTACAGCCAAGTTTGAGTGAAACAAATGATCTCCATTGTGTAATTGGATGAACAATATCCCTCTGTCCCTTTGTCTTTTCTGTCAGCGTAGTATTTACTCTCACGGACAATTAATGAGTAAAAAACACAACATGCTACGACGCCTGCAGTGGCGCTTATGGCCTCTAGGGGCACGAGTTACTTAGTACTGCTTTAAACATCAATATAAATGTAGCTGATGGTGTTAGTGACTTTATTGGTGCTTCTTTTTTTCGGCTCTGGTTTAGCCCTGGTTTAGCCCTTGTGTAGCTCTGGTTTAGCCTTTGTTTAGCCCTTGTTTAGCCCTGGTTTAGCCCCGGTTTTGCCCTGGTTTAGCTCTGGTTTAGCCCTGGTTTTGCCCTGGTTTAGCCCTTGTGTAGCTCTGGTTTAGCCTTTGTTTAGCCCTTGTTTAGCCCTGGTTTAGCCCTGGTTTAGCCCTTGTTTAGCTCTAGTTTAGCCTTTGTTAACCCCTTGTTTAGCCCTTGTTTAGCCCTGGTTAACCCCTTGTTTAGCCCTGGTTTAGCCCTGGTTTAGCCCTGGTTACCCCTTGTTTAGCCTTGTTTAGCCCTGGTTAACCCCTTGTTTAGCCCTGGTTCAGCCCTGGTTAACCCCTTGTTTAGCCCTTGTTTAGCCCTGGTTAACCCCTTGTTTAGCCCTGGTTCAGCCCCGGTTAACCCCGTGTTATTCCTCTGTTTACCCCTCCTCTCCTCCACCGCCTGCAGCTCCCGCAGACTCAGGTGTGTTCGTTAGCGCTTCCGTTAGCGCGCTCTTCCTCCGGCGGGGGAGCCTTGTTTTGGCCGGGTTTTAAAAGCCGCGGTGTTGGTGCGCGATTCGCCTCGGAGACTCATTTGGCGCGGCTCAGACCGGGCTGGAGCTGGCAGCGGGAGCTCGTCTACTCCCTGGACCAAACACAAACGCAGTTAAGATTCGCAGAGTTATCGGGAGAGGATTAGACGGAGCGCGGCCGGCGAATTTAGAGCAGCAGCAGCTACTCGCCCGGAACCGCCGCGGATAAAGGAGAATAATAAGGACTTAGACAGAAATGTTATGTTTTTATAGGGAATGATTTTGCCCAGGAACTTGTTAAAACCTGGTCAACACAAGCACTGAACCTTCAGGCCGACATTGACTCAGAAACAGAGGTTATAAATGAATTACAACCAGAAACGTCAATAAAAAGCCTCACATTTATTCAAACTGGCATTAAATCTAAATTCCCCTGGAAATGAAAGACTGTTTTTCCTGCACAATTTGGTCAAAGGTCCCGGGTCTTGGAGCCTTATCGTGTGTGTCCTCTTCATTCTTTAATTCCACCTTCCTCTCGTCTTTATCTGGTGGATGTGAGACTTCAAGATGAACTAGGCCTAATGTACTGCAGTAAGAAACCAGTGTGTGGTTAACAGTAGAATAATAGTGTGTGTTGTTTAATTTGGCCTACCATAAAATATAATTCCAAGTAATACGGATTAATGTCTTCTATTCTCAGGGATTCTTCTAAAGCCAACAAAAGCTCTACATCAACTTAGGCTTCTTAAACACTGTTTGCTCCTCACTTTAGCTTTAGGCTGTGTTTGGTTTAGAACAATGAACTCAGAAAGGCACTATGTAAATGTGCAGATAATTAGCAGCTAATTAAATTCATTTATTTGGGTGAGAAAGTCCGTTAATGACCTATTTCAAGCTACTTCCAGGTAGACAACATAAAACGTCCACAACAGAAACATCATTAGCTTCACTGACTCCCCAGGCTTGCAGTCTTCATTAGAGATGCACCGATTCAGCTGTTTTGCTTACGATACCGATACTCAGGGTTTGAGTATCTGCTGATATCCGATATTAACCGACGCCCAGAGACTCCTTTAAAAGTGTCTTTCTCTGAGTGACAAAGTGAATGTTCCTCTTATCTCCATTGTGAGATCAATAGAGTCTGATATTTTCTTGTCGTGATGTTACAGATCAGTTATAGCTATTAATAAACTAATGGAAAAAATATTAAACAAGGATCACTGGATTTTCTACACAATTCTTGGACAGGTTATTTTATATTAATATAAACAACTCACATAAAGTGATCAGTATAACCAGTGCATTACAGATATCTTATATCAGTCATTCTCTAACAGCATTTAATTCTATCATAGTTTCTGTCTAAGCCTTGATTAGTTGCAGCTAGCAGTAGCATGCTGCCGCTAGCTTTAGCATGCTGTTGCTCAAGAATACATTTGCGGAGGTTAAAACTAACTCGCCCATTGGATTCTCCAAGTTAGCTTAGCTTCAAAAGCACGCCCATATTCACTTGGATTTAAAACTGTAAGAGACAAAATTGGTATCGGTTCAGTATCACATAGTTGTAGCCAATATCAGGCTCCGATATCCGATACCAGTATTGGATCGGTGCTTCCCTAGTCTTCATGAGGCATTAACAGCCTGAGAAGTTTGACTTTTGAATGTATTTTTTTTTTTTTACTGTTCATTTGTTTATTAATGTAATTTTTACTGCTGTGTTCAGCACTTTGGTCGACGTTGTTGTTTTTAAAGTGCTCTATAAATAAAGTTGGATTGGATTGAACTCCAAACAACACGAAAAGTCTGACTTGACTTCATCCCTTTGATATGTCCATGTTTTCAGTCACAGCAGCGTATTTCCCAATAAAACAAGCTTCCTCGGGTTGTTAGCCGCGTACTCTTGTGCTTTAGTACCTTTAACGTCACTTTTAGTCCAACTTGTAGAGATCATTTGAACTGTTAGCTGCAGCGTGTGCTTCTTCAGGGCTTCTTCAGGGCGCACACACAGGCAGTTCAAAGATGATGTAAGCAACAAAAATGAACTATTGAAAATAAAGACAAATGCAATTGTTTGATTGCGTAATTGACTATACACAATACAACCCGCCCCCGTAGTACACTCTTAAATACATTTTTTGGAATAAAAACTTAGGCCCCCAGGTAGCAGCTGCTAAATCTGCTTATAGGCTGGGCAGAAGCTACGTGTTTTGCTAACGATAGCGTCTCGCGGGCGCAGACAGGAACTAACCCAGGTCTGAACTGGAGCTGATTGTGAATCCTGTTGGAACACAGTCCGCTCTGTTTTCATTGTCCTTTCACCCTCTGTCCCTCCTCACATGTCTGCACGCTGTGTCCTCTCTGTCTGGGTAAAGTTCTGCAGTTATGGATCAACTTCAGGCCGTGGGTCTTGTTTGGGTTGGTCTCAGAGACGAGTCAGAGTCAGGGAGCTTCACTCATCTTCACCTTCATCCCGTTTCCTGCATGACTCCATCCTCCGCTCTCACTCCCGGATCTGTGCTGCCTGATCTGTGTCGCCCGAGCCGCTGGAAATGTCGCCCAGAACCTGGTATTTAGGAAAAGTTAGCTGTCCGGAAAATCAGTTTGGGTGTCACTTTAAAGACTATGTTCCCAATCCAAGTCTTTATTCAGGACTTTCACCTCGGCCTCGTTTGGGACCTGCTTCATTTGATTTTGAGTTGGTGAAATTTGGCAAAAAATATCCTTGGAAGATGTGGATGATAGTCTTTATTGGATCTGGTGTTTTCAAACATTGGACGTTAGCCAGCCTCAGTGTTACACATGCGGCAGCCTGTTAGCTAGCCTCAGTGTTACACATGCGGCAGCCTGTTAGCTAGCCTCAGTGTTACACATGCGGCAGCCTGTTAGCCAGCCTCAGTGTTACACATGCGGCAGCCTGTTAGCTAGCCTCAGTGTTACACATGCGGCAGCCTGTTGGCTAGCCTCAGTGTTACACATGCGGCAGCCTGTTAGCCAGCCTCAGTGTTACACATGCGGCAGCCTGTTAGCCAGCCTCAGTGTTACACATGCGGCAGCCTGTTAGCCAGCCTCAGTGTTACACATGCGGCAGCCTGTTAGCCAGCCTCAGTGTTACACATGCGGCAGCCTGTTAGCCAGCCTCAGTGTTACACATGCGGCAGCCTGTTAGCCAGCCTCAGTGTTACACATGCGGCAGCCTGTTAGCTAGCCTCAGTGTTACACATGCGGCAGCCTGTTAGCTAGCCTCAGTGTTACACATGCGGCAGCCTGTTAGCCAGCCTCAGTGTTACACATGAGGCAGCCTGTTAGCCAGCCTCAGTGTTATACATGCGGCAGCCTGTTAGCCAGCCTCAGTGTTACACATGCGGCAGCCTGTTAGCCAGCCTCAGTGTTACACATGCGGCAGCCTGTTAGCTAGCCTCAGTGTTACACATGCGGCAGCCTGTTAGCTAGCCTCAGTGTTACACATGCGGCAGCCTGTTAGCCAGCCTCAGTGTTACACATGCGGCAGCCTGTTAGCTAGCCTCAGTGTTACACATGCGGCAGCCTGTTAGCCAGCCTCAGTGTTACACATGCGGCAGCCTGTTAGCTAGCCTCAGTGTTACAGATCCAGCAGCCTGTTAGCCAGCCTCAGTGTTACACATGCGGCAGCCTGTTAGCTAGCCTCAGTGTTAGTTTAGTTTATTAATTTATTTCAACAGGGACAATGTGCAAACACATTAATTAAAGATGCTTTGCACCAGATTTAGCCACTGAGGCAGCCTGTTAGCTAGACTCAGTGTTACAGATCCAGCAGCCTGTTAGCTAGCCTCAGTGTTACAGATCCAGCAGCCTGTTAGCCAGCCTCAGTGTTACACATGCGGCAGCCTGTTAACTAGCCTCAGTGTTTCACATCCAGCAGCCTGTTAGCTAGCCTCAGTGTTACAGATCCAGCAGCCTGTTAGCTAGCCTCAGTGTTAGTTTAGTTTATTAATTTATTTCAACAGGGACAATGTGCAAACACATTAATTAAAGATGCTTTGCACCAGATTTAGCCACTGAGGCAGCCTGTTAGCTAGACTCAGTGTTAGCCTGTAAGTTCACTAAAGATACCATCAAAGTTTAAGCTGTTAGACTGTAACAAAGGTAAACAGTAAAGTGTCAGGGACGATTAGATCCCGACTTGTTCATCAGGGAAATGGCAGGAGGAACAAAGTTTTGTTTAAAACGGTTTGTATGGAGTATAGGCAAGCAAACGAAACTGCAAATGCAAAGGGAGCTCAGTATTTTTTAGGACGCTTCGTGTTTCCTCTCTTGTCTATTGTACATAGAGTCCATACTGTTCTGAAGCTCATGACTTAACTTGCATCCAAAGAGAAAGTTAGGGTCACTTCTGTGAAATCCTGATAGAAGTGTTATCATGGTTTTATCACATGAAAAAAGGACAGTTTCCTTCGACAGTACAGGCCTTGACCCTTTTTACAACAGCACAGTTTTCATCAAATTTCAGTCTAGAATCAATAATTGTTCCCCTATACGTTGTTAAGTGATGATGTCATCGCTCCACTTCTAGGTGCAATGGAACTTTACCCCATTCACTCTAATGGGATTTATCTCATTGTAACCTGCTGTAGAACCGACTGTAGGCTCTTTTTATCTGATCACACAGAAATATCACATTTACTCTGGATTTTCTTTAGCCTTTTCTGACATTAATTATCAAATTATTTTTCCTGGAGAAATGGTGAGATATATTTTAGTTTTGGAGCTTTTATCTGTTGTTATTTCAGCAGGAGATTCAGATAAAGTTTTGGACACGGAAGTAACTGCTTATTGTGTACGATGTCACACTTAACAAACGTATGGCAAACAACATCATGTGTGAGAGCAGTGTCACCGATCTTTTAGCCTGTTAGCATCACAGATCCAGCAGCCTGTTAGCATCACAGATCCAGCAGCCTGTTAGCGTCACAGATCCTTCAGCCTGTTAGCGTCACAGAGCAGGCAGCCTGTTAGCATCACAGATCCAGCAGCCTATTAGCGTCACAGATCCAGCAGCCTGTTAGCGTCACAGATCCTTCAGCCTGTTAGCGTCACAGAGCAGGCAGCCTGTTAGCATCACAGATCCAGCAGCCTATTAGCGTCACAGATCCTTCAGCCTGTTAGCGTCACAGATCCTTCAGCCTGTTAGCGTCACAGATCCAGCAGCCTGTTAGCATCACAGTTCCGGCAGCCTGTTAGCCTAGCTCAGCATCACAGATCCAGCAGCCTGTTAGCCTAGCTCAGCATCACAGTTCCGGCAGCCTGTTAGCGTCACAGATCCAGCAGCCTGTTAGCGTCACAGATCCAGCAGCCTGTTAGCGTCACAGATTCAGCAGCCTGTTAGCGTCACAGATCCTTCAGCCTGTTAGCGTCACAGATCCTTCAGCCTGTTAGCGTCACAGATCCAGCAGCCTGTTAGCATCACAGTTCCGGCAGCCTGTTAGCCTAGCTCAGCATCACAGATCCAGCAGCCTGTTAGCGTCACAGATCCAGCAGCCTGTTAGCGTCACAGATCCAGCAGCCTGTTAGCGTCACAGATTCAGCAGCCTGTTAGCGTCACAGATCCTTCAGCCTGTTAGCGTCACAGATCCAGCAGCCTGTTAGCGTCACAGATCCAGCAGCCTGTTAGCATCACAGTTCCGGCAGCCTGTTAGCCTAGCTCAGCATCACAGATCCGGCAGCCTGTTAGCGTCACAGATCCGGCAGCCTGTTAGCATCACAGATCAGGCAGCCTGTTAGCGTCACAGATCCGGCAGCCTGTTAGCGTCACAGATCCAGCAGCCTGTTAGCATCACAGTTCCGGCAGCCTGTTAGCCTAGCTCAGCATCACAGATCCGGCAGCCTGTTAGCGTCACAGATCAGGCAGCCTGTTAGCGTCACAGATCCGGCAGCCTGTTAGCGTCACAGATCCGGCAGCCTGTTAGCCTAGCTCAGCATCACAGATCCAGCAGCCTGTTAGCATCACAGATCCGGCAGCCTGTTAGCATCACAGATCCGGCAGCCTGTTAGCGTCACAGATCCAGCAGCCTGTTAGCATCACAGATCCGGCAGCCTGTTAGCGTCACAGATCCGGCAGCCTGTTAGCGTCACAGATCCAGCAGCCTGTTAGCATCACAGTTCCGGCAGCCTGTTAGCCTAGCTCAGCATCACAGATCCAGCAGCCTGTTAGCGTCACAGATCCGGCAGCCTCATGCTCATGTCCTGTGTACTCCACAGTCAAACAGAAGAGCGCCTTCGCCCCCGTCGTGAGGCCTCAGAACTCCCCGCCCCCAAACTGCACCTCCTCCAATGGCAGCAGCCTGCAGGGTGAGCACACGCCCCCCCCACGCCCGGACCCACCCCTGTCTCCGCCCCATCGTCCTCCGTCCATCACATTGTCCATGAACTCCTCATTTTATTCACCTGAAAGTTGATCCATGACTGAGAAAAACTTTGCCAGAGTTTACGCAGGAATTAAGTCAACGCACCACAATTAAAGCCTTTTTTATTATTTTATTATTAAAGCAAAATTACAAAAATAATGCCCACGCCTGAACCGAGTGCATTTTCTCCAGTTCAGTGTTACCCAAATCTAAAAGCTTCTCGACTGGAGAGCAACAGTGTAACACATCATTTGAAAGCTAAGACCTACAAAAGTGATCATAACTTTTTTGTCAAGTTTATGACATAAACTTGTCAAGTTTATGTCACTTTTTTGTTTGTTTTTAGATTTGGGTAAGGCCAAACTGCTCGGTTCAGGTGGGGGTTAAGGTGTTCAATTCATCCAAAAATCTTTAATTAGGGCTGGGCGATAAATCGAATTAATTCATGCTTTTAAAAACCGACGATGTGGAAAATGGCTAAATCGTAAAATCGTGTCCGCCTGACGAGCCCCGTGCTGCCATTTAACGCCGTTTCAGACGTTCGTAGCGACTTTTTTCGAAAATGACCCCAGCGGAACCAACCAGCGACTTTCTAACGATCTCTGCTGCTTTACAAAGGCCGTGTGTTGTGTTTTCGTTGTGCGCGATGGAGTTTTCTTTGCTAAAACAAAGTTACCCCCGGTCTGCTTCTCTCACGCTGAGCCACTCTGAGCAGCTGCAAGCATTTAACTCCGCCCCTTTCCCCTTGAGTCTCCATGGAGACGGCTGTCAATCACAGCTTAGCTCGAGGATGATAAAACTAAAGACGTATTAAGAAGTTTTACTTTTGAGAGCAGACAAAGAATATTTAAAACAGAAATAACAATTGTGAATGGGCCTAATTGTCGGCTATATTATGAATCTAAATATTAATGAGCAGAACTCTGTGCAGTTTTCTACATATGAAAGATCAGGAGACCTTTTTAAGTTTATTTCCAATAAAATCGATTAAATCGTAATCGTCCAACCTGAGTAGAAAAATCGAGATTTAATCTTTTGGCCGTATCGCCCAGCCCTGCCTTTAATTGCCTTAAAAAATCTCCTGTTTTGTCCAACTTCCTTACTTTATATCCACATTTCCCCTCATCACTCTGTTTCAGGGAGCTAGGGAACCAAGCAAAGCACTAAATGTTAAGATTAGCTTCGTTTGTGGCATTAAAAGTATCATATCTGGGCGTAAATGTGACTCTGCTTCTGAAATATCAATACTGTGGCTCAAACTTTCTTCTGTTCGACATCACGTCTGTGAATATTGTGACCTTAGTTCATGCATGTGCTGAAAGAGGAAGCTTTGAACTTTGGGCCGGGTTTTGTTTCATGTCGATAGGCCCAGATATGACCTGGTGTCGGGGTAGAAAGTTTAAGGGCATTTTTCACTCTTTTACACAGATAAAATGAAACCAATATCTGGTCCTTATGAATGTGTTACAGTGATAAACAGGTGCTATTAGTAACTATTAGTTGCCTTTTTATTATGTTTTGAACCTAAGACACTGATTAACTTAAGTGTGAGACATAACACAACTTCCTTAAACTTAATTCTGCTTAATGGTTTCTATGTTCTCCTGGTGTCTGCGTAGGTTTCCTCCGGATACTTTTCTCCACCACTAACAACATGTGGTCTCTCCTGAAAGAGCGATTCTAAACTCAGTGGGACTTCCCTGGTTAAATAACGGTTTAAAAAAACTGGAGAATAAACAGGTGGAAACAAACATAAAACCCTGTGTCAGACACTTGTCCTCTCTGTGGTGAATACTTCAGTGCATAACTAGTTCAGTTCAGTTTTATTTCCAGCACTGATCGTTAAACAGACGAATCAGCGCTGCTTGAAAAGGAGTGGGAGAAAGTTTAACACGTATTAATTCCCACCGCCTCTTTCAAAGTCTTAATAGATTCACTTCCCTTGGTTTTATCCACTTTCATACAAAACACAAGCACTTATATCTTCATGCATTAAACAATGTCATTACCGCCGAAACACTTTTCTACATTTCTTTAAATCTGTTCCTAATTAGTTTTATATTTCTTTGAGCGGCTCATTTAAGCCGTTCAGTTTCACACTAACACTGTCTTTGCTTTTTGCCTTATATGGAGTTTGTACAGTGTAAATATAACCATCAAATCAGATTCTTCCACTGCAGTTTATATCTGTCTGTAAAGTTCCATTGTTTCCCATAAATTCCCAAGGACAGTTTCCACCGTAGAAATATTCTGAAATGTTGCAGCGCTAATGTGATGTAATGTGAACAAAACAGGAAAAACGCAACAAAACAAGCACAGAGGCAAAAACAAACTCCCAATCACTGGTTTGTCTTTTCCTCAACATATTTTCATTGTTTCCATCTTCATCTGTTTGAGCTCATTTAAACTCCTGGAACCTTAGATAACGCTGTGTTTGTGTTTGTGTTCTTGTGTGTGTGTGTGTGTGTGTGTGTGTCTGTGTCTGTGTCTGTGTCTGGTCTTACAGCGATGGCCGGTCTGATCGTCCCCCCGATGTGAAGAGGAGGAACCGGCCCCCGAAACGCCCGGAGCTCAAACCACCATATGCATCAGACATTCCCACAATGCAGCAGGACCGACCTAAACGCCGCTTCGTCCGGGGGTCTGGGGCCCCCGGGCCGCAGAGATGCATTCTGGGAGTGTGTGTGTACCACTGTGAGTCCGACGGAAGACGAGGGTCCACTGAGAGCTTTGGACGAGAACCTTTGAGTTTCCTTTTAGTCGGGTTTTTCTTTTGAAGACTTGTTCCTGATTCCACATCTGCGTGTTCGCTCCACTTTCTCCACTTATTCATCTTTTATTATTATTATTATAAAAGCAAACAAGTACAGTGTTAGAAACTTCAGTGCACATCTTGGAAAAAGAGTAAATAAAAAGAACAACAGAACATGGGGCATTTTATAATATAAATGGCATTTACATATTAAGAAAATTAATAATAATAATAATAATAATAATAATTTAAAGGACAGTTATCCTATAAGATTGTCTATAAAGGAAGTCAGATTCTCTGCATTTTGGGTGTTGATCAAAAATAAAGATTTATAAAATAGTCTCAGCTCATTCCTCCAGTGAGTAATGTTGGGTTTTGTCTTAAAAAAAAACGACATTTAAGTAAATAATGTTTGCTTAACAAAATTACATTATTAATAACAAAATTATTATGATTATTGCAAAAAATACCATATTTTATATCATTAATTGATTGATCTGAATTCCTTTGGAGACACACAATTGTTGAAGGTCCATCCAAAACCTTTGTACAACTTCACACAAACACAAAGCTGATCTAAATCTTCAGGTTCTTTTTCACAGAAGCTTCAGTTTCCACACATGAATCTAAAACAGATTCTGGATGTTCTGCAGCTCTAACAGCTGGTTTAGAAAGGCCAGTGAGCAGCCGTTACAGTAGTCTAACCTGCTGGAGACAAATGCATGGATGAGTCTCTCTAAGTCTGGTTTTGACACTATTCCTCTGATCTTAATGTTCTTCAGATGGTAAAAAGCTGATGACGTTATTGCTTTGATGTGGCTGTTTAAGTTCAGGTCTGAGTCCATGATTACTCTGAGATTTCTAACCAGATTTTTTGGTTTTAGAGACGAGAGACTCAAGGTATTTTGAGTCATTCCTCATAATATATATATATAAAGTGTGAAGGAGCTTTATCTGGGCTGTCGTTAACGCTCTGCAGCCGCCATTCCGTGTCCTCTGTTTTACAGCAGAAGAGTTTATTATTTTATAAACTCATCTTGCACTCACTTCTTGGAGGAGTTCAGAGCGAACACGCAGTGGAATCAGGGGTTTGGATCTTCTGAAGACCTGTGTAAACCTGGATCAGTCGTTTGTCAGACCCGGTTTGTAAAATGTGGGTTATATTTCTGTATTTTCTCCAGAGTCTGCCTCAAACAAAATGGCCGACGTCCCGTTTTGGCGGGAAACCGGAGCTCTCAGTGGAAGCAGCAGGAATCAACAATCCCACAAAAGTTTATATATGAACTTTTCACCACAGAAAGAGCATCACACTTTAGAGATTTAAGAGGAATATTCTGAATGTTTTGGTTTTGATCCTGTGTGCGTTAGAATATTTAACGGGAGTTTGTCAAACGCTCGTTTCCGCTCAGAGGTCCAACTTAAAGATTAGTTTTCTTTGACGCAATAAAATCATTGGAGCCGAGATGATCAGCAGCAGAAGAAGAAACGACCAAAGTGTGAAGATGTTTTTAACGAGGGAACAACGTTATATCATGGTTTAACCCCTTAACCCCCGCCTTAACCTCCAGTTTGGAATTATCCGAAATAGCGACGAAAACGAGGACGGAAATGCATATATAAAAGTGACAAAAATGTGCCAGAAAAGCAACAATAACAGAATAAACAAGCGACAAAAACACGACTAAAATGTGACAAAAATGCAACAAAAAAGTGACAAATGCGTCAAAAACAAGACGAACAAATCTACGATAACACGATAGGACAACAAATGAATCAAAAACTAAACAATAAGAACTTTGGCTGCTTTACATATTTCAAAGCCCCAAAGTTTTGTGCGAATTGTTTAAATATTCGATATGAATCTGAACTTATCAGCCCCAATAATACTTTATCATGTGACTTCCTGCTACATTAAACAATAAGATACTTACTTTGATATGTAAGGTTTTTGCTATATACATGTATTTGGCACAATACAGGCATCCATAGGTTACCATGATCAAATATATGGGACTAAAAACTCACAAATTTAATGCTTTTATTTTGAAAAAACTGACACATTTAAGGCTTTTATTTTGAAAAAACTGACACATTTAAGGCTTATATTTTGAAAAAACTGACACATTTAAGGCTTATATTTTGACAAACACACATTTAAGGCTTTTATTTTGAAAGGCTCAATAGTGCAACACACACAATAACAAAGTGACAATAATGTGCCAGAAAAGCAACAATAACACAATAAACAAGCGACAAAAACACGACTAAAAAAATCCATGAAAACATGATAAAGAGATAAAAAGAGGCAAAACACTGTGACATTACTCTGGCCTATAGGCTGTAAACTCTCCAGTCAGGACCTTTTAGATTCAGGTAAAGCCAAACTGGTGAAGGCGGGGGGTAAGAGGTTAAATGCAAAATTAATCGTTTTATATGAATTGTATCAAAAGTAAGGCCTTAAATGGAATAAAACTGCCGTAAAATCTACATTTCTTAGATAATAAAGGCTTTGCAAGACTTTCCTTCAGCACAAGTTCAAAAACACTTTTAACTGGAACGTTCCCGTCGTTTCCTGTTTCGCTGATACAAACGATTATCCTCCGGGCGGAAACGAGAAAGCGTGACTTTCACGGCGACTGAACTCTCTCTTCTCCATAACGATATTTATGAATGTGTTCTGTTGTCGTCTCCAATATGTTTTCAGAGTCTTGTAAAAACAAAACAACAAAAAAATAATAACGAGTGACGTTTGGGAGGAGTTTTGTAGAAATGAGACGGTCCTGTTTTCCAAATAAAACTCACTGAAATCCTTTTGTACAAAACGCTTTTACGATATTTAACTTTTGTAAACTCTGTTCTGCGTCGTCCATTCTGTGTGAGGTTGTGAAGCGTATACTCCAAAGTCATGCACTAAGTTCTGTTCTGGCACTTAAATATTATTATTATGACTATTATTATTAACGACAGCTATAAGCGGAAATGAAAAAAGCTCAGCGCCGTTTCTTTAAATGATATGCACCGATGTTTTTCTTTTAGAAGCCGTTTGGAAAATGGCGGATAATCCACGTCATGTGACCTTTGTGTTTACGATATTATCGCCTTTGCACTTTTACTTTTCTGAACGTTGAATGTCGCCGACACATGGATTATGTTCCTGTGGTTTTGTTTCTTATCGTGGTGTCGCCTAAAGCTATGAACGTACAGGTATAAAGAGCCAAACCTACGCTTTTCCGTTTCTGTTTACATTAATCGCAATAATCGGTCCCGTCTTAGACTTTTTATGGATTTTGGAGGAAGTTTCTAAAAATGTGAGATCTTTATTGAGACGAGACGCTGCAGGGAAACGGACAGGGATTCTCCAAACTCTCATGTTTATTCTCTGAGATTTATCCAGGAAGTGACTCCAACATGTCTGTGTCCCTGGTCTTTCCCACTGACAAGTTTGGTATCCATGTGTAGCAGGAAAGGCTGTGACCGAGATGACGCTGTAATCCAAATATGGTCATTTCCTTTGTGTGAGACAGCAGCGGCTAAAAACGGGAGGAATATACACAGGGACTAAACTTTAGGGCCATTCCACAAATGTAAGGCTTTTATTTTGAAAAGTCACAGATTTAAGGCTTTTATTTTGGGGGGAAAAAATCACAAATTTAAGGCTTTTATTTTGAAAAACTTACAAATTTAAGGCTTTTATTTTGAAAAACTCACAAATTTAAGGATTTTATTTTGAAAAACTCACAGATTTAAGGCTTTTATTTTGAAAAACTCAAATTTAAGGCTTTTATTTTGAAAACTCACACATTTAAGGATTTTATTTTGAAAAACTCACAGATTTAAGGCTTTTATTTTGAAAAACTCACACATTTAAGGATTTTATTTTGAAAAACTCACACATTTAAGGATTTTATTTTGAAAACTCACAAATTTAAGACTTTTATTTTGAAAGACGTAAGAGTTTTCATTCCACTCTTTAACATCATCTCCACTTTAGTCGCTCCATAAGACACTTCAAAGACTCTCAACTACATTTGGAAGGTTTTTACAGATCTGATTCCTGACAGATATAATGATCTTTAAACCACAAAAACAAGGAGAAATCCTCACAAAGAACTAGTTTATTCAAAATCTAAACCAAATCCAAAAGCCCTTTGGACAAATCTTTGTAACTAATTTAAACCTGGCTCTATTTAGATTCATCACCGAAAATCTAATCCAAGTTTATTTCTATTGCACATTTAAAATAAACTAGAGATTCTTAAGTGCTGTGTCGGTTTGAGGATATGTTTGGGCAATAAAAGAAAACCTGACCTTTGATAACGTGATGCTTAGAGTTCTGCTCGGGAAGTAACATTTATACAAAGAGTCGTAATAAACCAGAAGCAATAAAACATTAAAGCAATAGACACAGTAAAAGAATACTTTGAATAAAACAATCAAATTCAATCAAATCAGAAAGACTTAAAACACTTAATATGAAAACCTTAAATGACAGGAGATGTTTGACACATTCCTTCCTCACATTCACATCAGCACGAGTTTCAGTCCTCTGCGTTGAAACCGTTCTCCTGCAGCGTCTGGTCTTCACGGTTCATCATCTCCAGTCTCTGTTCTCCACTCGTTTGATCTGAAACCAAGCACAAAGTCTCCTCCTCAGAGTCGGGTCAGCGCTGTAAATACCTGCATGTTCCTGTGCTCAGTGCTTTTTGTACAGAAATAACAATAAAGATACATTTGGCTTGAACTCGGCTCCGCTCAGTGATTTAACACGACTTTGTTTCCTCCACACAGCCTCTGTCACACGGCTGGAGCTTTTAACCAATCACAGAGAACGATATTCACTTAAAGGGATATTTCAGGATGTTTGACATTGGGCCTCATTTCCTAGTTATCCAGAGTGTAGAATAATAATAGAATAATGTTTGAAATATAACTGACCTTGTATTACATGAATTACCGCATTTTGAGGGACTATTTTCTCGCAGATCACTCCGCCGCTGCGTTAGCTTACAGCCACGAAGCTGATGCTGCTCAAATATAAGTTATTTTAAATGATTCTATTAACACAGACATTTATATGGTTAGTCTGGTGTTATAAGTGATTTACCTCAGGTGCACTGTGGAGTGGGTCACACTGTTTTTAATGCAGGCTAACTGATACCATAGACATGCACTAGCCTAGCATTAGCCTAGCGCCACTAGACTCTTCAAATATAAGAACTGCATGAATTTAAGAAAAAAATATCTCCAGACATCAACAACACTCTGGATAACTAGGAAATGAGGCCCAATGTCAAAAATCCTGAAATATCCCTTTAAGGGAAAATTCCAAAACACCAAACACTTTCTACATTTCTGCAAACACTTGATTAGTTTATTTGAAAGTGCAATTTCAAAAAACACATGAACAAACATGATAAAAGTCATTGACAATAACAACAATATAAGTGACTGTAAAACTGATAAATGCACATAGAGTTGATCCACAATTGTCTAACTTTATAATATGTTAAAGCAAAAAAACACTTTTTTTTTCCATTACTAGAAAAAGAAAATCTGGTATGATATAGTCACAAAGCACTTTACATGAGACAGTTTACATTCACCTTTGTAGCCACAGATGCCCTGGGGTAGACTGACGGAAAGGGCCCCTCCCACCACCACTCACCCTTATACACATGTTCATCCTGATGTTCATCCACATGTTCACACCAATCCTGAGTCTGAGCGCGAGTAATGATATTCTGTTAATGAGCAGTGGTTCCTTTGTGTGAGGCGCTCGTTCAGGAATTAAATAAAACAATAACTACAGACGAGAGTTTAACTTCTTAACCAAGCGCATTTTCTCCAGCTCAGCTTTACCCAAATCTGAAGCTTCTCGACTGGAGTTTACGTTTGTTAAGTGGTGACGTCACAGCTCTACTTCCGGGTCCACAGAAACTAAAACAACTCTTTAAATGAAACTCAGCAGAGAGTTACTGAACATACTTATTTATCAGGCCCATTAGCCAAACGTGCTGAACCTACTGCTATAAAAGGAATATTTATTCAAATCGCTACATCCGGGTTAGCCGAGACAAATGCTAACGGCGCAGCAGCTACGCTAAACCCGGAAGTAGCGACTTTAGTAAATATGACTTTTTTGGCTACTGAGTCTGAGAAATGAGTAGCTTCAGTAACTCTCTGTTGAGTTTCAGAAATATTTTTATGTTTTTTTTCTCTAAGACCAATTCAACCTGAAAAGACTCACAGAGACGTGTTGCGTTAGAAAGTTTTATTGAACTTTGAGATTTGGGGCTCAGACCCCGGCGGAAGATGGCTGAACGATACGGACTGCCTGGTGTTGATGATGATGGCCAGCATCTTCCCCCGGAGCCTGGACCTGGTGGTGGTATAACGGGACCCGATGCGCGTAGACGTGACGGGCAAAGCCCGGGAGGAGGAGGGGCGGAGGAGGGTCGCTGCACGCTGTGAAACTCCGAGTGATTGACCGGGGAGCTTATGAAGGGGATCCTGGACTGTGAATGGCTGAGCGGGACAGCGCTTGCGATGGGCCGTGATTGATGCTGGTGAAGCAGCCGTGAAAGATGAGTGAAGCTGCAGGTACGTCTCCAGGTTGAATTTACGCTCAAGCTTCATTTCAACGGATCGTGACTTTTTTTGTTTTTGTCACATTTTTAAGTCACTTTTGTTGTTTTTTGTATTTTTGGGGTCATTTTTTGTTGTGTGATTTTTGCTTTTCCAGCACTTTTTTGTTGCTTTTTCTCATTTTCATCCTCGTTTTTGTCGCTATTTTGTCTCTTTGTTCTTGGAGCTTTTAGATTTGGGTAAAGCTGAAACTGGTTAAGTTAAAGTTAATTTGTTAAACTCGTCAAAGTAACGCGAGTGTTTTATAGAAAAGAGTAAAAGTATGAACTTGATCCTCTCCTCAGGACCTGTGAAGAGGCCGGGGGGGGGAGGGGCTCCTGAAGGGGGGGGCTCCTCCTCCTCCTCCCCCCCCTCCTCCTGCTGCTCTGGTTCAGGGACATTAACTCAGTGCGAGTCAGCAGCAGCAGAGGCAGCGAGTGAAGCCACGGCGTCTGTGAGAGCAGATGCTTCAACAGATCGAGCCGCGCTCACTAACCACACAATGTACAAAACATGTACAATAGGGGACAGCGGTTATTGTGTAAAAACAGAATATAAAGACGACTTCTTACTATTTACACATATTTGGGATGTTTCTGTTGCTCCTTTAGAAAATCATCTGAAATATAGTTTTAAAAGAAGGTGATAAATAAAGTTTCTTGTGGCTCATTTTACCTTCGGAAACTCAAACAGTGATGTTTCTGCAGCAGAAAGTCAACGTGATGCTTTTAAAGTTTAAATACTTTATTTCCACAAACACTTAAACTCTTTTCATTTCATAAACATTAAATCAGAGGAAACATCTGGAGGTTCAAACCAAAGCAGACTCAGGGAAGCTTTGGAGATAAAGATGGTGTAACGTTCCAGAGCTGCAGAGGAGTTTGTGACGGCTCTCACTCATCCAGGGAGTTTCCATCGTAGAAAAGGTTAAATCATCGACTGGACTGGGTTTTGGTGAAGTTCAGGAGGTTTCTCTTCTTCTTCCTCTTTAGGTCAGAAACTGGAGCTGAGTCTAAATAAGACGTGAACTTCCTTTACTCACGTCTTTGTTCTGCTGCTGAGACACTGAGTTTCCTCTGATCAGGAGTTATTGTACTTAAGTATCAGTACTTCTACTTAAGTATTGCATCAGGAGCATCAGTATCATGGAGGTTCAGGAGCTCTGAGCCGAGGAGATGATTCAAACAGATCTGACTCAAACCGAGCTCCAGCTTCATCAGACTCATGAACCAATCACCTGTTAGCACGGCTCTACAATAATAATAATAATGATGATGATGATGATGATGGTAGTAGTAGTAGTAGTAGTAGTAGTAGTAGTAGTAGAGTAGTAGTAGTAATAGTAGTAGTAGTAGTAGTAGTAGTAGTAGTAGTAGTAGTAGTAGTAGTAGTAGTAGTAGTGCATTAGTCTGTGCACGGCTCTGCCACTGGTCCGTCCACACATCTGCTGCACCTGCACGTCTGTGATACGTCACGCTGATGTTCTGTGTCATATTGTTTCTTTATCACAGTTTTATTTATTTTAATCTTCTTTATGCCCTTACAGCCTTATAGTTTAAAAGGTAAACTTCCGCAGTCAATCAATAATCAATAAAGTTTCTGCAATTTCCACAAGTTTTACATCAACACGTTTCTCATGTTCAGGAGAATCCTGATATTACTCTTGGGAATTCTGCAACTTCTGTTTTTTCTGCAATGGGCAAAAATTCTGCCAATTTTTCCCATTGACTTATAATGGGGCTTCCACACATTCACACATTCACAGTTTGTGCAGTTTTGCAGTGTGTAAAGGTTCAGCTTCTGCAGTTTTCCAGTTTTTTCTACAGGATCAGAAATTCTGCCATTGATTTTAAAAGGATTTATGATACAGTTCAGTCTGTCAGTGATTTAAACAGTTTATACAATGTTAAGAGTTTCTGCAACAAAATAGTGATTTTCACAATAAAAGCACAATAATACAACTTCAGTTCATTTTATTTGAGCATCTGAGTTCTACAACAGAGTTCAGCGCAGTAATCAAAGCCAAAGAGAGACACATGTGTATAAGTAAATAAATAAATACACTATAATACAACTACATAGGGATTTTTATGACATTTTTCAGTGTTTTGCAATGTTTGTAATTTCTTTAGCAGTATTCGACTATTCCTCAGTCAATCACAAAAAAGTCTAGTTTTATCTTAATTCTGTGTTTTATGAGAAACATTCCTCGTTTGTGATTCTCAAACAATAAAACGTTTCTGATTCTTAAGTAGAAACTAAGATTTGAGTAAAGTCTTAATGTTTTAAATATAAATCAGTCTGACTCCACGTGAACAGAATCATTGTTTCCTGTAAACGTTCCTAAAGTTGGTAGATCAGAGTTTCTGGTTCATGAACTTCCTGTGGCTCAGTTTTGTGTCTTTCTCTCTTTTTGGTAAATGTTAAATATTTTTGTATAAATCCTGAGGTGAGAACGAGAGTCGACAGTTTGAAAATGAGCCGTCAGATCCGCCTCCGACCTGTGAACGTCGCCTGTCAGAGAGAAACACCTGCAGGAAACGCTTTTTAAAGCACTTAAAGCAGAGACTGAACTAAAATAAACTTTAATTAATCCAGAACTTTGAGCTTTTAATGAACTTCATGAGAGACAAAGTGTTGGAGACATTCAAGAGTCAGATTTAAATCAGCTCAAACTCTTTATGTTTAGGTTCAGACGTGAAGAGGTTAAAGAATAATAATCACATTTATACTTTTAACACGTTAATAAAGTAAATGAACCTGAAAACACATGGACACATCTGTACACATGTTGTTGGTGTGTGATGTTCAGGAGCGGCTCAAAAGTCCGGAATTTACGGCTTTTTCAAAAACTAAACAAAAATCTTAGTGACTGATAAGTGAGAAAATAAAACCATCACTTTAACCCCTTAGCCTCCGCTTTAACCGAGCACGTTTTCTCCAGTTTTACCCAAATCTAAAGCCTCTGCACTGGAGCTCACAGCCTCCAGGCCAGAGCTGTTGCGTTTCCGTCTCTTTTTGAGACTTTTTCCTGAAACGTTTATATTGGAATAAAACCAAACTGGACTAAATGCACTCGGTTCAGGCGGAGATTAAACCTGTCCATTATTTAAATGTGTTTCATGCAGAAAACGCCTCATTTTGATCTGAAAACGTAAAATGACACAAAACACTTTTATGTATTTATTTATTTTCAGTGCTCACGGGTCCGTGTCCTTTTTCAAAAAGCACTGAGTTAATTTATGTGTTTGCTTTTTAGATACGACTTGTTAATGAGAAAAACTGGCTCCGCCCCCACCGTGACATCGTCACATTCTAGAACCTGAAACCCAGTGATTTACCTAAGCATGTTTTTGCTTCTCTTTTAAAAACAATATTTTTATGAACTGTACGACAACACACTTTTGTTGTGTTGTCGTGTTTTTGTTTTGTTTTTGTATTGTGGTTTTTGTGAGTGCCATGTATTGTATTTCTGTCTGTCCTGTCTGCAAAATAAACATTAATTAAAAAAGCACCGAGTTACAAATGACTTGTTGACTTTCATTTTGTGTCAGTAAAATAAGTTTGTTCTCTGTGGTTTAAAAAAAGACAAAATAAATGATCTGAAGAAGAAGCTGAAACGTAATGTTGAATAAATTGTGCGATGTTGTTTTTTGGTTTGTTTCTCGTCTTCTCTAAAGAACGACTTCAGCGTTTGAACAAACAGGAAATGAAACTCATGAGTCACAGACACGTCAGAGCTTCAGCTAAAGTTTGATTTCATGATTTTCCACCTGCAGCGTCTGTGCCTTAAACCTGTGAGGATTTGCTCCGTCGTGTTAAATAAAGTAGTTTAGGTGAAATGAGTCACACGTGTTTTGGATCAGAGGAAACAGGAAACGGCCCAAACACAACACAGAGTTTTCCCTCAGGAGAAATACGACCCGGAGCTCATGTCCCGCCTTTGTCCCGCCTCTACAGATCATGTCCCGCCTCTTTAGATCATGTCCCGCCTCTTCAGATCATGCCCTGCCTTTGTCCCGCCTCTTTAGATCATGTCCCGCCTCTTTAGATCATGTCCTGCCTTTGTCCCGCCTCTTTAGATCATGTCCCGCCTCTTTAGATCATGTCCTGCCTTTGTCCCGCCTCTTTAGATCATGTCCCGCCTCTTCAGATCATGTCCCGCCTCTTTAGATCATGTCCCGCCTCTTCAGATCATGGCCGTTTCTCAATCTGTGTACTTGTGTGGACTTGTGGCTCGTGGACTCGTGAAACGTCATCACTCGCGGCCCAAGTCCTGTTCCAATTCAAAGTTCACTTCTCAGCAAGTCCGCTGTAAACCCCGGATGAGAACTTGCTCTGCCCGTTTTACCGAGGATGCATCAGAGGAGACTTGTGCGTTCTCCGCCAGCTATATTTCCCACAATCCATTTCGCCTTGAGCACGTGGATCACCGCGAGCCTCCGCCTGCGGCGGCCCCTCCTCCGCGCGCGCCGACCCGCGCTCCAGCTGATCAACAGCTGATCGTGCGCATGTAAATAAATGCGGAGATGTGACCGGTTTAAGAGTCTTTAGAAGTGTCTCCAGCTCAAGATGGTTTTCTGAGCAGAAGTGTTAAAACAACTTGGTCATGCTTTCATTTTCTCATAATGATCAGCAATATTAAGTCGTATTGTCATGAACAGGTTATTGAGGACAAATGCATTTTATGTTTACATTGTATTATTAAGAGGGCACTGTAGACAAATCTTTATGTGGGAACTTCCAAAACAGTTTCATATTTTAAAGTTTAAATTGTTTGTTCGGTTTTTTTCAGAATAATTTGCAAACAAATTAATAAATAATATTTGACCTATTTTTTAAATTATTGTTTCAATTTGCACATCAGATATGTTTAATTACTTTACACATAAGGCCTTATCTATGTTGGCTATAATTGTATAAATAATGTGAAATTAACTAAAATGTAAAATGTTATTTTTGTTTACAGCAAAAGTTTGTAATTGATGTATTTAAAAACATCTTTCCACTTCGCCTGCAGTGTCTCACCCTTTTAATTTCATATGAGGTTGTTTAATGTTATAAAAGCTCACAGCCCCATGTTCATGAGCTACTTCCTGTGATGTCATCGAGTTCACTCGTTCCAAACGCTGAAATAGCCGAGTCCACACTCGTGAACTCCTCAAGTCCGTTCTCCGAGTCTGCACCCGCAAGTCCGTACCCCGGAGTTCACAAGTACAGAGTATGCATACTGGGGATTGAGAAACGGCCCATGTCCCGCCTCTTTAGATCATGTCCCGCCTCTTCAGATCATGTCCCGCCTCTTTAGATCATGCCCTGCCTTTGTCCCGCCTCTTTAGATCATGTCCCGCCTCTTCAGATCATGTCCCGCCTCTTCAGATCATGTCCCGCCTCTTCCACTAGATTTACAACGAGAACCACAAATGATCCTCCAGAGAAGAGGAGGAGGATCGAGGAGGAGGAGTCACATCTGTCCCTCTGCAGAGACTCGAGGTTTGTATCGACGTCACATTAAAGACTAAAACCTGAGCATTTTTCATTTCTGAAACTCTGAAAACACTTTTGAATAATTTCTTTATTACAATTTCAGCCAAACACTGACATAAATAAACACCTGGATATTTGCAGGACTTTCTGGATAACGATGAAGTTTTGTGCTGCAAACATCTGCATTTACATCACTCTGACGACAAAAGAGAAAATAACACTTTTATTCCCTTTTGTTTTTTACTAAATCTTATCTCCTTTTCCCCCATTTTTCCTTCTTGTTTCCACTTTACCAACATTTTTTCTTAATTTTCCCAAAGTTTGTTCCCCACTTTCCCCCATTCCCCTATTTTTGCTTTAATCTTTTAACAATTCTTTTAAACCTTTTTATAATTATTATTTCTTTCCACCTGTTTCTTAAATGTGCGTTTCCTCCAACAGTCATTTCAGTTTGATTTAACTTTAACTTCATCACATGACGATCTGGAAAGTCGTCAGCGTAAACTATTAAAAAACCCATAAAGTTTCTTTACAGTTTGAATCTGATTTCCTGCCGGTTTGATCCTCATTAGGTTTTTCGTTTCTCCCGTTTATTCCCCGTGTCGTCGTGTCCTGTTAACGTCATCCAGGTGAGTTTTGCTCCAGATGAAAAACGACACGAGTCAGTGACATCAGCACAGCGCCACCTGCTGTTCATAGACTGAGCTTTATTTGGCCTCTGAGCCTCAATACAAATGTAACAGTATCTCCTGTAGAGAATGATCCCACTCTGACCTTTATACAAACAAACTTACATTTTACATTTAGACGTTTTGTCTCTCATCAGTTATGAGGGCGTTTGGTCTGATGTTTTTGAGTAAATCCTCTGCTCTAATTCTGAGTAATAAGTGTGAAGATCTTTGAACCTGAACCAAAGAGTCGTCCTCTCTTCAGCCTAAAGTGCCGTGTCAGTGTTTAGTGAAAGATCTCACACTGAGAAGATCTCCTGGTGTTCCTCATGTTCCTGATGCTCCTCAGGTCACAGCAGGAGCAGCAGGAGCAGCAGGAGCAGCATCGGCTCGAGGACGCTCTGTGGAGTCACTGCTGAGGAAAGGTCCATGTCCACATCAGACCTTCAGGAAGTCACGAGTTTATGTCACGACTGAATCATAAATCAGACTCAGTTACTCGAGTACTTTTGACTCTTACTGGAGTAAATTCTCCGCCTCGGTTTGTCACCGACTCCTCTGATAGGCTGAGGTGGAGGCGTGGCCCTCACGGAGGCAATCATTGGCTGGAGGAAGACGATGCTGAAGTTGGTCTCCCAGGTTGAATTAATTCATAATATAGAGAAAATGGGCTTTATTTGTTAGTTTAGTTTATTTGAGTCATTTACATTCAGATTCATATAGGATTGTGGAAGCTCAAAGTGAGAACAGGCTGAAATAATAAAGCTGATATTTGTTGCTTCTTTGCTGCTTTTATTGTGTCACTTTTTCATCCTTGTTATTTGAGGCTTTTTCTAAGAAGCTTTAGATTTGGGTAAAGCTGAGCTGGAGAAGATGTGCTCGGTTCAGCTGGAGGTTAAGAGGTTAAACAGGTTAAACAGGTTAAACAGGTTAAACAGGTTAAACACGTGACAAAGTGAGTTGAGTTTTGTGGATTCTTGTGTCGAGTCACTTTTCCTCCTCTGTTTCTCTAAAGTCCATTT
Organism: Neogobius melanostomus; assembly: GCA_007210695.1. NCBI lineage: Eukaryota > Metazoa > Chordata > Actinopteri > Gobiiformes > Gobiidae > Neogobius > Neogobius melanostomus. The sequence continues at coordinate 58,049 of VHKM01001014.1, read as the reverse complement.
GTCCAAAGTGAAGCTCTGTGTGTGAACAGCAGGTGGCGCTGTGCGGACCTGTGCTGTTTCTGAACACAGGGGGATTCAGGACATTATTTCCACTTATTTAAACATAAACCATTTATTTCAGTCGTTCCCCTGACGGTTCCTCAGGTCAAACCGAGCGGTGATGAAAACACTTCAGCCTCGGCCTCAGGACCTCAGGACCTCAGGCTCCGCCTCCATCGTTCAGAGGTGAAACGATCATGTTCATCACCAACACTTCAGAACAATTATCAGCTGAACGAGCGGCTCAGGAGGACACGGCGCTCACGATTAATATTAATGTAACGTTAATGGACTTCAGGGAAACGTCAGAGACAAAGATCTGATCTGAGACACAAAGATCTGCTCTGAGAGACAAAGATCTGATCTGAGACACAAAGATCTGATCTGAGACACAAAGATCTGATCTGAGACACAAAGATCTGATCTGAGACACAAAGATCTGCTCTGAGACACAAAGATCTGATCTGAGACACAAAGATCTGATCTGAGACACAAAGATCTGCTCTGAGACACAAAGATCTGATCTGAGACACAAAGATCTGATCTGAGACACAAAGATCTGCTCTGAGACACAAAGATCTGATCTGAGACACAAAGATCTGATCTGAGACACAAAGATCTGATCTGAGACACAAAGATCTGCTCTGAGACACAAAGATCTGATCTGAGGGACAAAGATCTGCTCTGAGAGACAAAGATCTGCTCTGAGACACAAAGATCTGCTCTGAGACACAAAGATCTGATCTGAGGGACAAAGATCTGATCTGAGGACAAAGATCTGCTCTGAGACACAAAGATCTGATCTGAGACACAAAGATCTGATCTGAGACACAAAGATCTGATCTGAGACACAAGATCTGCTCTGAGACACAAAGATCTGATCTGAGACACAAAGATCTGATCTGAGACACAAAGATCTGCTCTGAGACACAAAGATCTGATCTGAGGACAAAGATCTGCTCTGAGAGACAAAGATCTGCTCTGAGACACAAAGATCTGATCTGAGACACAAAGACTGATCTGAGACACAAAGATCTGATCTGAGACACAAAGATCTGATCTGAGACACAAAGATCTGATCTGAGACACAAAGATCTGCTCTGAGACACAAAGATCTGATCTGAGACACAAAGATCTGATCTGAGGACAAAGATCTGCTCTGAGACACAAAGATCTGATCTGAGGGACAAAGATCTGCTCTGAGAGACAAAGATCTGCTCTGAGACACAAAGATCTGATCTGAGGACAAGATCTGGGACAAGACAAAGATCTGCTCTGAGAGACAAAGATTCTGAGGCGATCTGGGGCGCTGAGAGCATACAGATGTTTCCTGAGTTCATCCTGTAGTGAAACAGAAGCTGAGGGGGAGGTGGGTTCAGGTTTAGGGGGAGGGTGGGTTCAGGTTTAGGGGGAGGGTGGGTTCAGGTTTAAGGGGAGGGTGGGTTCAGGTTTAGGGGAGGGTGGGTTCAGGTTAGGGGAGGGTGGGTTCAGGTTAGGGGAGGGTGGGTTCAGGTTAGGGGGAGGGTGGGTTCAGGTTTAGGGGAGGGTGGGTTCAGGTTTAGGGGGAGGGTGGGTTCAGGTTTAGGGGGAGGGTGGGTTCAGGTTTAGGGGAGGGTGGGTTCAGGTTTAGGGGAGGGTGGGTTCAGGTTTAGGGGGAGGGTGGGTTCAGGTTTAGGGGAGGGTGGGTTCAGGTTTAGGGGGAGGGTGGGTTCAGGTTTAGGGGAGGGTGGGTTCAGGTTAGGGGAGGGTGGGTTCAGGTTTAGGGGAGGGTGGGTTCAGGTTTAGGGAGGGGCAGGTTAGGGGGGTGGGTTCAGGTTTAAGGGGAGGGTGGGTTCAGGTTTAAGGGGAGGGTGGGTTCAGGTTTAAGGGGAGGGTGGGTTCAGGTTTAAGGGGAGGGTGGGTTCAGTTTAGGGAGGGTGGTTCAGGTTAGGGAGGGGGGTTCAGGTTTAAGGGGAGGGTGGGTTCAGGTTTAAGGGGAGGGTGGGTTCAGGTTTAAGGGGAGGGTGGGTTCAGGTTTAGGGGAGGTGGGTTCAGGTTTAGGGGAGGGTGGGTTCAGGTTTAGGGGAGGGTGGGTTCAGGTTTAAGGGGAGGGTGGGTTCAGGTTTAAGGGGAGGGTGGGTTCAGGTTTAGGGAGGTGGGTTCAGGTTTAGGGGAGGGTGGGTTCAGGTTTAAGGGGAGGGTGGGTTCAGGTTTAAGGGGAGGGTGGGTTCAGGTTTAGGGGAGGGTGGGTTCAGGTTAGGGGAGGGTGGGTTCAGGTTTAAGGGGAGGGTGGGTTCAGGTTTAAGGGGAGGGTGGGTTCAGGTTTAAGGGGGAGGGTGGGTTCAGGTTTAGGGGAGGGTGGGTTCAGGTTTAGGGGGAGGTGGGTTCAGGTTTAGGGAGGTGGGTTGGAGGTGGGTTCAGGTTTAGGAGCCATAACATCTGCAGAGCGTCCTGGAGCCGAGTGTGAGTCTCATTCTGGAGCCACAGCTGGATTAACCCTTTATTAGAATTTAGCATCAGCTCGAAAACAAAAACGATCTGTGAGAGGGAGGCGGGACAGGGCCACACTGCAGGACATCCTGAAGGACAGTTCCTCTGCACTCCTTCATGACCTTCATGACCTTCATCACTGACACCAGCTCCATCTGAGACCATCTGCAGCTGTTTTTATTCTATTACAGGGGTCACAAATTAAATTTCACCGACGTCCAAAGTAAAACAGCAAAGGTCCAGAACATACGGGGTTAATTCCTGGTTCTATGAGGATTTTTAAGCTATTATTAAATCTATTATTAAATCTATTACTGTGATTTGAAAATAATGCAATGGAAAGAATCTTGATATCGTTTTGCTTCTTAAATAGCAGAAGGGTTATCCTCCATCATACACACCATCTACTTCAGAGAACATCGTGTTATAGGGCAATGGTGGCATGGAACTCGCTCCCGCAATTCTTGGTCGTAGAGATTCACAATGTCAGTTTTTCCAAAAGACGTAGACTGTATTTATTTACTTTGGAGTAACTGTAATATGTATGCAATTAATAATTACTTTATAATGAGCTATAGATTTTTTACATAATACCCAGAGGGTGGCAATATTTTGTATAGAAGAGCTTATACTGTATTGTTATGTTATGTTATGTATATGTGTGTGTGCACTTCTGTGTTTGTCATTGTTGCACAGCTTTGATGTAATATCTGTTAAGAAATGTTTAAGACCCCAGGAAGAATAGCTACTGCTTTATTTCAGTAGCTAATGGGGATCTAAATAAACAAACAAACAAACAAACACAATGTGCACATAATACCGTATACGACAGTTTAGGAGGAACACACAACGTCATGTGAGGAGGACAAATGGAACAACATCTAAACCCTCTCCTCACAGTGAAGGAGCATCAGGGTGTGGGGCTGCTTTGTTTCCTCAGGGTCTGGACAACGTGACATCATCAATAGAAAAAAATAATTCACAAGTTTATGAAGATATTTGGCAGAAAAACCTGAGACATTCACAACATGCACGGAGTAAGTAAGTGAACCCTTGTATTAAATATCTGCTGATTCTTCTTTTGCAGCAGTAACTGTTTTCCTGTAGTTGCAGATCAGACGCTCAAACGATCAGGATGAATCTTGGATCATTCCTTACATGTTACGGCCAATAAGAATATGATCAAATGTAATTGTTTAGGTGGTATTAGTTTAATCAGACACTGTTTATTCATTCTTATGATTTTGATGAAGATCAGACCACATTTAGTGACACATTTAGGCAGAAATGTGAGACATTCCAAAGCGTTCTAATGCATTTTCCTCCCACTGTAAAGGAGCAGGTCAGTGTTTTTCTATACTGTGATATGTTTATGTTCTTACCTGAGCTTAGACGAGCGTGACTGAGCGCACACAGACCAGACAGGGACGCATCAACTCGTCTAAGCTCAGGTAAGAACATAAACATATCACAGTATGGAAAACACTGGCCTGTTCCTTTAAGTCCTGGTTTAGTCCTGGTTTGCTATTTGTGAATATTTAACTAGCGCGTCCTCAGTACTAAAACTTCAGCGAGCCGTATTTCAGGCTTTCCGCATTCATCCATCCATCTTCTTCCACTTGTCCGTTGCCGGGTCGTGGGGCAGCTGTTGGAGCTGCTCCAGCCCCTATAGCGCCCCCTGCAGGTGGTGGGTCCACAGAAGGACGGCCTCATGGTTCTAACCGGGCCTGTTGGTCTCTCATAAGGGGCTTCTGAACCGCTCTTTGTCTTAGCCTTACCCTAGCCTAGCATTAGCCTAGCGCCACTAGACTCTTCAAATATAAGAACTGCATGAATTTAAGAAAAAATATCTCCAGACATCAACAACACTCTGGATAACTAGGAAATGAGGCCCAATGTCAAAAATCCTGAAATATCCCTTTAACCTTGAAATGCAAACTAAATGACAGTAACATCTTTGTCTCATATTAAAGCCAGTATCTAAAGTTTGTCTCTAAATCTTTCCAGTGTTTGTCCATCGTGCACTAATCGGCTTGTGTCCGGCCTCCTCTTATAGTTGTTTACGGCGGATAATCTCCCGGCTGAGGCGCGGTGAGTGCCTCTGAAACGCGCCTCTGAAGCGCAGGTTAAACCTCCTGCCATTACGCGCTTATGTTTCCTGCGCCTCCTAATGCACTGAATCCATTTGCGCCCGGGGCCCGTCCTCAGAGACGAGCCTGACGGGACCCGCCGGATCCAGCTCCAAAACAAACAGCCGGTCCCGGCGAGGACGGGGCCACGCTGAATATGGATGGGCCCGCATTAGCATTTATATAAGAGCTGAGGAAACGTATGGAGGGACGTCAGGGTGCGGACAGTTCTGCTTTACGCCGTTATAACCTTTCTGTTGGACCGATTTAAGAGACGATTTAAACCTCTTAAACCGAGCACATTTCCTCCAGTTTGATCAAAAGAGTGACAAGAACGCAGCACAACAGCTCTGGTAAATGCTCTCCACTTACAGCGGGAACCAGATGTTTACATACATGTCATTAATATGTGGTAGCATTGCCTTTAAAGGAACAGGCCAGCGTTTTTACATACTGAGATATGTTCTTACCTTAGCGTAAACACAGCACAGACGGCGTTAGCATTTAGCCTCTCTCTTCTCCTCTATAGCTCCAAACGAGGTGAAGATAGAAGCTACCAAACTCTTCCACGTTTTCCCTATTTAAATATGGTTACATGAAGTGTTACACTATAAAGTATAATTACACAAAATTAAACAATGTGGATTTTCTAAGCGGATAAAAAGGGGAACTATATTGTAAGGCGTAATAATACCAGGAGTAATTCGGCATCCGCACTGTAAAGTGAAGATATCACTGTGCAGATGCCGAATTACTCCTGGTATTATTACGCCTTACAATATAGTTCCCCTTTTTATCCGCTTAGAAAATCCACATTGTTTAATTTTGTGTAATTATACTTTATAGTGTAACACTTCATGTAACCATATTTAAATAGGGAAAACGTGGAAGAGTTTGGTAGCTTCTATCTTCACCTCGTTTGGAGCTATAGAGGAGAAGAGAGAGGCTAAATGCTAACGCCGTCTGTGCTGTGTTTACGTGGAGACCAGACAGGTACAGATGAACTCGTCTAAGCTCAGGTAAGAACATATTAATTAGAGCAGCTGTTAATAAAGGGGAGGGCTGAGCTGAACTCTCCCTGTGGTCTTTATCTGAGCTGAACCTTAGTGTCACTGACGAAGCCTTTTGGATGAAGAGGAGAAACGTTCGACACTTTAACTACAGAGTACAGACGACGACTCAAGAACCTTCACTGAACATGTGATCACACAGGAATGTCACTTTTCTTTACTGATGCTTTTCTGACGTTAATCATCACATTATTGTTTTCCAAACATAATAAAGCAGCCATTCCCAAATTCCAGGACATCACGGCCTCCTTGTCGATCCGAAATTCTATCGGGCCCCAATAATAACATGTATGTATTTTTTTACATTCATTTTGTCTTTCAAAATTCATACAATTGTGGATGCTCAAAATAGGCTGAAACAATAAGCTTATAAGTGCCCACTATATTTACTCTATTCAAAGGAATTTTCTTACTATTTGAGGTAAAGTTACATTAAAGCAACATCTTGCAATGATTGGAGCTGAAAATGGTTTAAAGTCGTACATTATGGCAAATACTGTTTTGTAGACAAGCTTTGGGGGCCCACCTGTAGTGCCTCTAAGGCCCCCAGTGGGCCCGGACCCCACTTTGGGAACCAGTGTAATAAAGGCTTATTTTAAATAGAAACATACTTTCATTCTTCCTGGAGATGGAGTTTGATTCTAATTAAGAGTAAAACAGTTTTTATCTGCAGTTATTATACGGCCCTTCACAAAGCAGAACAGACATGGACTTCAATGTGATTTTCCAACGTTCTACCGGACATTATTCTCCAACACCTCAGAACCCTGATAATCAGCATTTATAATGATTTAACATGAGTTAGTTTGGAGACAGTGTTTTGATATAAAATATAAAAAATACATCAGATTAAACGTCATAAATGGAAAAAGTATTGTCTCATAATCATGTTGCGACCCCCACTTTGGGAACCGCTGGTCTATGGAGGAAATGAGTCAAACTGAACTTTACCTCTATCTGTGTCACTTCCTGTCAGCAGCTTAAAGGGCCAACAGAAGGTTACGTCATCATTGTAGTATGCTATAGACTGGTGCTATGTGATTGAAAAAAGCATAATACCCCCCTTTAAATATTCAAATAGAAATAACTTTTCATAAATTTGCTGCTTCAGATCTTACACAGATGTCGTCTGTGATTTGAACGTTACACTGTGAGGCTTTAACCTGACGTAAGACTGAGCGGCTCATTTGTATCAGAGCCTTTGACTGGACCACAGGTGTGATAAAGACTTCATGTTCTTGTTTCCTTTTGTAAAACAGCTCCTGTCGCTGTGAAAAGGTGAAGTTCCTCTGGCCTCGACATGCAGAACATCAGCTCTCCTCCGAGTCCATCTGACCTCCACCTTCCCCAGAGAAATCCTATGCACCGTGAAGGCAGCGCGGTGTGTTCGAGGGCGCGGGGAACGCAGAGCGAAGGACGGGCTGCAGCGCATTAAATAAAGAGGAGGAGGAGGGTCCTGGGGGTCCGCCAGCACGAGCACCGACATATGTTCTGGAGGTGAAAGAGACGAGAGAGAAGAGAGACCAGAGAGGAGGGAATTAATGAGAGAAACAGAGAGATTAGAAAGAGAGAAGGAAACAGAGAGTGTGTTTCCAACATCACACAGGAGTTTCCTCTCAGGACGGTACAAACAATAAAGCAATGAAACAATAAACAAGACAAACCTAATGTCCAAATAAACGTCAGCAGCAAACGGAAACGAGGAACAACTCCAAAACCTCAGGAGAACCACAGAGGGAGAGATCCACTCCATGGACGGACAGGCTAGTGGCTCTAGGCTAATGCTAGGCTAAAGCATGTCTATGGTATCAGTTAGCCTGCATTAAAAACAGTGTGACTCACTCCACAGTGCCATCCATCCATCCATCCATTTTCTTCCGCTTTATCCGGGGCCGGGTCGCGGAGGCAGCAGTCTCAGCAGAGATGCCCAGACTTCCCGATCCACGCACACCTCCTCCAGCTGTTCTGGGGGGACCCCGAGGCGACACCAGGCCAGCTCGGAGACATAGTCCCACCAGCGTGTCCTGGGCCTTCCACGAGGCCTCCTCCCAATAGGACATGCCTGGAACACCTCCCGAGGGAGGCGACCAGGAGGCATCCGGAACAGATGCCCTAGCCACCTCAGCTGGCTCCTTTCGACGTGAAGGAGCAGCGACTCTACCCCGAGCTCCTCCCGGGTAACTGAGCTCCTCACCCGATCTCGGAGGGTGGGCCCAGCCACCCTGCGAAGGAAACTAATTTCGGCCGCTTGTATCCGCGATCTTGTCCTTTCGGTCATTACCCAGATCTCATGACCATAGGTGAGGGTGGGAACGTAGATCGATCGGTAAATCGAGAGCTTTGCCCCCTGACTCAGCTCCCTCTTCACCACAACAGTCCGATACAGCGACCGCATCACTGCTGACGCTGCACCGATCTGTCTATCGATCTCACGCTCCATCCGTCCCTCACTCGTGAACAAGACCCCGAGATACTTGAACTCCTCCACTTGAGGTAAGGACTCCCCACCGACCTGAAGCGGGGAAGCCACCTTTTTCCGGTGGAGAACCATGGCCTCAGATTTGGAGGTGCTGATCCTCATCCCGGCCGCTTCACACTCGCTGCAAACCGCCCCAGTGCAGCTGGAGGTCCTGATTTGATGAAGCCAACTCCACAGTGCACCTGAGGTAAATCACTTATAACACCAGACTAACCATATAAATGTCTGTGTTAATAGAATCATGTTTGAAATATAACTGACCTTGTATCACATGAATTACCGCATTTTGAGGGACTATTTTCTCGCAGATCACTCCGCCGCTGCGTTAGCTTACAGCCACGAAGCTGATGCTGCTCAAATATAAGTTATTTTGTGGTTATAATTAAAATGGTTATAATTATATAATTCAAGGGTTTGTCTGTGAAAGATAAAAGCAAACTGAAAAATATTGTCAAACTTTGCTCTAAAATATTGGAGTTAAACAGAGAGACCTACAGTCTCTGTGGGAGGAGCCGGCGCTAAAGAGGCTAAATGTATCTTTGGTCGGCGTCTCCAGGCTCTGTCCTCTGAGTTTTCGCTCATGCCTTCTGGACGTCGTTTTATGTACCTTTCGGAAAACAAATCGTTTCGCTAACTCTTTTGTTCCTCTGTCAATGAACTGTTGAATTCTGAAGGGAGTGTCTTTACTAAGTGACATTGACCTTTTTGAAATGTGTCCTTTTTTATTATCTGCTATTGTCTGTTCCGTTGGAAGTGACACAGTGAATGTTGTGATGTGTTTGTTTGTGCGATATCTGTTGGAGGCTGCAGCAAATTCATTGCCCTTGAGGGATCAATAAAGTTTTCTGAATCTGAATAATTTTCTCCGCTAACACGGAAGTAGTGATTTTGGTAAATATGACTTTTATAGCAGTAGGTGCAGCATGTTTGGCTAATGGGCCTGATAAGTATGTTCAGTAACTCTCTGTTGAGTTTCAGAAATATTGATTGTGATATTAAAGAGTTTGTTTAGTTTCTGTGGACCCGGAAGTAGAGCTGTGATGTCACCACTTAACAAACGTGTAGATAGGATCGAGTGTCCCGCCTCCAGCGAAGCCCTGAATGTTTACAAACCATTAAAGGGTCAATAGGTTCACGTGACATCACAACATTCTAAAGAGCCTATAGTTTAAAACTGAGGTGCAGCAACTGAAAATTCCATGGCCGTAACCATAGTAACGCTCAAAATGCAGATGTATAGTCTTAAATCATTGCTAATTTCTCTGTAATTTCTGAGGCCAATTCATATGAAACAAAACTGTCACAAAGTTCAAAGTCTTCTCTTCCAGCTCATATGAACATATGTCTAATTATTTCCTCACAAAGGCGTCCAAAAGTGGAGACAATATTCAAAAACATGTGCTTGATGTCGGCGAGTAGAAAAGACTTTCAGCCACATGTCAGGTTTGTGAATCCAGGCACTGTCACATGATGATCAGAGAAAACATTTGGACATTTTCTTTATTTCAAAAACTGTTTCTCTCCCATAGAGTTGTATTGGCACCTGCTCCAACTGAAATAGAATTATATAACGTGAACGCAACCTATTGCTGTGTTTCAGTGACATCACAGCGTTCTAAAGGCCTATATATTATATAAAGGTAAAATGATTTAGTGTTTGAGGAAATGTTTGGTCTCGTACAGAGAGATCATGGACCCAGTGACTGATATTAATGATCATTTTTGTAATTCATACATTTTCTTTTAGATACGACTTGTGAAAGTGTAATGCTGTTAAAGAGGGGTATTATGTAAAATGGACTTTTTCAAGCTTTATATCATGTTATTATGTCATTCCCTCATTAAACACATGCCTGGAGTGTTGCCTTGGCTCATTCACATATTTTTGAGTAATCAGTAAAAACTTAGACGGCAGCCATTTTAGGTGTAGCTATGCCTCAGTCCTCCTAGGAACGCCCCCACCTCCTGGAGACGCCTCTGGACCTTTCGTCACCAGCCAAGCCACCAACCACTGCTCCTCAGCTCAGCAGAGCCCCCTCCCCGCACAGTAGTGTTGTTTAGATGCCACAGCAGTGTGCTGAAGGGGGCGTGTCGGAAAGCTTCTTAAAGAGACAGAGGCCTATTTCAAGACGTTCAGTACAGCCATTTTGAGAGAGCAATTTTATTCAAGGCAGTTATTTTAATTTACTGCATATACAGACCAACAGAAGGTTACGTCATCATTGTAGTATGCTATAGACTGGTGCTATGGGATTGAAAAAGCATAATACCCCCATCTTTAATAGGAAAAACTGGCTCCTCCCCCACTGTGACATCATCACATTCTAGAACCTGCAACTATGCTGTGAGTTCCAGTCGAGAAGCTTTAGATTTGGGTAAAGCCGGGTCATGAGGCTGATGGTCAGACACACCTGCTGGAGGGTTAACCTGTTGTACATGTTTTTAGTTGAGGAAACCTACGCAGACACGAGGAGAACATGCAGACTCCAGGTGGGAATGGAACCCGGGACCTTTGAGCCAGGCGTGCCCAGTGAAAGGCCGTGTTTCTTCCTCCAGGTCAGACTGTTGTTTATTGTGCCGTAACCCGGGCCTGACTCTCTGTGTCCACTTTAAAACTTCTCCCCTCTCGTTCTTTTACGAGCCGGCGCATATTTCCAAATAATCCCGCTTTCCTCCGGCCCCGAGGACTTTCTCCGCTTCGTTATTTACGCTGGAATCCTTGAGGGGAAGTCGGTGTTGTTTTATCGCCGCTCTCGCCTTTATGAGTTTGACGACTTACCGCTGCTTTCCTGCGTCTCCGGGAGCCGCCGCCGCAGCCTGGCGTCGGGGAGAGGATAAAACAGGCGGGAATGATTGGCGCCATAACTCTGCCGTGGACTAATTAACGCGGCCGTAAAATAACGGTCCGATCTAACGAGGACTCTGGAGGGCCATCGAGGGCCGATATTAAAAAGAGGGATTCTTCTTTGGATATGCGCGCGCCGAGTAAATCCAACAAATGGAAAGGTCAGGCGGCGGAAAGCGGCGAGCGGGCGGGACTTAACGGCCGCGGGGACGGCGCTAAAAGTGTCGCCCGGGCAAAGTTTATTCCACATGAAAAAGAGGATTCTGCTCAAGTTTAAAGTCAAGTGCTTCTGGACGAGGAGAGTTTAGAGTCTGACGGACATTTGGATCTTTTACCTTTTACAGTTTAGATTCAGACACATGTGGACGAGGTTTGGATTCAGGACAAAACAACTAAAGTCAACCTAGAAATGAAGAAGAAACAGAAGATTCTCTCATTTCATCACCATAACTACAGCTTATAGTCAGTGACTACGTTTAAAGTCAATATTGTTGGGTTGCAGGTTCTAGAATGTGATGATGTCACAGTGGGGGAGGAGCCAGTTTTTCCTATTAAAGGAAAAAGGCCACTGTTTTTCCATACTGAGATATGTTCTTACCTGAGCTTAGACGAGTTCATCTGTACCTGTCTGGTCTTCACGTGTGCCTTCAGTCACGTAAACACAGCACAGACGGCGTTAGCATTTAGCCTCTCTCTTCTCCGCGCAGTGATATCTTCACTTTACTGCGCGGATGCCGAAGTATTCCTGGTATTATTACGCCTTACAATATAGTTCCCCTTTTTATCCGCTTAGAAAATCCACATTGTTTAATTTTGTGTAATTATACTTTATAGTGTAACACTTCATGTAACCATATTTAAATAGGGAAAACGTGGAAGAGTTTGGTAGCTTCTATCTTCACCTCGTTTGGAGCTATAGAGGAGAAGAGAGAGGCTAAATGCTAACGCCGTCTGTGCTGTGTTTACGTGACTGAAGGCACGCTAAGGTAAGAACATACAGTATGTAAAAATGGTGGCCTGTTCCTTTAATGCGAGACACGGCAGGTGAAAGTATTGATTTTCACGCAGTGGTGGAAGTGGAGATTTGTATCTATTTTCCTCCTTTACATCTTAGTTTTCATGTCAGAGAATAAAAAGCATGATGTTTATTTTATGATGATTTGTCGCCTGCGACGCGGAGGTAACAGGAAGTAGCAGCTGCGGCGTCGAAAGACCGTCTTTCCCGCAGGTATTCATTCACAAATATTGACAGATTTACATCCACGTGTCCTGTGAAGGGTCCCCGTGATGACGCTATCACCCAAATATGGTCTTTTTCCTCCTACAAGACGCCTGGTGCTGAAGAGCCAAAGAAGGTTCCACTCGCTACAAAACTTCAGGGCTTGTTTTCTCTGAATGAGAGAAGGCCCACTCGGGCAGCGGGTGAGCCCTTATAGTCGCTCATACAGACTCCAAACTTTACAGTCTGGGACTTTACAAGATGTTTTAATATCTAATTCAAGCCTGATTTATTCAGCTTTGAACCCAAAAAACAGGCGGAATTTGAGTTTTTACAGATTTTTTCACTTATGATTAGTTAATTGAAAATCTAAACAGTATATCCAAAATCCCTCTGAAAAAATCTGAGTTACTAATATGTCAATAAAATGAAACCATACATTTTAATCTGGCTCAATCCATTATTTTTATTTCGTTACCCCAAAAAATGACAGAAAAATGCAATACATTTTTTCTCATATTTATATCAGTAATGTTCAGCAAAGGTTTCAAATTGATATCTCTACATTTACTTTTTTTGCCCCTATTCACCTGCAGTGTCTCGCCTTAACTGCATTACACTTTCACAAGTCGTATCTAAAAAGAAAATGTATGAATTACAAAATGATCATTAATATCAGTCACTGTGTCCATGATTTTCCCTCTATATAATATATAGGCCTTTAGAACGCTGTGATGTGACCTGAAACCCAGCACTTCCTGGTTCTGAAACATCTGGAGTAACCAGTTTACCCGTGTGAGTTCCAGCTGTTACATGGTCATCAGCTGGAATATCTTTGACCCCCAGCAGGACGTGCAGGGCCGGTGCTGGCCTGTCTGAGGCCCTGAGCATAAGTCCACTAAGGAACCACTAACCACTAGGCCACTGTCAGACTGGACACATGCTCTCTCCTCTGGGCCCTGACCCACAGTTTGGGAACCGCTGTTATTTCTATCGTACCACTTGGTGACTCAGAGAGTAGAGCGGGTCGTCCTGTGATCATAGGGTCGGCGGGTTGACTCCCATAGGTGCACACTGTTGTTGTGTCTTTGGGCAAGACACTTCACCCTCCTTGCCTCCGGTGTCTGTGCACACTGGTGTGTGAATGAGAGGGGGACTGGTTCCTTTATGTAAAGCGCTTTGGGCCTAAAGAGGTAAAGGCATGATATAAATGTGACCGTATAGAGTAAGTAATTCTTCTCTTTACTTTTAAAAGTGTGACTGGCCCCGCCCCTCCTGACTGATTCAGCCTTAAGCTCGTGCTCTCAGGTCAGATCTTCTCTGTCCCGCGGCTGTGGAACCAGCTGCCATTACAGATTAGACACGCCCTGTTTTTAAATCTCTCCTAAAACACACCTTTTTCCTCTTTAACACACATTGGTCTGTGTTTCACTGTTGTGTTGCCTGTTGTTGTTGTTGTTGTTGTTGTTGTTGTTGTTGTTGCCAAACTGGAGAAGCATAAGGTCTAAAACACATCCAGCTGCAGTTCTGCTCAAGCTTTTGCTCTAAATCAATATTTCCCACATTCCTCTGTTTGATTCAATCTTTACAAATGTCATGAAATGAGATTTGTGGCAATAAAGATTTACAATTTAAATGAGTAAAACCCTGACTGTTTATTCATGGACTTTTTAATGTACAGTAGAAATCAAAGCTCTGTAAAACAGGCAGGAATTGTAAATAAAAGCAGCTGCAGAGCCTGAGGATTATGATTCTACTAAACACCTTTGTTTCCAGGTGAAGGTTTGTAGAGGAAGTAACTGTGTAGAGGAAGTAACTGTGTAGAGGAAGTAACTGTGTAGAGAAAGTAACTGTGTAGAGGAAGTAACTGTGTAGAGGAAGTAACTGTGTAGAGGAAGTAACTGTGTAGAGGAAGTAACTGTGTAGAGAAAGTAACTGTGTAGAGGAAGTAACTGTGCCTTAAAACCCATTCACCTCCGGGAAACTGTGATCAGAGACTCTGAGACTCTGTTTGCACTTTTAATGTGTCTGATGTAAGAAATCAAAGGCGCCGTTATCTCACAGCGAGAGCTCGCGTTCAGACCCCCCCAGACAGAATACAACACTCCCGCACAGATACTGCCCTCTACAACGAATACAACACCCTCTACAATGAATACAACACCCCTACAACGAATACAACACCCCTACAACGAATACAACACCCCTACAACGAATACAACACCCCCTACAACGAATACAACACCCCTACAACGAATACAACACCCCCTACACGAATACAACACCCCCTACAACGAATACAACACCCTACAACGAATACAACACCCTACAACAAATACAACACCCTACAACAAATACAACACCCTACAACGAATACAACACCCCTACAACAAATACAACACCCCTACAACGAATACAACACCCCTACAACAAATACAACACCCCTACAACAAATACAACACCCCTACAACGAATACAACACCCCTACAACAAATACAACACCTACAACGATACAACACCCCTACAACAAATACAACACCCCTACAACAATACAACACCCCTACAACGAATACAACACCCTCTACAACGAATACAACACCCCCTACAACAAATACAACACCCCCTACAACGAATACAACACCCCTACAACGAATACAACACCCTCTACAACGAATACAACACCCCCTACAAACAAATACAACACCCCTACAACGAATACAACACCCTACAACGAATACAACACCCCTACAACGAATACAACACCCCTACAACAAATACAACACCCCTACAACGAATACAACACCCTCTACAACGAATACAACACCCCTACAACAAATACAACACCCCTACAACGAATACAACACCCCTACAACAATACAACACCCCTACAACGAATACAACACCCTACAACAATACAACACCCCTACAACGAATACAACACCCCTACAACAATACAACACCCCTACAACAATACAACACCCCTACAACGAATACAACACCCCTACAACAAATACAACACCCCTACAACGAATACAAACCTACAAAATACCTACAACAATACAACACCCCTACAACGAATACAACACCCTACAACGAATACAACACCCCTAAACAAACACACCCACACAATACAAACCCCTACAACGAAATACAACACCCCCTACAACAATACAACATACAACAATACAACCCCTACAACGAATACACACCCCCTACAACGAATACAACACCCCTACAACGAATACAACACCCCTACAACAAATACAACACCTACAGAATCACACCCCTACAACGAATACAACACCCTCTACAATACAACACTACATACAAAATACAACACCCTACAACGAATACAACACCCCTACAACGATACAAAACGAATACAACACCCCTACAACAAATACAACACCCCCTACAACGAATACAAACACCCCTACAACGAATACAACACCCTACAACGAATACAACACCCTCTACAACGAATACAACCCCCTACAACAAATACCAACACCACCCTACAACGAAATACAACACCCTACAACGAATACAACACCCCTACAACAATACAACACCCTACAACGAAACAACCCCTCTACAACGAATACAACACCCCTACAACGAATAAACACCCCTACAACAATACAACACCCTACAACGAATACAACCCCTACAAAATACAACACCCCTACAACGAATACAACACCCTCTACAACGAATACAACACCCCTACAACAAATACAACACCCCTACAACAATACAACACCCCTACAACGAATACAACACCCCTACAAAAATACACACACCCTACAACGAATACAACACCTCTACAACGAATACAAAACAACAAAACACCCCTACAACGAATACAACCCCCCTACAACGAATCAACACCCCTACAACGAATACAACACCCCTACAACGAACAAACCCTACAACAATACAACACCCTACAACAAATACAACACCCCTACAACGAATACACACCCCTACAACGAATACAACACCCCTACAACGAATACAACACCCTACAACGAATAAACACCCCTACAACGAATACAACACCCTACAACGAATACAACACCCCTACAACAAATACAACACCCCCTACAAAACAATACAAAAAACACCCCTACAACGAATACAACACCCTACAACGAAAACACCCCTACACACCCCTACAACGAATACAACACCCCCTACAACGAATACAACACCCCCTACAACGAATACAACACCCCCTACAACAATACAACACCCCTACAACGAATACAACACCCCTACAACAATACAACACCCCTACAACGAATACACACCCCTACAACGAATACAAACACCCCCTACAACGAATACAACACCCCTACAACGAATACAACACCCCTACAACAAATACAACACCCCTACAACAAATACAACACCCCCTACAACAAATACAACACCACAACATACAACACCCCCTACAACGAATACAACACCCCTACAACGAATACAACACCCCCTACAACGAATACAACACCCCCTACAACGAATACAACACCCCTACAACGAATACAACACCCCCTACAACAATACAACACCCTAAACAAAACACCCCTACAACGAATACAACACCCCTACAACGAATACAACACCCCTACAACGAATACAACACCCCTACAACGAATACAACACCCCCTACAACGAATACAACACCCTACAACAATACAACACCCCTACACAAATACACACCCCTACAACAATACAACACCCCTACAACGAATACAACACCCCTACAACGAATACAACACCCCCTACAACAAATACAACACCCCTACAACGAATACAACACCCTACAACAATACAACACCCCTACAACGAATACACACCCCCTACAACGAATACAACACCCCTACAACGAATACACACCCCACAACAATACACACACCCCTACAACAAATACAACACCCCTACAACGATACAACACCCCTACAACAAACACACCCCCCTACAACGAATACAACACCCCTACACGAACAACACCCCCTACAACGAAAAACACCTCTACAAAAAACAACCACCCCTACAACAATACAACACCCCCTACAACGAATACAACACCCTCTACAACAAATACAACACCCCTACAACGAATACAACACCCCTACACGAATACAACACCCCCTACAACGAATACAACACCCCCTACAACGAATACAACACCCCCTACAACGAATACAACCCAACAATACAACACCCAAACGAATACAACACCCCTACAACAATACAACACCCCTACAACGAATACAACACCCTACACAATAAACCAACAACACCCCTACAACGAATACAACACCCCCTACAACGAATACAACACCCCTACAACAAACGAATACAACACCCCTACAACAAATACAACACCCCTACAACAAATACAACACCCCTACAACAAATACAACACCCCCTACAAACGAATTACAACACCCCTACAACGAATAACAACAACCTAACAACAAATACAACACCCCTACAACGAATACAACACCCCTACAACAAATACAACACCCTCAACAATACAACACCCTACAACAACACCCCTACAACAAATACAACACCCCCTACAACGAATACAAACACCCCCCACCTACACGAATACAACACCCCCACAAACAAATACCAACACCCCCTACAACGAATACAACACCCCCTACAAACGAATACAAACACCCCTACAACAAATACAACACCCCTAAAACAAATACAACACCCCCTACAACGAATACAACACCCCTACAAACAATACAACACCCCCTACAACAATATACAACACGCCATACAACAAATAAACACCCCTACAACAAATACAACACCCCCTACAACGAATACAACACCCCTACAACAAATACAACACCCTACAACGATACAAACACCCCCTACAACGAAACAACACCTACAACGAATAACAACACCCCTTACAAACAAAATACAACACCCCCTACAACGAATACACACACCCCCACCGAAATACAACACCCCTACAACGAATATCAACACCCCCTACAACGATACAACCACCCCCTACAACGAATACAACACCCCTACAAACGAATACAACACCCCCTTACAACGAATACAAACCCCACAACGATACAAACACCCCTACAACCGAATACAACACCCCTACAACAAAATACAACACCCCTACAACCGAATAAACAACCCCTACAACCAAACAACACCCCACAAACGAATACAAAACACCCCTACAACGAATACAACCACCCCCTACTCACACGAATACAACACCCCTTACAACGAATACAACACCCCCTACCAACGAATACAACACCCCCTACAACGAATATCAACACCCCTACAACGAATACAACACCCCTACAACAAATACAACCCCCTTACAACAAATACAACACCCCACAACGAATACAAACCACCCCTACAACAAATACAAACCCTACAATGATACAACACCCTACACGAATACAACACCCCCTCACAACAAATACAAAATCACCCCATACAACAACTACAAACCCCTACAACAATACAACACCCTACAACGAATACAACACCCTTCACAACGCAATTACAACACCCCTACAACAAACTACAACACCCCCTACAACGAAATACACACCCTCTACAACGAATACAACACACCCCCCTACAACAAATACAACACCCCTACAACGATACAACACCCTCATACAACGAATACACACCCTACAACAAATAAACACCCCCTACAACAAAATACAACACCCTACAACAAATACAACACCCCCCTACAACGAATTACCAAACACCCCTACAACCGAATACAACAACCCCCTACAACGAATACTAAAACACCCCCTTACAACAAATACAACACCCCCTACAACGGAATACAACACCCCCTACAAGCGAATACAACACCCCTAACAACAAATACAACACCCCTGACACAAATACAACACCCCTACAACGAATACCAACCCCCTACAACGAATACAAACCACCCCTACAACAATAAAACACCCCTACAACAAAATACAACACCCCCTACAACGAATACAACACCCCCTAAACGAATACAACACCCTCTACACAACGGAATACACCCCCCTACCAATACGAAGAATTACAACCACCCTCTACAACGAATTACAACACCCCCAACCAGAACACCGCCTCTACAAAATGGTTTGTAGGTCATCAGACACAGTAGGATCTGCAGGATACTTTGTTTGTTTTTAAATCATTGTAAAATTATAAATCCCTGGAAAAACCGGAAGCAGAAGAGTTCCTCGGGTTCTTTGTCTCAGCGCGGACTTTCCTGAATTAAATAACATGTCAATAATGAAATAAAATAACATAAGTCATCTGTTCATGTTTGGGGGGCCTTTTTAACCCCACATCATCCAGTTTGGCTTTACACCCCCAAATCTAAAAGCTTCTTTCAAAAAGCGTCCAAAAATAGCCATGAAAACGAGAATTAAAACACAGCAAAAACACGACAAAAAATGTTGGACAATAAACATGACCAAAATAGCAACGGAAAAAGCGACGAAGAAGCAACAAAATGAGCCAAAAGCAACAATTTAAAAACAATTATTTCACTTGTTCTCAGATGTTTATTTTCCAGTGGGGTAAAGCAAAATTGGTCTTAATGAGATTTACCCTTTAAACCGGTCTGAAATGTTCTAAACGACGCAAAACGAACAAAAGTCTTAAAAGATGATTAGTATTATGCTTTTTGCATCACATAAGTACCAGTTCTAAAGCACACTACAATGAATGATCCAATGTTTGTCTGTAAATGCAGTAACTTAAATAACTCACAAAATGGCTGTACTGAACGTCTTGAAATAGCTCTGTCTCTTTAAGAAAGCCTGGCCCTTTCAATGAACACCGCCCCCTTCGAGCACACGTATTGTGCTATCAGTCACAACTAAACACTGCTACCATACTTCTCTCCTTCACATGTGGTTGAAACTATGATCGATTTCCCCTGCGTTTAGTTCTGTGTGGAAAGGACACTCGCTGTATCACTTGGAACATGGCCACCCAGGATATGATTTGTTCTGCGTCTGACTCGGAAAGTGACTTTACGGAGACGAACCTTTGAGAGTTCATATTTTTTTGAGCCTGTGTCCAACCGAAGGAGCTATCTTGCCTGTAAAAATACGCTGTTTGGAGGCTCTAGTCACTCTTTGCTTACTGCCCTGCCCTATGGATCTTTTAACTATACCCCCATGGTCTACACCAGATCTCCCCAGGCACATTATACTGTGCAGAGTGGACCAATAATTCCGAATTACCCCGTTAGCACTGTAACAACCCTTACAGCTCATTGTTGATGAAAAGTCTGCAATAAACACAAATGTGTAAAGCCTTACTTCACTGTTGATCATTCATAAAGGCTCTGTTCTAAGTAGTTCCTGCTTTATTTGACGTTATTAGCTGCCATAATAGGCTACGTGTTTTCTATGAATCGTTCCGAGCTAAGGCTGTACGGCTAACTGCTAAGAGCTTGTTAGCTCCGGAGAAAACCACTCGGCCTACGACCCACTGTAGATGAAATGATGAGTCAACTAAAACTTCAAACTTCAACACATCCCGTCTCAGTGTGTGAATCATTGTTTTAAACGGTTCATTGTGCTAGATGGATCGATTTATTGACTTATACGTGCATATTTCTCGATTCACGTGATGACTGGAGCTTTAGCTTGTAGCATAGTCTTTTCCAGAGGGAATGACTATCACGGGTATCATCAAGGGCCCCAAAACACATTTCCAAGCACATATCTCGTCAAGGAAATAAGTTAGCATTGTTTACTAACGAAAGGTCCGAGGCGTCTTCCAGGAGGTGGGGGCGTTCCTAGTGAGGAACTGAGGCATAGCTACACCTAAATGCTTTGCCGTCTAAGTTTTACTGATTACTCAAAAATATGTGAATGAGCCAAGGCAACACTTCCAGGCATGTGTTTAATGAGGGAAAATGAAAATAACAACATGATATAAAGCTTGAAAGTCCATTTTACATAATACCCCCCCCCCCCCCCCTGCAATGTGCGAAGCACTTTGAATTGCCTTGTGTATGAATTTGTGCTCTACAAAATAAACTTGCCTTGCCTTAAATAGTGAAATCCGCCCACCAAAACCAAAAGACATTTCCTCAATTCAATCATTTAAGCCAAGCATGATCTGACTCTTTGTGTAAAGAGCACAAAAACGGGACGAACCAACGCAACAAAAAAATTAGGATAAGTTTTGCTATGGCCTTAGCTTTCAAATCAGGCATGTCTACACTGAAGCTTTAGATTTAGGTAAAGACCGAACGAGAGAAATTCATTTACCCCAAATCACCCAAATTGTAAACGATTGCCCCAAAACTCAGGTCCAGACTGAACCCGGGACACGTGCGTCCTCTCATTAGCCCAGGTTCTGACCCGGGGGACACGTCCTCTCATTAGTCCCAGGCCTGAACCAGGACAACGTCTCTCATTTTAGTCCAGGCCTGAAACCCAGGACACGTCCTCTCATTTGCCCAGGCCTGAACCCAGGACACGTCCTCTCATTAGTCCCAGCCTGAACCCAAGAGACACGGTAACCTCTCATTAGTCCCAGGTCTAAACCCGGGACACGTCCTCTCGTAGATCCCAGGCTGAACCCGGGAACACGTCCTCTCATAGTCCAGGTCTAAACCGGGGACACGTCCCTCATTAGTCCCAGGTCTAAACCCGGGACACAGTCCTCTCATTAGTCCCAGGTCTGAACCCGACACGTCCTCTCATTAGTCCAGGTCTAAACCGGGACACGTCTCTCATTAGTCCAGGCCTGAACCCGGGGAACACGTCCTCTCCATTAGTCCCAGTTCTAAACCGGGACACGTCCGTCTCATTAGTCCCAGTCTTAAAACCGGGACACGTCCTCTCATTAGCCCAGGTCTAAACCCGGGACACGTCCTCTCATTAGTCCCAGGTCTTAACCCGGACACGTCCTCTAATAGTCCCAGGCTCTGAACCGGACACGTCCTTCATTTAGTCCCAGGTCTGAACCCGGGAACACGTCCTCTCATTAGTCCCCAGGTCTAAGACCCGGGACACCTCCTCTCACTTAGTCCCAGGTCTAAACCCGGGGACACGTCCCTCCATTAGTCCCCAGTCTGAAACCCGGACACGTCCTCTCATTAGTCCCGTCTGACCCGTGACACCGTCCCTCTCATTAGTCCCAGGTCTAAACCCAGGACAACGTCCTCATTAGTCCCAGGACTAAACCCGGGACACGTTCCTCTCCATTAGTCCCAGTCTTAAAACCAGGACACGTCCTCTCATTAGTCCCAGGACTAAACCCGGGGACACGTCCTTCTCATTATTCCCGAGGTCTGAACCCGGGACACTCCTCTCATTATCCAGGTCTAAACCCGGGACACGTCCTCTCATATCCCAGGTCTGAACCCAGGACGTCCTCGTCATTATCCCAGGCCTGAACCCGGGGACACGTCCTCTCATTAGTCCAGGTACTAAACCCAGGACACGTCCTTCTTTTTTCCCATAGTCCCAAGTCGAAACCCGGACACGTCCTCTCAATAGTCCCAGGTCTGAACCGGACACGTCCTCTCATTAGTCCCAGTCTTAAAAACCGCGGACACGTCCTCTCATTAGTCCGAGTCTGAACCCGACACGTCCTCTCATTAGTCCCAGGTCTAAACCGGACACTTCCTCTCATAGTCCGAGGTCTTAAACCCGGGACACGTCCTCTCATTAGTCCAGGTCTAAACCAGACACGTCCTCTCATTAGTCCCAGGTCTAACACCCAGGACACGGTCCTCTCATTATTCCCAGGTCTGAAACCCGGGACAACGTCCTCTCATTATCCCAGGTCTGAACCCGGACACGTCCGCTCATTAGTCCAGCCTAACGGACCGTCCTCTCATTAGTCCCAGGGTCTCGAAAACCCGGACACGTCCTCTCATTAGTCCCAGGTCTGAACCCGGGACACGTCCTCTCGATTAGTCCCAGGTCTAAACCAGGACACGTCTGCTCATTTAGTCCCAGGCCTGAACCCGGGACACGTCCTCTCATTAGTCCCAGGTCTACAACCAGGACCACGTCCTCCTCATTAAGTCCCAGGCCTGAACCCAGGAAACCACGTCCTTCATTAGTCCCAGGTCTAAACCAGACACAGTCCTCTATTAGTCCCAGGCTGAAACCCGGGACACGTCCTCTCATTAGTCCCAGGTTTAAACCAAGGACACTTCCCTCTCATTTAGTCCCAGGTCTAAACCCAGGACAGTCCTCTCATTAAGTCCCAGGTCTGAACCCGGGACACGTCCTCTCATTAGTCCCAGCGTTCTAAACCCGGACCACTCCTCTCAAGTCCCAGGTCTAAAACCCAGACACGTCCTTCTCATAGTCCAGGCTCTGAACCCGGGGAACGTCCTCTCATTAGTTCCCAGGCCTGAACCCAAGACACGTCCTCTTCATTAGTCCCAGGTCTAAACCAGGGACACTCCTCTTCATTGTCCCAGGTCTAAACCAGACCACCGTCCTCTCATTAGTCCCAGGTCTCCAAACCGTGGACACGTCCTCCCTCATTAAAGTCCCAGGTCTTAAACCAGGACACAGTCCTCTCATTATCCCAGGCCTGACCCGGGACACGTCCTCTCATTAGTCCCAGGTCTGACCCGGACACGTCCTCTCATTAGTCCCAGAACTGAACCCGGACACGTCCTCCATCAGTCCCAGGTCTAAACCGGGACACCGTCCCTCTCATTAGTCCCAGAGTCTAAAACCAGGACACGTCCTCTCATAGTTCCCACGGCTGAACCAGGACACGTCCTTCATTAGTTCCCAGGTCTAAACCCAGGTACACTCCTCTCGATGAGTCCCGAGGTCTAAAACCGGGACACGTCCTCTCATCTAGTCCCAGGGTCTGAACCCAGGGACACGCCCTCTCAATTAGTCCAGGTCTAAACCAGAGACACTCGCTCTCATCAGTCCCAGGTCCAACACGGGACACGGTCCTCTCATTAGTCCCGGTCTTCCTAACTCGGGACAACGTCTCTCATTTAGTACACCAGGCCTGAAACCCAGGACGACTCCTCTCATATAGATCCCAGTCGCTAGAATCGGGGGACACGTTCCTCTCAATCTGTACCAAAGGTCTCTAACCGGGACACGGTCCTCTCATTAGGTCCCAGTCTAAACGGACACGGTCCTCCTATAAGTCCCAGGCCTGAACCCGGACACGTCCTCTCATTAAATCCCAGGATGAACCCGGACACGTCCCTCTCAATTAGTCCCAGGTCTGAACCGGGAACACTGTCCTCTCATTAGTCCCAGGTCTAAACCCGGGACACGTCCTCTTCATTAGTCCAGGTCTAAACCGGGAACCGGGTCCTCCACATTAGTCCCAGGACTGGAAGACCCGGACTACGGGTGGCCGTCTGCATTAGTCCCCAGGTCTGGAACCCAGGAGCAGCGGCCTCGTCATTAGTCCCAGCTCTGACCCCGGACACTCCTCGTCAAGTCCAGGTTCTGTAAACGCGGACACGGCTCTCATTAGTCCCAGGTCTCGAACCCAGGACCACGTCCTACTCATTAGTCCCAGGTCTAAACCCAGGACACTTCCTTCATGAGGTCCCAGGTCGTAAACGCGGGAACAGCTGCCTCTCATTAGTCCGAGGTCCAACGGGAACGTCCTCTCATTAGTCCCAGGGACTAACCCGGGAGCAGTCCTCGTCATTAGGTCCCAGGTCTGAACCGCAGGACACGGTCCTCCATATAGTCCGCAGGTCTAAACCCGACGAGCGTCCTCTCATGGAGTCCCAGGTCTAACCGGAACAGCGGTCTGCGTCATTAGTCCAGGTCTTAACCCGGGACAACTCCTCTTCATAGTCCCAGGTGCTGAACCCGGGAACGTCTCTCATTTGGTTCCCAGGACTAACCCGGACACTCCCTCTCATTAGTCCCAAGGTCTCTAAACCGGGACACTCTCATCATTAGTCCCAGGTGCTCAAACCCGGGACACGTCCTCTGGCAGTAGTCCCAGTATTCTAACGCCGGACACGTCTGTAATTGAGTTCCCAGGCGTGAACCCGGGCACGTACTCTCATTAGTCCCAGGCGCTGAACCGGGACACGTCCTTCTCATTTAGTCCCAGGCTGACCCGGGACAGCGTGCCTTCTATTCATTAAGTTCCCAGGTCTAAACGCCCGGGGACAGCGTCCTCTCATGATTCGCCAGGACTGAACCCGGGACACTTCCTCTTCTTAGTCCCAGTCTGAACCCAGGACACGTTCCTCTCATTAGTCCCCAGGTCTAAAACCCGGGACACGTCCTCTCATAGTCCCAGGTCTGAACCCGGGACACGTCACTCTCATTAGTTCCCCAGGACTGGAACCCGGGACACGTCCTCTTAATTATTAAGTCCCGGACTGAAACCCGGACACGTCCTCTCATTAGTCCAGGCTGAACGGGACACGTCCTCTCATTAGTCCCAGGTGCCAGGTCTGACCCGGACACGTCCTCTCATTAGTCCCCAGGACTGAACCCCGGGACACGTCCTCTCATTTAATCCCAGGACTGAACCCGGGACACGTCCTCTCAATTAGCCCAGGTCTGAACCCGGGACACTCCTCTCATTAGTCCCAGGTCTAAACCGGGGACACGTCCTCTCATAGAAGTCCCAGGCCTGAAACCCGGGGACACGTCCTCTCATTAGTCCCAGGGACTGAACCCGGGACACGTCCTTCATTAGTCCCAGGACTGAACCCGACACGTCCTCTCATTAGTCCCAGGTCTGAACCCGGACACGTCCTCTTCATTAGCCAGGAGCTGAACCCCGGGGACACTCCTGCTCATTAGTCCACGGTCTTGACCCGGGGACACGTCCTCTTTCATTAGGTCCCAGGCCTGAACTCGGGACACGTTCCTCAGTGGAGGATACCAGCCTGAACCCGGACAGTCCTCTCATTAGTCCCAGGTCTGAAACCCGGACACGTCCTCTCATTGTGCCCAGCCAGAACCCGGGACACGTCCTCTCATTAGTCCCAGGCCGAACCCGAACACGTCCTCTCATTAGTCCAGGTTGAAACCCGGGACACGTCCTTCTCATGTCAGTTCCCAGGTCTAAACCCGGGACCGTCTCTCATATCCAGTCCCAGCTAAACCCGGGACACTGTCTCCATTAGTCCCAGTCTGAAACCCGGAACATGTCTCTCATAGTCCCAGGAACTGAACCCGGGACACGTGCCTCTCATTGCCAGCCTGAACCCGGACACGTCCTCTCATAAGTCCCAGGACTGAACCGGGACAGTCCTCTCATAGTTCCCAGGACTGAACCCAGGGACACGTCCTCTTCATTTAGTCCCAGGATGAACCCGGGACACGTCTCTCATTAGTCCCATTGACTGAACCCGGGACACCGTCCTATCAGAGTCCCAGGGATTAACCCGGACATTGTCCTCTCATTAGTCCCAGGACTTGAACCCGGGACACGTCTTCATTTAGTCCCCAGGTCTAAACCCGGACACGTCCTCTTCATTAGTCCCAGACTGAACCCGGGACACTCCTCTCATTATCCCAGGACTTGAACCGGACACGTCCTCTCATTCTAGTCCCAGGACCTGAAACCCGGGACACGTCCTCCATTAGTCCCAGGACAACCCGGGACACGTCCTCTCATTAGTCCCAGGACTGAACCCCGGGACACGATTCCCTCATTAGTCCCGACTGAACCCGGGACATGTTCCTCTCATTAAGGTCCCGTGTCCAGGTCTGAACCTGGGACACGTCCTCTCATTAGTCCCGTGTCCAGGACTGAACCCGGGACACGTCCTCTCAATTAGTCCCAGGTCTGAACCCGGGACAGTTCCTCTCATTAGTCCCAGGACTGAACCCGGGAACACGTTCCTCTTCATGATCCCGTGTCCAGGTCTGAACCCGGACACGTCCTCTCATATAGTCCCAGGACTGAACCCGGGACAACGTCCGCTCGATTAGTCCCAGGACTGACCGGACACGTCCCTCTGCATTTAGTCCCAGGTCTAACCCGGGACAGTCCTACTCATTAGTCCCGTGTTCAGGATGAACCGGGACACGTCCTCTCATTAGTCCCTCAGGACTGAACCCGACACGGTCCGCTCATTTAGTCCCAGGACTGAAACCCGGGAATGTACCTCTCATTAGTCCCCGTGTCCAGGTCTGAACGGACATTGTCCTGATACTCATTAGTCCGTGTCCCAGGTTAACCTGGACACGTCCTCTCATTAGTGCGTGTCCAGGACTGAACCGGACAGCGTCCTCTCATTAGTCCACGACTGAACCTCGGGACATTGTCCTATCATTAGTTCCGTTGTCCAGGGACTGAACCCGGACACTCCTCTTCATTAGTCCCAGGAACTAACCCGGGACACGTCCGCTCATTAGTCCCAGGTGACTGAAACCCGGGCATGTCTTCTCATTAGTCCCGTGGTCCACGGTTGAACCTGGGACACGTCTCTTCATTAGGTCCCGGTGTTCCAGGACTGACCCGGGACATGTCCTCTCATTAGTCCCAGGACTGAACCCGGGACACTCTCTCATTATCCCAGGACTGAACCCGGGAACTCCTCTCAATTAGTCCCGTGTCCAGGATGGAACCCGGACACGGTCCCTCTTCAAATTATTGTTTTGATGTTTTTACTGTAAGTCTTATTTACCGAGGCCGGTCGTTCGAGGTCCTGTGTGCCTCATTATAAAGACAGACTCACATAATTATCCTTCATTGTTTTAATAAGAGCGGCCGCTCCCACAGGTACACAGGATAGATATTTATACTGCGAGTACTACGAGTACATGGGCTTATACTTCGAGTACACAGGCTCATACTGCGAGTACACGTTATACTGCGAGTACACAGGCTTATACTGCGAGTACACAGGGCTATACTACGAGTACACGGGCTCATACTGCAAGTACACAGGCTTATACTGTGAGTACACGGTTATACTACGAGTACACAGGGTTATACTGCGAGTACACAGGGTTATACTGCGAGTACACGGGCTCATACTGCAAGTACAACGGGCTTTATACTGCGAGTACAACGGTTATACTGCGAGTACACAGGCTTATACTGCGAGTACACAGGGCTATACTACGAGTACACGGGCTCATACTGCAAGTACACAGGCTTATACTGCGAGTAACAGGGCTTACTACGAGTACACGGGCTCATACTGCAAGTACACAGGCTTATACTGTGAGTACCGGTTATACTACGAGTACACAGGGTTTACTGCGAGTACACAGGGTTATACTGCGAGTACACGGGCTCATACTGCAAGTAACCGGGCTTATACTGCGAGTACACGGTTATACTGCGAGTAACAGGCTTATACTGCGAGTACACAGGGCTATACTACGAGTACACGGGCTCATACTGCAAGTACACAGGCTTATACTGCGAGTACACAGGGCTATACTACGAGTACACGGGCTCATACTGCAAGTACACGGGCTTATACTGCGAGTACACGGTTTATACTGCGAGTACACAGGGTTATACTGCGAGTACACAGGGTTATACTGCGAGTACACAGGCATATACTGCGAGTACACAGGGTTATACTGCGAGTACACAGGGCATATACTGCGAGTACACGGGCTCATACTGCAAGTACACAGGCTTATACTGCGAGTACATGGACGTGTACTTAGTAATTTTGACTTGACGAGTGAAAAACACTTTTGGTTTTTAAAAACAAACCTCCTCTAATATTCGTCCTCACAGTTTTGAAATCATCTGCAACGCAAACATCAGCCCACATGTTCCTGTTAAACATCAGCCCAGATGTTCCCACATGTTGCCGCGGTAACGTTTCTCTGATCTGTTCTGACAAACTGGACTCGGGCTGAAGTTGCGTGAGACGAATTTACAGAAAAACAACGTCTGACGCAACGAGCTCAGAATCAAAAGTAAATTCAACAGAAGTGAAATAAAAGTTCTTTAAATTTATTTATTTATTTATTGGTTTATTTGGTCGGGACAGTGCATGTTAATGAACATACATGGGTCTCATGCATGTAAACACGCCACACCGGATTGTAGCCTTAGGCTAATTTCCATCCGTCGTCCCCCATTCACACTCTCAAACACACTCTCATTTATCCTGGCCTATTGTACATGTTTTAGTGGTAGGGGAAACCGGAGTACCCGGAGGAAACCTACGCAGACACGGGGAGAACATGCAAACTCCACACAGAAAGGCCCCGTCCAGGTGGGAATCGAACCAGGGACCTTCTAGCTGTGAAGCACGAGCGCTAACCGCTGTGCTACCGTGCCGCCCACGTTAAGCAAACGGAATCTGAAAAGAGCCAGTTTTAAAGGGATATTTCAGGATTTTTGACATTGGGCCTCATTTCCTAGTTATCCAGAGTGTTGTTGATGTCTGGAGATATTTTTTTCTTAAATTCATGCAGTTCTTATATTTGAAGAGTCTAGTGGCGCTAGGCTAATGCTAGGCTAACACATTTCTATGGTATCAGTTAGCCTGCATTAAAAACAGTCTGACCCACTCCACAGTGCACCTGAGGTAAATCACTTATAACACCAGACTAACCATATAAATGTCTGTGTTAATAGAATCATGTTTGAAATATAACTGACCTTGTATCACATGAATTACCGCATTTTGAGGGACTATTTTCTCGCAGATCACTCCGCCGCTGCGTTAGCTTTACAGCCACGAAGCTGATGCTGCTCAAATATAAGTTATTTTAAATGATTCTATTAACACAGACATTTATATGGTTAGTCTGGTGTTATAAGTGATTTACCTCAGGTGCACTGTGGAGTGGGTCAGACTGTTTTTAATGCAGGCTAACTGATACCATAGACATGCACTAGCCTTGCCCTAGCCTAGCGCCACTAGACTCTTCAAATATAAGAACTGCATGAATTTAAGAAAAAAATATCTCCAGACATCAACAACACTCTGGATAACTAGGAAATGAGGCCCAATGTCAAAAATCCTGAAATATCCCTTTAACCTCTTAACCCCCACATGAACCGAGCACTTTTTCTCCAGTTTGGCTTTACCCGAATCTAAAAGCTTCTCAACTGGAGAGCAACAGTGTAATGCCTCATTTGAAAGCTAAGAACAACAAAGTGATCATAATGTTTTTGTCAGGTCGCCACGTTTTGTTTCCCACTTGTTTTGTCACTTTTTGTCGTGTTTTTTAGTCATATTTTGGTTTATTTTTTTTGGCACGTTTTTGCGTCACTTTTTGTGGCTTTTTCATCCGTTTTTTTTGTCATTTGTTTCCATCACGTTTTGTGTCGTGTTTTTGTTGCTTTTCCAGCACATTTTTTTGTCGCTCTTTCGTTGTGTTTTATTCAAGATTCAAGATTCAAGATTCAAGATTTTTTATTTGTCAAACCATTCACATGGTTTGAAATTATATTTCTCTCATCCTTGATTGTGGAGCGGGGGGCGGGGGAAGAGGGGTGGGAGGGAGGGTAGGGAGTTCAGCTTCTCGATGGCCCTGTGCACGAAACTGTTCCTCAGCCGACTGGAGCTGGTTTTTATTGCTATTTTTATGCTTTTTATTATTATTATGAAGCTTTTACATTTGTTTCAGTTCATCTGTTTTATCCTCCAGTGAACGTCCATTAGCCGGACCAATAGTAGAACCAGAATGCGAGTGAGTCTTGCCCGGATACCTCCTCGTTGGTCCCTTCCTCGGTGCTGCAGCTGTGGAGGTGCTCAGTGCCTCTTCAGTGTTTCAGAAGAACAAATGTGTAGTCTCAGATGTAGGCCCAAGTACTGTTCATTTTTTTCCAATACCGATACTTTAACGATACCGATACTAAATTATTTATCATATAGAACCATAAAACATTCCTTTTCCTTCCATTTCTTTTTTTTTGTTGCATTTGTATCATTTATTTGAGGTGAAAAACAAGAAACAAAAGTGCGGAAAAACATTAAAAAAAAAGTTTTTCTTATTTTTTTTTACCACATTTTTAACCAGTTTCCCCCCAAATGTTATTTTATTTTTTATTTTATTTTTCATGTTCCATTTTTTTTTTTTTTTTTTACTTAACTAACTTTGCCTAAACCAATGTCTTTATCTCACGAGCTGCTGTTTGTTTACTTTAAAAAGCTGCTTCTTCAGGACCATTATGGACTCTCTACAGCAGTGGTTTCCAAAATGGGGTCCGGGGCCCCTGGGGGGCCTCAGAGACACTGCAGGGGCCCCCAAAGCTTGTTTACAAAACAAGTACATTGAAAAACCACAGATTTCGAAAGGAAATGTTTATTTTATCATATTGAAAAGTTAAACTAGCTAGCCGTGCGTGATGACAGCTTCTCCTGACAAATGTTTGGGAGCGCTCTGGCGGTCTCTGGTGGTGCAAAAATGTATTACAAGTATTTTCAATGGCTCGGCAAACGCCAGTTAACCGAGCAATTTTTAACGGTTAATCGAGCAATTTTTTTACGGTTAACCGGTTAATCGGTTAACCATGGACACTCCTAGTATCTCGCCATTGTAAATGATTTTCATGTAATTTTAGCTGTAAAATAAAAACTAATTATTTCGAATAGAGTAAATTATTATTATTGGGGGGCCCTGAGAGATTATTGGAAGAGTAAGGGGTCCACAATGTCCCGGACTTTGGGAATGGCTGCTCTACAGTATAAAATCCGCCAATCCTCCAGTGAAACAATGTGGAGCAGAAACCACAAACGCAGTTCACAGAAAAAGGCAAAAAACGCAGCTGCACCAAGAGAGAGGGAGCTTTAGATTTCGTCGCTGAACATATTGTCAATTTTTCCCTTTGTTTCTGCAGAAAACGCTTTATTTTTATATGAAAACTTTCAACACATTTCCTCCTCATATTCAAACCCCTGACGTTCAGCAGAAGTTTCACATCGATATCTCTACATTTAATATTTTTCCGTCTCCACCTTCCTCCTAAAGAGACGTCGTCCTCGCCTTCGCCTCGGCTCCAGCTGCAGAGTTAAATGAGGCCGAAACGCCAAACTGTGCCGTCTGTCGCTAATCCACATATTTCCTAATTACCCAGCATGCTTCTGCTTTTATCAAATCCACGGCGCTCGCACTTCGCTGAATTAGCGCCGCCATGACACGTCCTGACCCGGATCGTTCCCGTCCTGAGCGTAATCAAGTGGAAGCGTCTCATTCCAGGAGTGAGAGGTTTAATCCGGCGCCGCGACCCGCTCGTCTTTACGCAGCCGTATGCTAATGCTAATTGTCTCCTATATTAGATGCTAATTGGGAGTATTAGCATAATTCATTAGCATCAGCGCTAACACGTCGGGAATGGTAAACAGGAAGAGAGGGGGGAAAGCTAACAACGCAGAGAGAACATGTGTTTAGGGGAGAGGGACACACGGCATTTACTGAAGCAGGAGGAAGAGGAGGAGGAAGAGGAGGAGAGGAGCAGAAGGAGAGGAAGAGGAGGAGAGGAGGAGGAGGAGAGGAGCAGGAGGAGAGGAAGGGAGGAGAGGAAGAGGAGGAGAAGAGGAGAGGAAGAGGAGGAGGAGAGGAGAAGAGGAAGGAGGAGGAGAGGAAGAGGAGAGGAAGAGAGGAAGAGGAGGAGAGGAGGAAGAGGAAGAGGAGGAGAGGAGGAAGAGGAGAGAGGAGGAAGAGAGGAGAGGAAGAGGAGGAGAAGAGGAGGAGAGGAAGAGGAGAGAGGAAGAGGAGGAGAGGAAGAGGAGAGGAAGAGGAGGAGGAGAGGAGGAAGAGAGGAAGAGGAGAGAGGAGAGGAGGAGAAGAGGAGAGGAAGAGGAGGAGAGAGAGGAGGAGAGGAAGAGGAGGAGGAGAGGAGGAGGAGAGGAAGAGGAGGAGGAGAGGAAGAGGAGGAGAGGAAGAGGAGGAGAAGAGGAGGAGAGGAAGAGGAGGAGAGGAAGAGGAGGAGAAGAGGAGAGGAAGAGGAGGAGGAGAGGAGAAGAGGAAGAGGAGAGGAGAGGAAGGAGGAGAGGAAGAGAGGAGAGGAAGGAGAAGGAGGAAGAGGAAGAGGAGGAGAGGAGGAAGAGGAGGAGGGAGGAGGAGGAAGAGAGGAGAGGAAGAGGAGGAGAAGAGGAGGAGAGGAGGAGGAGGAGAGGAAAGGAGGAGAGGAAGAAGGGAGGAGGAGGAGGGAAGAGGAGGAGAAGAGGAAGAGGAGGAGGAGGAAGAGAGGAAGAGGAGGAGAGGAGGAAGAGGAAGAGGAGGAGAGGAGGAAGAGAAGAGGAGGAGAAGAGAGAGGAAGGAGGAGAAGAGGAGGAGAGGAAGAGGAGGAGAAGAGGAAGAGGAGGGAGAGGAAGAGGAGGGAGGAAGAGGAGGAGAGGAGGAAGAGGAAGAGGAGGAGAAGAGGAGAGGAAGAGGAGGAGAAGAGGAGGAGAGGAGGAAGAGGAAGAGGAGAGGAGAGAGGAAGAGGAGGAGAGGAGGAAGAGGAAGAGGAGGAGAGGAGGAAGAGGAAGAGGAGGAGAAAGAGGAGAGGAAGAGGAGGAGAAGAGGAGGAGAGGAGAGGAGGAGAAGAGGAAGAGGAGGAGGAGAGGAAGAGGAAGGAGAGGAAGAGGAGAGGAAGAGAGGAAGAGGAGGAGAGGAAGGAGAGGAAGAGGAGGAGAGGAGGAGAGGAAGAGGAGGAGAGAGAAAGAGGAGAGGAGGAGAGGAAGGAGAGGAGGAGAGGAAGAGGAGAAGAAGAGGAGGAGAAAAGAGGAAGAGGAGAGAGGAAGAGGAGAGGAAGAGGATAGAGAAGAGGAAGGAGAGGAGGCAAGAGGAGAGAGGAGGAAGGAGAGGAAGAGGAGGAGAGAAGAGGAGGGAGAGAGGAGGAAGAGAGGAGAAGAGGAAGAGGAGGAGGAAGAGAGGAAGAGGAGAGAAGGAGGAAGGAGGAAGGAGGAGGAGAAGGAGGAGAGAGGAGAGAAGAGGAGGAGAAGAGAGAGGAGAGGAGAGAGAGGAGAGGAAAGAGAGGAAGAGGAGGAGAGAGGAGAGAGAGGAAGAGGAGGAGAAGGAGGAAGAGGAAGAGGAGAGGAGAAAGGAGGAGAGGAGGAAGAGGAAGAGGAGGGAGAAGAGGAGAGGAAGAGGAGGAGAAGAGGAGGGAGAGGAGGAAGAGGAAGAGGAGAGGAAGAGAGGAAAGAGGAGGAGAGGAAGAGGAGGAGGAGAGGAAGAGGAAGAGAGAGGAGAGGAAGGAGGAAGAGAGGAAGAGGAGGGAGAGAGGGAGAGGAGAGGAGGAGGAGGGAAGGAAGAGGAGGAGGAGAGGAAGAGGGAGAGGAAGAGGAGAGGAAGAGGAGGAGAGGAGGAAGAAGAGAGGAAGAGGAGGAGAGGAAGAGGAGGAGGAGAGGAAGAAGGAGGAGGAAGAGGAGGAGAGGAGAAGAGAGGAAGAGGAGGAGAGAGGAAGAGGAGGAAGAAGAGGAAGGAGAAGAGGAAGAGAGGAAGAGGAGGAGAGGAGGAGGAGGAGAGGAAGAGGAGGAGAGAGGAGAGGAAGAGGAGGAGAGGAAGAGGAGAAGAGGAAGGAGAAGAGGAAGAGAGGAAGAGGAGAGAGGAGAGGAGGGAGAGGAAGAGGAGGGAGGAGGAAGAGGAGGGTGAAGAGGAGGAGGAGAGGAAAGAGGAGGAGGGAAGAGGAGGAGAGAGGAGAGAGGAGGAGAGGAGGAAGAGAGGGAAGAGGAGGAGAGGAAGAGAGGAGAGGAGAGGAGGAGAGGAGGAGGAGGGAAGAGGAGGAGAGGAGGAAGAGAGGAGAGGAAGAGGAGGAGAGGAAGAGAGAGAGAGGGAGGAGAGGAGAGGAGAGGAAGAGGAGGAGAGGAGGAGGAGAGAAGAGGAAGGGAGGAGAGGAAGAGGGAGGGGAAGAGGAAGAGGAGGAGAGGAGAGAAGAGAGGAGGAGAGGAAGAGGAGGAGAGGAAGAGGAGAGAGA
Organism: Neogobius melanostomus; assembly: GCA_007210695.1. NCBI lineage: Eukaryota > Metazoa > Chordata > Actinopteri > Gobiiformes > Gobiidae > Neogobius > Neogobius melanostomus. The sequence continues at coordinate 22,924 of VHKM01001014.1, read as the reverse complement.
GAGGAGAGAGGAAGAGGAGGGAGAGGAGAGGAGAGGAAGAGGAGGAGAGGGAGGGAAGAGGAGGAGAGGGAAGAGGAGGGAGGAAGAGGAGGGAGAGGAGGAGAGAGGAAGAGGAGAGGAAGAGGAGGAGGAGAGGAAGAGGAGGAGAGGAAGAAGAGGAGGAGAGAGAGGAAGAGAGGAGAGGAAGAGGAGGAGAGGAAGAGGAGGAGAGGAGGAAGAGAGGAGAGGAAGAGGAGGAGAGGAAGAGGAGGAGAGGAGGAGGAAGAGAGGAGAGAGAGAGGAGGAGAGGGAAGAGAGGAGGGAGGAGGAAGGAAGAGGAGAGAGGAGGAAGAGGAGGAGAGGAGAGGAAGAGGAGGAGAGAGGAAGAGGAGGAGAGAGAGGAGAGAGAGGAGGAGAGAGGAGAGAGAGAGGAGAGAGAGGAGAGGAGGAGGAGAGGAGAGGAGAGAGGAGGAGAGGAGGAAGGAGAGGAGGGAGGAGAGGAGAGAGGAGGAGAGAGAGAGAGAGAGGAAGAGGAGGAGAGAGAGGAGGAGAGGAGAAGGAGGAGAGAGGAGAGAGGAGGAGAAGAGGGAGGAGAGAGAGGAAGAGAGGAGAGGAGGAGGAGAGGAAGAGGAGAAGAGGAGAGGAGAGGAGGAGGAGAAGAGGAGGAGAGGAGAAGGAGGAGAGGGAAGAGAGGAGGGGGAGAGGAGGAAGAGGAGGAGGAGGAAGAGAGAGGAAGAGGGAGAGGAGAGGAAGAGGAGGAGAGGAAGAAGAGGAGGAGAGGGAAGAGGAGGAGAGGAAAGGAGGAGGAGAGGAGAAGGAGGAGGAGGAAGAGGAGGAGAGGAAGAGGAGGGAGAGAAGAGGAGAGAGGAGGAAGAGGAAGAGGAGGAGAGAGGAAGAGAGGGAAGAGAGAGAAGAGGAGAGGAAGAGGAGGAGGAGGAGGAGAGGAAGAGGAGGAGAGAGAGGAGGAGAGGAGGAAGAGGAGGAAGAGGAGGAAGAGGAGGAGAGGAGGAAGAGGAAGGAGGAGAGGAGGGAAGAAGAGGAAGAGAGGAAGAGGAGGAGAAGAGGAGGAGGAGAGGAAGAGGGAGGAGAGGAAGAGGAGGAGGAGAGAGGGAAGAGGAGGGAGGAAGAAGAGGAGGAGAGGAAGAGGGGAGGGAGGAAAGGAGGAAGAAGAGGAGGAGAGGAAGAGGAGGAGGAAAGAGGAGGAGAGGAAAGGGAGGAGAGGAAGAGGGAGGAAGAGGAGGAGAGGAAGAGGAGGACAGAGGAAGGAGGAGAAGAGGGAGGGAGGAGGAGGAGAGGAAGAAGAGGAGGAGAGGAGGAGAGGAAAGAGGAGGAGAGGAGGAAGAGGAGGAGAGGAAGAGGAGGAGAGGAAGAGGAGGAGAGGAGGAGAGGGAAGAGGAGGAGAGAGGAAGAAGAGGAGGAGAGGAAGAGGAGAGAGGAGAGGAGGAGGAAGAAGAGGAGGGAGAGGAGGAGAGAGAGGAGGAGAGGAAGAGGGGAGGAGAGAGGAGGAGAGGAGGAGAGGGAGGGAGGAGAGGAAGAGGAGGAGGAGAGGAGGAGGAGAGGAGGAGAGGAAGAAGAGGAAGTGGGAGAGCGAGGAGGGAAGAGAGGAGAGAAGAAGGAGGAGGAAGAGGAAGAGGAGAGAGGAGGAAGAGGGAGGAGGAGAGGAAGAGGAGGAGAAAGAGGAGGAGGGAGAGGAGGAGGAGAGAAGAGGAGAGGAGGAGGAGGAGGAAGGAGGAGGAGGAGGAGGGAAGAAGAGGAGAGAGAGGAAGAGGAGGAGAGGAGAGGAAGAGGAGGAAGAGGAGGAGAGGAAGAGGAAGAGGAGGAGAGGGAGAAGAGGAGGAGAGGAAGAGGAGGAGAGGAAGAGGAGGAGAGGAAGAAGAGGAGGGAGAGGAGGAGAAGAGGAGGAGAGGAAGAGGAGGAGAGGAGGAAGAGGAGGAGAGGAAGAGGAGGAGAGGAAGAGGAGGAGGAGAGGAGGAGAAGAGGAGGAGAGGAGAAGAGGAGGGAGAGGAGGAGGAGAGGAAGAGGAGGAGAGGAAGAGGAGGAGAGGAGGAAGAGGAGGGAGAGGAGGAGGAGAGGAAGAGGAGGAGAAGAGGAGGAGAGGGAAGAGGAGAGGAGAGGGAGGAGGAGGAAGAGGAGGAGAGGAAGAGGAGGAGAGAGGAAGAGGAGGGAGAGGAGGAGAGGAGGAAGAGGAGGAGAAGAGGAGGAGGAGAGGAAGAAGAGGAGGGGAGAGGAGGAGAGGAAGAGGAGGAGAGAGGAGGAGGAGAGGAAGAAGAGGAGGGAGAGGAGGGAGGAAAGGAGAGAGGAGGGAGGAAGAAGGAGGGAGAGGAAGAGGAAGAGGAGAGAGAGGAGGAGAGGAAGAGGAGAGAGAGGAGGAAGAGAGGAAGAGGAGAGAGAGGAAGAGGAGGAGAGGAGGAAGAGAGGAAGAGGAGGAGAGGAAGAGGAGGAGAGGAGGAAGAGGAGGAAGAGGAGGAGAGAGAGGAGGAAGAGGAGGAGAAGAGGACTGGGCTCAGGAGACTTTCATACCTGGTTTAAAAGGTTTTTTTTAGCCTCTTAATCCCCGCCTGAACCCAGTTTTGGCTTTACCCAAATCTAAAAGCTTCTCGAAAAAAGCAACCAAAAAAGCAACAGAAAGAAATCGATGAAGAAAGCAACAACAGTTTTGTGGTTCTTAGCTTTCAAATGGATAGCTAAAGTAGATAGATTCTGGTGTATTTCTGTAACATGAATAAGAACAGGGTTAAAGGTGTGTTTCTCCTGATCACAGACTTTCCTCTCGTTCTTGTGTTGTGATGAAATCAGAGCCGCGTTTGGTGAAATGTTTGGATCAGACTCATTATCACTGCTCCGCTTTTAGACCGGTTTTAGTCCCGGCTCAGACCTGGTTCAGTCCCGGCTCAGACCTGGTTCAGACCTGGTTCAGCCCTGGTTCAGTCCCGGCTCAGACCTGGTTCAGTCCCGGCTCAGACCTGGTTCAGCCCTGGTTCAGTCCTGGTTCAGTCCTGGTTCAGACCTGGTTCAGTCCTGGTTCAGACCTGGTTCAGACCTGGTTCAGCCCTGGTTCAGTCCCGGCTCAGACCTGGTTCAGTCCCGGCTCAGACCTGGTTCAGTCCTGGTTCAGACCTGGTTCAGCCCTGGTTCAGTCCCGGCTCAGACCTGGTTCAGTCCTGGTTCAGACCTGGTTCAGCCCTGGTTCAGTCCCGGCTCAGACCTAGTTCAGTCCTGGTTCAGTCCTGGTTCAGTCCTGGTTCAGTCCTGGTTCAGACCTGGTTCAGTCCTGGTTCAGTCCCGGCTCAGTCCTCGCCTGTGGGTGACTTTGCTCCTGGCCCGGGTCCAGGCCGGTCCCACAGACAGACGGACTCTCAGCAGGACGAGGCTAAGTGACTTTTACAGGGTCATAGAGGCTAAAAATATGACTTTCATTATTCACACTTTAACGTTTCAGACCAACATCGGAAATAAGAATTTATATTTTCCTGATAAAAAGAAGGAAATGAACGATCTCTTTGTTTTAACTATAAAAAGCATTTTTTCAACCCAAATATCGGAAACAAAAACAAAGACAAAGACCAGGTGATCAGATTTTCAACATTAAAAACCCTTTACTGATGTTTCCTGCAGGGGTCGTTCCCTCCTTAACATCTTTTCATGTCAGAGGATAAAAAAGACCAATACGACCCATGTTAGCATCATGTTAGCATCCTGTTAGCCTCATGTTAGCATTATGTTAACATCATGTTAGCATCATGTTAGCATTATGTTAACATCATGTTAGCATCATGTTAGCATCATATTAACATCATATTAACATCATGTTAGCATCATGTTAGCATTATGTTAACATCATGTTAGCATTATGTTAACATCATGTTAGCATCATGTTAACATCATGTTAGCACCAAAATGACCCCGTACGAGGCTTATTTTATGACGTTTTGTCACGAGCAAGGCGGCGATTCCTGAAGTAACAACTACGTCTATAATGTTCATCATCTCAGTGTGGGAATATGATGCTTCATGTTAGCATCATTTAGCATCATGTTAGCATTCATGTTAGCATCATGTTAGCACAATGCTACATGCTAGCGCTAGCTATGACAACTGTTTTTTCCGCTTCTGAACAATCTGCTGAAACATCCATATGGACCCGATGTAGACTTGACTTTATTTGTTATAAAAAGTTCATATTCCGCCAAAAAACGGCAAAAAATGAAAGATAGTTTTTCCTAAAACGTACGTCCCTCCCCCTCTACGAGGCCACGCCCCTTATGATGCAATGCCGTCTGTATTATTATTATTTTGTTTGGCTCTAAACTGGTTTAGACGAAAATGTAGACTTAAAGGGACTATACAGAGTTTAAACATGTTAATAAGTATGTTCCTCCCTCTACATGTTCCAGCCATGTCCAGATGTGTAGAATGAGCCCAGACCACAACTGCCTCTACAATCCTGCCCTGTCACAAGGTGTTACTTCAGCTCCGTCAGCACCAGCTTAATATAGAGACTGCAGTTACACGTAAGAACTGAGGTGGCAGTAGTGAGTATAAAATGACCAACTTTCATCTAGTCTCTTTAAGTATTAAGAATAACTTTAGACTGTAGTTTAATGTGATGTGCACAGAGGTTTTTTTTAATGACGTTTGTGTTGTATGGAGTATTTGGATTAAATGAGTCGACTCTTTCAGTTTCCATTAGTTTCAGGGTAAGCGACTGTGTTGCCGGTGAATGTCTTAAAATGTTGTTCAACATATTAAAGCAGAACTTAAATACGTACAGTTTTCTTTGTGTTTTTGTTTGCGTGAATGGAATAGTCCTTGTCAATATTGATATTATTTGTAAATATTGTTATATTGTTAGCGGATGGTAGTAACTGATTGTTTTAGCATTTATAGTGAAAAGTTTATTGCTGTCATTTCTACTACATTTAATTATATATGTATTTGTGAGTGTGCGTACGTGTATGTGTACATGTGTATGTATGTTTGTATGTATATTGTATATATATGTATATGTATGAATATGCATGTGTGTGTATGCGTATATACATGTGTACATATTGTTATTGTTTTGTTTTGTTTTCATTGATTTATTTATTGTCATGAATTTTGTTTTCTTTTAATATATATGTCTTCTCTATAGCTTTGTGAATGTTTACGTATATATTTTTTTATGTTTTCCCATCTCTCTGTTGTTTTTTCCTTATTTGTTAATTATCCTTTTTAAATGTATTAAATGCAATAAAAAAATAAAAAAAGCAGTACTAAGTAACTCGTGCCCCTAGAGGCCATAAGCGCCACTGCAGGTGTCGTACATGTTGTGTTTTTTTACTCATTAATTGTCCGTGAGAGTAAATACTACGCTGACAGAAAAGACAAAGGGACAGAGGGATATTGTTCATCCAGTTACACAATGGAGATCATTTGTTTCATTCAAACTTGGCTGTAAATACTGTTTAAGTGGAGCTAGCCCACAGTTAGCTTTGCCCGTTAGCCTGTTAGCTTCTTCTTCGTGATTCTATTAGTGTGTATTGGAGACTCCGACCCAGAGAAACCAGGGGGCGATGAAAGACCCCCCAATCATCCCATTAACACTTGTATTACCCCCAGAGGGACTAGGAAAGGATTTATTAAGGTAAACAAGTTACTTAGCTCTGCTTTAACGAGGTTTTGAGTTTGAAAAGTAAACAGCTCTCGACCGTGACACGTTTCTATCCTTTTTGCGTTAATGTTGGAGATCACAGCCTGAAGACTCCTGTGGATCTGTTTCTAAACTACGACCTTCCCTCACACACTGACCCCGTACTTTTTAATCTCCTGTTTCCAAACGCTCTCCCGACGTCGCCGCTCATTTTTCACGCTGTTTGATTCCATTCCCGCTTTTCCCCCCGATTATTTCCTAAAATCCCCAAACTGCGCGGGCTCTGGAGGGTTTGATCCGGCGTAATTGAAACATCCTCCCTCACCTGCGCGGCGCCTCATCCCGTCCGAACTCCAGCCTCCTCATGAAATAATAATAACGCTGCGCATATTCCACGAAGCCGAGCGTAATTAAAACCCATTTGGAGCCGCGGCCACTGAAGCCTGAAACTAAAGCTCATCTCATTTAAACCCGACACAATCACGATCGTGTTATCGTAATGAGACGAGGAGATGAGGAGAAGAGGAGAAGAGGAGGGTCGGCCTGATGGAAACGCCAGAGACGAGATGAAATATGGACAAATATTAACCAGGGATATTTCAGGATTTTTGACATTGGGCCTCATTTCCTAGTTATCCAGAGTGTTGTTGATGTCTGGAGATATTTTTTTTCTTAAATTCATGCAGTTCTTATATTGAAGAGTCTAGTGGCGCTAGGCTAGGGCAAGGCTAGTGCATGTCTATGGTATCAGTTAGCCTGCATTAAAACAGTCTGACCCACTCCACAGTGCACCTGAGGTAAATCACTTATAACACCAGACTAACCATATAAATGTCTGTGTGTTCCACGGCGGGACACATTCACTCACAGTGGCTCGAGTTACTATTGTCTTTAAGTAAAAGTTCAGATTCTTCATTTTAATATTACTCAATTAGAAGTGAAGTACTTACAGTAAAGTGCATGTGACAGGTTTTAATGCTCTTGAAAATATGACTTATTTACTATTGACTATATACTACTATTGACTGGATTACATCAGTTGCATAGTTTTCATTTTTTTCAGTGAAGCAGCAATTTTAATGAAGAAATGTTGGGCAGAAAAGTTATTTTTATTTGAATGTTTAAGCTGCTGACAGGAAGTGACATAAAAGAAGGAAACATTCCATAGCAGTTTGACTCATTCATTTCCCATTGACTTAACATGGTTGCACGGCAACAGTTTAAAATTGTTTACCTTCTTTGATGTCACTTCCTGTCGGTGTCCAATAAGGAAGTGAAAACATAAACATCACAAAAATGGTCAAACTAAAGAAAACTGTGAATAATCTTTAGCAACATCTTAAATATAATCGTGTTAACTGTGTTTTAGCAAAAACTGTGTCTAATGTGTCAGATGCACTTTAAATACATGTAATTGAGTAAATGTACCTGAGTTCTACCCACCTCTGCACTATTGTTATTGTTCAAACTCTACATCACAGCAGACTCAAAGGGTTTAGTTTTTACTCCTTTAATAAAATAATACTTAATACTTGTCAAAAGACTCGGGCGATTAGTTTCTGAGCCCAACGATGTTAGAAAAGAGAGAATATAAAACTATCTGCAGCTCAGTTTGATTTGTTTGAGTCCGTTACCGCGGCAACTCAACTGCCCTCTGCCTTTTCTCGTCTGCTGCTGTTGAAGCTACGACTGTGATTTTATTCATTTTAGACACAGAACAGGTCAGTAAATGTGATTTATAAGGTTCTTTAACACGTTTTTAAGGGTTTGTTTTCATTATTGTCGGCTTTAATCACCATGAAGTTGAAGTTATAATCTCTCAGGAGCTAAAGGCTAATCAGCAGTTAGCTCGACAGGAGAGAAACTGTTTCTGTAGCAGCGAAAATATGAGAAACATTTATGTGGAAACTTTATGATCAGTCACTAAAATATTAAAAACACAAATATAAAAGTATAATTTAGCTTTACTTTATTCATATTCCTTAAAGGGATACTTCGGGATTTTTGACATTGGGCCTCATTTCCTGGTTATCCAGAGTGTTGTTGATGTCTGGAGATATTTTTTTCTTAAATTCATGCAGTTCTTATATTTGAAGAGTCTAGTTGCGCTAGGCTAGAGCAAGGCTAAAGCATTTCTATGGTAACCACTAGCCTGCATTAAAAAACAGTGTGACCCACTCCACAGTGCACCTGAGGTAAATCACTTATAACACCAGACTAACCATATAAATGTCTGTGTTAATAGAATCATGTTTGAAATATAACTGACCTTGTATCACATGAATTACCGCATTTTGAGGGACTATTTTCTCGCAGATCACTCCGCCGATGCGTTAGCTTACAGCCACGAAGCTGATGCTGCTCAAATATAAGTTATTTTAAATGCAAAATGGTTAAAATTATTCTATCGACACATTCTATTAACACAGACATTTATATGGTTAGTCTGGTGTTATAAGTGATTTACCTCAGGTGCACTGTGGAGTGCACCTGACTGTTTTTTAATGCAGGCTAGTGGTTACCATAGAAATGCTTTAGCCTTGCTCTAGCCTAGCGCCACTAGACTCTTCAAATATAAGAACTGCATGAATTTAAGAAAAAATATCTCCAGACATCAACAACACTCTGGATAACTAGGAAATGAGGCCCTATGTCAAAAATCCCGAAGTATCCCTTTAATATATTTGGTGACAGTTCAGGCCCAGTTTAGACAGGAGAGTAAGATGTAAATGATGAAACCTCATTGTTTTCTCTGTCGTCTCTGTTTAGGGCTGTTTGTAAAAATGTGTGAAGGCCAAACGTTCAGAGCTTTTGTGAACGAGCGTCTGGCTGCGGCGGCTGGAGAGACACGTGCGCTGTTTGAAAGGACGACAGCGGAGTGTGAGGAGGAACTGCGTCGCTCCCAAGACGAGAACCGGAGGAACCAGCGGCTCCTGGACCAGATCCTGAGCCCGAGAGTCGTACTGGTCAGAGTGGACACTGGTCAGAGTTTGAAACGGGAAATCACCGAGACCTCACGGATCAAAGAGGAGCCAGAAGAGCAGAGCGTCACACGGGAGGAAGAGCAGCTGCCAGTGTAGGCTCACACACTTTCAAACACGTCTAAGTCACATTATTGTTCAGTTTATTCATATTTAAATCATGTTTCAGGTGTTTCCCAGAGTCCAGTGCTGTGAGCGTGAAGAGAGAAGAGCCCTCCCCGCTTCCACAGAGACAAACTGAGCGCGGGAACATCAGCTCAGAGCCACATTTCCACTCAGAGACGGAGGGACACACTGAGCACTCGTCTGACACTGACGACAATGATGAAGACTGGGAACCTCCATTCAGCCGCTCAGACGCACAGATGGAGACAGAGGCTGATGGAGAAAATCACCACAACCAGGTCCAGAGCAGAAGCACCAAAGCCCAAAACAAGTCTGCACCAGAGACGAGCACTACGGTCAACAACGGAGAGACGTCTGGAGCTGACGGAGGAAACAAGAGGAAGACCATCAACAACGGAGAGACGTCTGGAGCTGACGGAGGAAACAAGAGGAAGACCATCAACAACAGAGAGACGTCTGGAGCTGACGGAGGAAACAAGAGGAAGACCATCAACAACGGAGAGACGTCTGGAGCTGACGGAGGAAACAAGAGGAAGACCATCAACAACGGAGAGACGTCTGGAGCTGACGGAGGAAACAAGAGGAAGACCATCAACAACGAGAGACGTCTGGAGCTGACGGAGGAGAAGAGAAGAAGAAGCACCAGTGTCATGTTTGTGACAAGAGATTTAGAGTGAAACGTGATTTAACGAGTCACATTAGAGTGCACACAGGAGAGAAACCTTTTAGTTGTTCAAACTGTGAAAAAACATTTGCCCATGAATGTAATCTAGTGAAACACAGAAGAACACACACAGGAGAGAGGCCTTACAGCTGTCAGGTCTGTGAGAAAAAGTTTACAGACCTTTCTAACCTCAATACACATAGACGAACACACACTGGAGAAAAGCCACACGGCTGTTCAATCTGTAATAAAACATTTGCCCTAAAGTGTAATTTAGATAAACACAGAAGAACACACACAGGAGAGAGGCCTTACTGCTGCTCAGTTTGTCAGAAAACATTCACCCTGATACATCATCTAAAAAGACACATGAAAACTCACAGTGTTTAAAGCACATTTCAACATTTAACACTTAGAAAGCTTTTCTTTATTTCTGAAGTTGTTGTTTGAATCAAAAATCAATGTACTTGTCGCTTAACACAAACTTTATAAAAATGTTTTTCTTTCTGACCTTTTGAACACAATTAATTGTACAAGTGATTTATTTGATTTGAATTTACTTCTTTAAAACTGCTTCTGATAATACTTTTTAACAGCCTTAATTGTGTTCATTTTTTCTTCTTAATAAAACTTTTGTTTGTTTATGAAATACTGTATATATGTGAAATAAGTTATAATCAGAAATGTTTGCATTGATTTTATCTAACTGTTCAGTCTTTATAAACTCCACATGTTTCTGACAATATTTACAATACAATGTTTGCCATTTTGAGTCTTAGTTTTTAAATTGTAAATAAAATGTTTTAAACCTCATCTCTCCGTCTGTTCTGCTTTGGTGATAAAAGCCCCACGTGTGTGGCCTGGTCTGTTGTTGGTCTGATCCTTGAGTTCGTTCAGGGGAATTCTGGGTAAAATTTACTGAAAAAAGATCTGTCTCTTTTCACAACTTAGATCTAGTTTGAACCGTTCACCTTAAAGAGCCGTTCAAAAGAGCCGCTCGGTCACTATCAGCCACTCCTAATGAGCTGTTGTTCACTAAAGCTGTGCACTACTGCTCCGACACGATGACAGGAGCTAATTTTAGCGGCTGGATCAGTGGATAATGAGTGTTGGTCCATGAGACAGAAGACTCTGAGCTACAGCTAACGTTAGCGCTGATCGATCATTTGAAAACAAGAAATAAGCACCAATAAAGTCTCTGAAACCATCAGCTACATTTAAAGTGGCTTTTAAAGTTGTGCTGTGCTTATTGAATGTGTAGTTTATTACACAATTATCATCAACAGAGCCGTAGCACATCGTAGCATAGTATCGGTGCATTTGTCCTCGGAAGTTGGAATTTCTGACCTCCCAGTGGGAAATTCAAACTGGAACGCCCCCGATGTGGGATTTCCCACTGGGAAAGTCAGGAAAAACAATGTCTGTTTGACTAAAACCTAGATAAGGAACTGCAGTCAGACTGAAACCAATGTCGGACGCAGGCGATGGACGTGGTCATCAGACAAGTCCCGTTGTCATAGTAACATAAGTAAGAAGAGATAAACAGGTGTCACTTCCAGCGCTGGTTAGCTCCATATAAGGCATAAGCCAGACGCTAAGACGCCTTTAACAGTCAAACACAAGTTAATACAAGTCACAAGGTTATAATACCTTCAGTATATAGGAATAAATGGTTATATAATTATACAAGCTAAATAGCACATAGTAATGCCTTCTTGGGTCTTACCAAATGCCCTCAAGACTACAGTTATTATGCAAAGCTTATTAGTAAAAATGAATAACATAATAAAGGGTGATTTTGTTAGAAAAAAATGAGAGGCCTGTGTTTATAACACACACAGTTGTTGTTGTTGTTGTTGTTGTTGTTGTTGTTGTTCTTTTAAATCTTTAATGAAGTTCATTTTGTGTCTTATTTTTACCAGGTTTGTCGCTTAAATTCGTTGTATTTGTTTCACTGTCATGAACATTTCCAACTTGACGACTGGAGCACTGAAACGGAACAAACGTCTTTCCCGAATTCTGACGTCCGAGGACAAATGGAACGCAGTAAAACATATTACGTTAGCCTTTAGCCGCTAACTGCTAACCTCAAGTGCTAATCAGCGTCTCTTTAATCAATCCATCAATCAATGGTTTTGTATAGCCCAATATCACAACAGGAGTTGCCTCATAGGGCTGCACCGAACATTAAGGCAATAAAACAGAGCAGTAAATAAGACCATGTAAAGTTCAGGTGAATCAAGTATCCAGGCAAACATAATGTCCAAATAAGCGTCAGCAGTAGGTGGCGACGAGCGGCGCGGGTGTCCCCTGTCCTTAGACTCTCCAGCACGGCGAGGAAAAACTCAAAAACCCAGTGGGAGAAAAGAGAAACCTTGGGGAGAACCACAGAAGGAGAGATCCACTCCCATGGACGGACAGGCTATAGAGACCCAGGGCCGATGGAGTCCCTTAAGCAGATCGGCCAAATCACAGACCGTCCAGTCCTTGTTCTCAATCCAGTAGGCAGGGTTCCTCCGTTCAGCCGGGTTCCTCCATTCGATCTAGACAGGCACTCCCGAGGGGGAGTGGGACAGGAGACACCATGTGAATAGTAATGAACAGACTACAGATAAAATAAATATTGTATCATAATAAGCCAAAGTTTGCAGTAAGAAGAGGAAGAGGATAGCGCTCAGTGTACCGTACTTCCCACAGCAGTGTTTCTTCTAAGGCAGCTTTTACTTCAGGATGTGGGTTAGAGCTTTACCTAACTGACCTGATCATAAGCTAATTCAAAGAGGTACGTTTTGAGCCTAGTCTTAAATGTAGGGACTGTGTCTGCTCCTTTAACGTGAGCTGGAAGTTTATTCCATAAAACTGGAGCTTGGAGCTAAAGGCTCTTCCTCCTACAGTGATTTTGGAGACCCGAGGAATCACTAGTAGCCTGAGTTTTGAGAGCGGAGAGCTCTGGTTGGCTGATATGGAACGATAGCGTCTTGGAGATCGAGCGGAGCCAAACCTTTTATGGCTTTAAATGTGAGGAGAAGGATTTTAACTTTTATTCTAAACTCAACAGGAAGCCAATGGAGAGACTTTAGCACAGGTGTAATGTGTTCTCTTCTTTTTGTACGCGTTAACAATCTTGCAGCTGCATTTTGAACTAATTGAAAACTTTTTAGGGAACTTTTAGGACACGCTGCTAAGTTTTTGAGGACCTAATATAATAACCTCGGTTTTATCAGGGTTAAGGAGGAGGTAATTTACAGTCATCCAGGTGTTAATGGCTTTTACGCAGGAACTAAGCGTATCTAATTTATCTGTCTGACCTGGTTTCATTGATAAGTACAGCTGTGTGTCGTCCGCGTAGCAGTGGAAATTTATATTGTGATTTCGGATTAGAGTTTTAATGCAAATATCTTTAATAAAACTCTAGATAGGACATGGCCACAGTAATACGTTGGAACGAATAGCAGTTCTGGCGGCCATCTTGTGACTAGCCCTTCTAACCAGTGGGGGGTCCGCCCCCTTTGCTCTGAAATGAGTTGTGATAGTGGCAGGCCGTGATATTGCACCCTACGGCTCAACAGCCTTTTTCGCCATAGACAACAATGTAAAAGGAGCAGCCTGTAAAATGGTCCACGGGGCATCTGGAGTTTCAGACTAAGGCAAATATATTTCTTTAAAATTACTATTTTTAGGACATGGACTTTTTTTCTTCGTAAAAAAATTGTAAAGCATCAAAAACAATTTTTAAAAAGTATTCCAATGACGTGACGTCACCAGTGCTGTGGACGTGCGCGAGCGTGTGCGTGAAGACTCATGAACGAGCAGAGGTCTTCCCCGTTAAGCGGTCTGAGAGCCAAACAGACAACAATACGGTAATGAACGGGACTGGACTAGGATAAACGCTAACAGGCACCTAAAGTAAGTTTTTTCTTTACTCAGTACTAAAATGTATTGCGAACCTACACATGGCAAGCGTGTTTAAATGTTAAAAGTAGGCCTATTAGCTAACATGAACAACAACAATTTAAACTAGTGAAGACGTGATCGTTTTTCTGATTAGGCTGCACGGCTTTGAAAATAGCTTTTTGGTTCGATAATAAAAAAATGGTAAATCATTTAAGTTACTTCAGTGGTGATGTTTATACCTTTCTTTTCAGATAACGTAGGTACAGTACCAATAAAACCTATATTGAAACAACAAAACATGATTTCTGCATCTGCCCTGGATCCAGTACAGATAAATGCTGTACTAGTACAGCATTTACTTCAAATTATACTAATGATAATGCAATATAGAACACTTTTGTAGTGCTCCTTTGTATTTCAGCCAAACAATTCTAGTGGTGAGGTTATACTAGCAAATACAGTGAAGTAAAAAGTCGATTTTTATCATTTCTATTGCAATATGAAGACGGCCAGCACTTACGAAACTTCTCAGAAAAGTGGCCGAGCGAGAGTACATTAGCGCGGCGACGTACGTTCGAAGGGCCGCTGTAAGTTACGGTTGTTGTAAAAGAGCGGGGCTATCTAGCTTATTAAGCCCTGCACTGACAAACTGACCCCACAGATCATCTTAACATAGTAACTTAATCGCCTCAAATGGCCTTAAAAATTCATTTTGTATTTAAAGTACGATTATATCAAGAGATTTAACTTACAGCGTAATGGCGTCCGCTCCGCTCTGAGGCTTCGTCGGCAGCTGTGCGCGCTCCCGCTGCTTTTACCCACTTGGGCCGTACGGAGCATAGATACAGGTGACGCGTCATACGGGTACTATGGGCCGTTATGGCGGACGAAACTGGTTTCATGCGCCACTGAGCACCACTATGTAAAGAGATAGGAGCTGGGACAGCATGCCTCTTCCATCTATATAATTCAATGCTTCTAACCCAGTGCAATGTAATCAAATGTAAACACCACTTATTTCCTTTAAAACTGTTTTGATCTGAGTTATTTCTTGACTCTTTGATCATTGTGACTGACCTTATGGCAGAACTAGGAAAGAAAATGAGGTTTTTACAGTTTTTCAAATGTTATTCCAGTTTTATTGCAGGTAAAGACTTTAGCTTCATTTGTTCATGGATTTTCCTTTGTCAAACACTTCAAATCATTCACTTTTTTCATATCAAATATAACATTTGTTTCCTACTTTAAAACAGTATTTCTTTACTTTTTAACACATATTTATTGAACATGGGACAGTGATACAGTGAATGCTAACGCTGAACCCTAGTTAGCTTTCACTGACACAGAGTAAATGTACCTGAGAACTACCCACCTCTGCACTATTGTTGTAAAAAACCTTTATTCTAGAACTCTACATTACAGCAGACTCAAAGGGTTTAGTTTTTACTCTTTTTTCTCCTCTATAAACAATTTAAATAATACTTAAACTTCTCAAAAGACTCGGGTTTTGGGTTAGTTTCTGATTTGTTTGAGTCCGTTACCGCGGCAACTCAACTGCCCTCTGCCTTTTCTCGCCTGCTGCTGTTGAAGCTACAACTGTGATTTTATTCATTTTAGACACAGAACAGGTCAGTAAATGTGATTTATAAGGTTCTTTAACACGTTTTTAAGGGTTTGTTTTCATTATTGTCGGCTTTAATCGCCATGAAGTTGAAGTTATAATCTCTCAGGAGCTAAAGGCTAATCAGCAGTTAGCTCGACAGGAGAGAAACTGTTTCTGTAGCAGCGAAAATATGAGAAACATTTATGTGGAAACTTTATGATCAGACACTAAAATATTAAAAACACAAATATAAAAGTATAATTCAGCTTTACTTTATTCATATTCCTTAATATATTTGGTGACAGTTCAGGCCCAGTTTAGACAGGAGAGTAAGATGTAAATGATGAAACCTCATTGTTTTCTCTGTCGTCTCTGTTTAGGGCTGTTTGTAAAAATGTATGAAGGCCAAACGTTCAGAGCTTTTGTGAACGAGCGTCTGGCTGCGGCGGCTGGAGAGACACGTGCGCTGTTTGAAAGGACGACAGCGGAGTGTGAGGAGGAACTGCGTCGCTCCCAAGACGAGAACCGGAGGAAACAGCGGCTCCTGGAGCAGATCCTGAGCCCGAGAGTCGTACTGGTCAGAGTGGACACTGGTCAGAGTTTGAAACGGGAAATCACCGAGACCTCACGGATCAAAGAGGAGCCAGAAGAGCAGAGCGTCACACGGGAGGAAGAGCAGCTGCCAGTGTAGGCTCACACACTTTCAAACACGTCTAAGTCACATTATTGTTCAGTTTATTCATATTTAAATCATGTTTCAGGTGTTTCCCAGAGTCCAGTGCTGTGAGCGTGAAGAGAGAAGAGCCCTCCCCGCTTCCACAGAGACAAACTGAGCGCGGGAACATCAGCTCAGAGCCACATTTCCGCTCAGAGACGGAGGGACACACTGAGCACTCGTCTGACACTGACGACGATGATGAAGACTGGGAACCTCCATTCAGCCGCTCAGACGCACAGATGGAGACAGAGGCTGATGGAGAAAATCACCACAACCAGGTCCAGAGCAGAAGCACCAAAGCCAAAACAAGTCTGCACCAGAGACGAGCGCTACGGTCAATAACGAGAGACGTCTGGAGTGACGGAGGAAACAAGAGGAAGACCATCAACAACAGAGGACGTCTGGAGCTGACGGAGGAAACAAGAGGAAGACCATCAACAACGGAGAGACGTCTGGAGCTGACGGAGGAAACAAGAGGAAGACCATCAACAACGGAGAGACGTCTGGAGCTGACGGAGGAAACAAGAGGAAGACCATCAACAACGGAGAGACGTCTGGAGCTGACGGAGGAACAAGAGGAAGACCATCAACAACGAGAGAGACGTCTGGGCTGACGGAGGAAACAAGGGAAGACATCAACAAGAGAGACGTTGGAGCTGACGGAGAAACAAGAGGAAGACCATCAACAACAGAGAGACGTCTGGGCTGACGGAGGAAACAAGAGGAAGACTATCAACAACAGAGAGACGTCTGGAGCTGACGGAGGAAACAAGAGGAAGACCATCAACAACAGAGAGACGTCTGGAGCTGACGGAGGAAACAAGAGGAAGACCATCAACAACAGAGAGACGTCTGTGCTGACGGAGGAAACAAGAGGAAGACCATCAACAACGGAGAGACGTCTGGAGCTGACGGAGAAACAAGAGGAAGACCATCAACAACAGAGAGACGTCTGGAGCTGACGGAGGAAACAAGAGGAAGACCATCAACAACAGAGAGACGTCTGGTGCTGACGGAGGAAACAAGAGGAAGACTATCAACAACAGAGAGACGTCTGGAGCTGACGGAGGAGAAGAGAAGAAGAAGCACCAGTGTCATGTTTGTGACAAGAAATTCAGTAAAAAAAGTAATTTAACAAGACACATTAGAGTGCACACAGGAGAGAAACCTTTTAGTTGTTCATTCTGTGAGAAAACATTTGCCCGGGAATATAGTCTAGACGATCACAGAAGAACACACACAGGAGAGAGGCCTTACTGCTGCTCAGTTTGTCAGAAAACATTCACCCAGAGAAGTTCTCTAAAACACACATGAAAACTCACAGTGTTTAAAGCACATTTCAACATTTAACACTTAGAAAGCTTTTCTTTATTTCTTAAGTTGTTGTTTGAATCAAAAATCAATGTACTTGTCGCTTAACACAAACTTTATAAGAATGTTCTTCTTTCTGACCTTTTGAAAACAATTAATTGTACAAGTGATTTATTTGATTTGAATTTACTTCTTTAAAACTGCTTCTGATAATACTTTTTAACAGCCTTAATTGTGTTCATTTTTTCTTCTTAATAAAACTTTTGTTTGTTTATGAAATACTGTATATATGTGAAATAAGTTATAATCAGAAATGTTTGCATTGATTTTATCTAACTGTTCAGTCTTTATAAACTCCACATGTTTCTGACAATATTTACAATACAATGTTTGCCATTTTGAGTCTTAGTTTTTAAATTGTAAATAAAATGTTTTAAACCTCATCTCTCCGTCTGTTCTGCTTTGGTGATAAAAGCCCCACGTGTGTGGCCTGGTCTGTTGTTGGTCTGATCCTTGAGTTCGTTCAGGGGAATTTCTGGGTAAAATTTACTGAAAAAAAGATCTGTCTCTTTTCACAACTTAGATCTAGTTTGAACCGTTCACCTTAAAGAGCCGTTCAAAAGAGCCGCTCGGTCACTATCAGCCACTCCTAATGAGCTGTTGTTCACTAAAGCTGTGCACTACTGCTCCGACACGATGACAGGAGCTAATTTTAGCGGCTGGATCAGTGGATAATGAGTGTTGGTCCATGAGACAGAAGACTCTGAGCTACAGCTAACGTTAGCGCTGATCGATCATTTGAAAACAAGAAATAAGCACCAATAAAGTCTCTGAAACCATCAGCTACATTTAAAGTGGCTTTTAAAGTTGTGCTGTGCTTATTGAATGTGTAGTTTATTACACAATTATCATCAACAGAGCCGTAGCACATCGTAGCATAGTATCGGTGCATTTGTCCTCGGAAGTTGGAATTTCTGACCTCCCAGTGGGAAATTCAAACTGGAACGCCCCCGATGTGGGATTTCCCACTGGGAAAGTCAGGAAAAAACAATGTCTGTTTGACTAAAACCTAGATAAGGAACTGCAGTCAGGACTGAAACCAATGTCGGACGCAGGCGATGGACGTGGTCATCAGACAAGTCCCGTTGTCATAGTAACATAAGTAAGAAGAGATAAACAGGTGTCACTTCCAGCGCTGGTTAGCTCCATATAAGGCATAAGCCAGACGCTAAGACGCCTTTAACAGTCAAACACAAGTTAATACAAGTCACAAGGTTATAATACCTTCAGTATATAGGAATAAATGGTTATATAATTATACAAGCTAAATAGCACATAGTAATGCCTTCTTGGGTCTTACCAAATGCCCTCAAGACTACAGTTATTATGCAAAGCTTATTAGTAAAAATGAATAACATAATAAAGGGTGATTTTGTTAGAAAAAAATGAGAGGCCTGTGTTTATAACACACACAGTTGTTGTTGTTGTTGTTGTTGTTGTTGTTGTTGTTGTTCTTTTAAAATCTTTAATGAAGTTCATTTGTGTCTTATTTTTACCAGGTTTGTCGCTTAAATTCGTTGTATTTGTTTCACTGTCATGAACATTTCCAACTTGACGACTGGAGCACTGAAACGGAACAAACGTCTTTCCCGAATTCTGACGTCCGAGGACAAATGGAACGCAGTAAAACATATTACGTTAGCCTTTAGCCGCTAACTGCTAACCTCAAGTGCTAATCAGCGTCTCTTTAATCAATCCATCAATCAATGGTTTTGTATAGCCCAATATCACAACAGGAGTTGCCTCATAGGCTGCACCGAACATTAAGGCAATAAAACAGAGCAGTAAATAAGACCATGTAAAGTTCAGGTGAATCAAGTATCCAGGCAAACATAATGTCCAAATAAGCGTCAGCAGTAGGTGGCGACGAGCGGCGCGGGTGTCCCCTGTCCTTAGACTCTCCAGCACGGCGAGGAAAACTCAAAAACCCAGTGGGAGAAAGAGAAACCTTGGGGAGAACCACAGAAGGAGAGATCCACTCCCATGGACGGACAGGCTATAGAGACCCAGGGCCGATGGAGTCCCTTAAGCAGATCGGCCAAATCACAGACCGTCCAGTCCTTGTTCTCAATCCAGTAGGCAGGGTTCCTCCGTTCAGCCGGGTTCCTCCATTCGATCTAGACAGGCACTCCCGAGGGGAGTGGGACAGGAGACACCATGTGAATAGTAATGAACAGACTACAGATAAAATAAATATTGTATCATAATAAGCCAAAGTTTGCAGTAAGAAGAGGAAGAGGATAGCGCTCAGTGTACCGTACTTCCCACAGCAGTGTTTCTTCTAGGCAGCTTTTACTTCAGGATGTGGGTTAGAGCTTTACCTAACTGACCTGATCATAAGCTAATTCAAAGAGGTACGTTTTGAGCCTAGTCTTAAATGTAGGGACTGTGTCTGCTCCTTTAACGTGAGCTGGAAGTTTATTCCATAAACTGGAGCTTGGAGCTAAAGGCTCTTCCTCCTACAGTGATTTTGGAGACCCGAGGATCACTAGTAGCCCTGGGTTTTTGAGAGCGGAGAGCTCTGGTTGCTGATATGGAACGATAGCGTCTTGGAGATCGAGCGGAGCCAAACCTTTTATGGCTTTAAATGTGAGGAGAAGGATTTTAACTTTTATTCTAAACTCAACAGGAAGCCAATGGAGAGACTTTAGCACAGGTGTAATGTGTTCTCTTCTTTTTGTACGCGTTAACAATCTTGCAGCTGCATTTTGAACTAATGAAAACGTTTTAGGAACTTTTAGGACACGCTGCTAAAGTTTTTGAGGACCTAATTATAACCTCGGTTATCCAGGGTTAAGAGGAGGTAATTTACAGTCATCCAGGTGTAATGGCTTTTTACGCAGGAACTAAGCGTATCTAATTTATCTGTCTGACCTGGTTTCATTGATAAGTACAGCTGTGGTCGTCCGCGTAAGCAGGTGGAAATTTATATTGTGATTTCGGCCATTAAGATTTTAATGCCATATCTTTATATAAAAATCTAGATAGGACATGGCCACAGGTAATACGTTGGAACGGAAATAGCGTTCTGGCGGCCTCTTGTGGACTAGCCTTCTAACCAGTGGGGGGGGTCCGCCCCCTTTGCTTGAAATGAGTTGTGATAGTGGCAGCCGTGATATTGCACCCTACGCTAAAAGCCTTTTCGCCATAGAACAACAATGTAAAAGGAGCAGCCTGTAAAAATGGTCCACGGGGCATCTGATGGAGTTTCAGACTAAGGCAGAATTATTTCTTTAAAATTCTATTTTTGGGACATTGGACTTTTTTATCATTCTTTAAAAAAGATTTGTAAAGCATCAAAAACCATTTTAAAAAGTATTCCAATGACGTGACGTCACCAGTGCTGGTGGAGACGTGCGCGAGCGTGTGCGAAGACTCATGAACGAGCAGAGGTCTTCCCCCTCGTTAAGCGGTCTGAGAGCCAACAGACACACAATACGGTTAAGGAACGGGACTGGACTAGATAAACGGCTAACAGACCCTAAAGCAAGTTTTCTTTACTCATCTAAAAATGTATTGCGAACCTACACAGGCAAGCGTGTTTAAGTTAAAAAGTAGGCCCTATGAGCTAACATGAACAACAACAATTTAAAACTAGTGAAGACGTATCGTTTTTCTGATTAGGCTGCCCACGGCTTTGAAAATAGCTTTTTGCGTCGATAATAAAATGGTAAATCATTTAAGTTACCAGTTGGTGATGTTTATACCTTTCTTTTTTCAGATAACGTAGGTACAGTACCAATAAAACCTATATTGAAACAAACAAAACATGATTTCTGCATCTGCCCTGGATCCAGTACAGATAAATGCCTGTACTAGTACAGGCATTTACTTCAAATTATACTAATGATAATGCATGATAGAACACTTTTGTAGTGCTCCTTGTTATTTTCACCAAACAATTTCTAGTGGTGAGGTTATTACTAGGCAAATACGTGAAGTTAAAAATGTCGTTTTTATCATTTTCTATTTGCATATGAAGACGGCCAGCACTTACGAAACTTTCAGAAAAGTGGCCGAGCGGAGAGTACATTAGCCCGCTCCCCCGAGGCGACGTACGTTCGGAAGGGCCGCTGTTAAGTTACGGTTGTTGTAAAAGAGCGGGGCTATCTAGCTTATTAAGGCCCTGCACTGACAAACTGACCCCACAGATCATCTTAACTAGTACTTATCACCTCAAATGGCCTTAAAAAATTCATTTTTGTATTTAAAGTACGATTATATCAAGAATTTAACTTAACAGCGTAATGGCGTCCCGCTCCGCTCTGAGGCTTCGTCGGCAGCTTTGCGCGTCCGCTGCTTACCCACTTTGGGCCGTACGGAGCATTAGATAACAGGTGACGCGTCATACGGGTCTTATGGGCCGTTATGGCGGACGAAAACTGGTTTCATGCGCCACTGAGCACCACTATGTAAAGAGATTAGGAAGCTGGGACAACATGCCTCTTCCATCTATATAATTCAATGCTTCTAACCAGTGCAATGTAATCAATGTAAAACACCACTTATTTCCTTAAAACTGTTTTGATCTGATTATTTCTTGACTCTTTGATCATTGTGACTGACCTATGGCAGAACTAGGAAAGAAATGAGGTTTTACAGTTTTTTCAAATGTTTATTCCAGTTATTGCAGGTAAAGACTTTAGCTTCATTTGCTTCTACTGGTATTTTCCTTTTGTCAAACACTTCCAAAATCATTCACTTTTATTCATATTCAAATAAAACATTTGTTTCTACTTTAAAACAGTATTTTCTTTACTTTTTAACACAAATTTATTGAAACATTGGGACAGTGATCACAGTGAATGCTAACGCTGAACCTTGGCTTTTCACTGACACGAGTAATGTACCTGAGAACTACCCACCTCTGCACTATGTTGTTTAAAAAACCTTTATTTAGAACTCTACTTACAGCAGATCAAAGGGTTTAGTTTTTACTCTTTCTCCTCTATAAACAATTTTAAATAAATAACTAACTTCTCAAAAAAGACTCGAGGTTTGGTGTTAGTTCTGATTTGTATTGATCGTACCGCGGCAACTCAACGCCCTCTGCCTTCTCGCCTGTGCTTGTTGAAGCTACAACTGTGATTTTATTCATTTTAGACACAGAACAGGTCAGAAATGGATTATAAGTTCTTTAAACACGTTTTTAAGGGTTGTTCGATTATGTCGGCTTTAATCGCCCATGAAGTTGAAGTTATAATTCTCTCAGGAGCTAAAGGCTAATCAGCAGTTAGCTCGACAGGAGAGAAACTGTTTCGGTAAGCCAGCGAAAAAGAGAAAACATTTATGTGGGAAACCTTATGATCAGACACTAAAATATTAAAAACACAAATATAAAAATATAATTTCAGCTTTACTTTATTCATATTTCCTTAAATTATATTTGGTGGACAGTTCAGGCCCAGTTTAGGACAGGAGAGTAAGATGTAAATGAGAGGTGAAACCTCATTGTTTTCTCTGTCGTCTCTGTTTAGGGCTGTTTGTAAAAATGTATGTAAGCATGGCAAATCAGTTCAGAGCTTTTGTGAACGAGCGTTCTGCTGCGGCGAAGCTGGAGAGACACGGCGTGCATAGAATAAGGACGAACACGGATAGTGTGAGAGGAGCTGCGTCGCTCCCAAGACGGAGAACCGGATTAGGAAACAGCGGCTCCTGGAGCAGATCCTGAGCCCGAGAGTCGTACTGGTCAGAGGTGGACACTGGTCAGAGTTTGAAACGGAAAAATATCACCGAGACCTCACGGATCAAAGAGGGAGCCAGAGAGCAGAGCGTCACACGGCGAGGAGAGCAGCTGCCAGTGAGGCTCACACCACTTTCAAACACGTCTAAGTCACATTATTGTTCAGTTATATTCATATTTATAAATTCATGTTTCAGGTGTTTCCCAGAGTTCCAGTGCTGTGTGCGTGAAGAGAGAAGAGCCCTCCCCGCTTCCACAGAGAAACTGAGCGCC
>VHKM01001013.1:0-71835 GCA_007210695.1 Neogobius melanostomus | reverse complement strand
GGCTCATGTTAGCAGAAAATACACAAATCAGCTTCCAGACCAAACACTGGCTCCAGCCCTTTCCACGGGATAGGTGGAGTTCACCTACCTGGGGGATTCCTTGTGAGGAAAGGGGGGGGGGCTTTTTATTATCAGCTCTCTAAAGAGGTGTCCAAGACCGCAGAGTCCAGGACATACTTTTCCTCTGACGGGCCTTTCACACCTTCACAAAGACAACTGTTGAGAGTCACATCAATGGTGTTTACCAATCAGGACAGTGGGACGGTGAAGAGCTGGAATACTGACACCACCGACGGACTGTCCACAAGAACAACAACAAACAGCCTCGTGCGAAAATGGTCCAAGAAACTTAACAGTGTGAAAACTAAAAGAGACTGCCGGTTTTAGAGTCTCAAAACATTGAGGAGAACAGAGAAGTTCTCCCCAACACATAGTCATTGCCCGTGTCGCAAACAGAAAAAGGACACTCCTGTTCACCTCTTCTATGCGTCTTCAGTTCTACCCGCAAACCAGGAATAACTGTTTCCTATTCCCTGGGACAAAGGTGACATGAAGACCCCTCCCACTCAGAAAGTCACAGACCTAGAAGTGACTCGAGCAGTGGAACGCGTCGGTGAAGAATATCTTTTAAAGGCCTTTTGAAGAAAGTTTCTCCTAAAAAACGCAAGTGGTCAAAGCAGAAAACTCAGTGCCCCTCGCCTTCCTCTGCTGCCCAGGTCCCGACAGCTCACACTGGGATGTTGGTTAGGCAGACGCCCCCTTGTATCCGTCTGAGGGCGTCACTGTTGTCTGTGTCTTTTGGGATCTGGATCAAAGTCCAACCGACACGCCCCCTTCAGGCCCCCTCGTGAACTAAAGTCTGCATCTAAGATTTGGAAATGTGGAAATCGCTGTCAAACTTAATGCTTGACTGAGGTGATGTGTTGTCGCACATGAACCACAAATAGTTAGTTGTATTATGGGTTTGGTGTGTGTCCACATCCACAGATACGAAGCCACGCAGTAAACGTTTACAAAAAGCTCCAACAAGAACTTCTTACGCCAGAAGTTTTCCCTGGTTGGGCTCTAGATTTCAACCCAGGGGAAAAAGGCAAGAAGCTTCATGTAGCGTGCGAGGGCAAAAACAATCCAGTCCAGGATGACAACTTTTAACTACAATGGCAGGACTCCTTGATGCCAGAAAGCTTATTTAACCAAACACTTGCTTAATCCTATTTGCATGGAATTATAATGATCTTCGGGGACGATCTGCAAATAGGGCTTTATATTCTAGACTCGGCTCCACGTGTCAAGCTGGGCACAACTCAAAACCCACAGCCCTAAGTAAAAGCCAGAGAAGTAATAATACTTAGTGTCTGACACTCACCACTGCTCCTTTCTTTTACCTGTTACCTATGTCTAATAAACATGCTTACAATATTTAACTTCCACTGTAGTCTGTTCAGTGCTTATTCACATGGGTGTCTTCTTTTCCCAGAATGTCCCAGTGTGAACTACCGTGACTGACAAACCTCTCTGAGAGACCTGTGCTCTCCCCTTCCTGACGAGTCCCCTGACTTGTTTCCTAATGGCTCAGGAGTACTGGACGTAGAGCTCACAGCTACAAGGCCCCTTTTCTGTAGAAAGACTCCCATCAATCCATAATCCGTTGTGTAATACTGAAATCAAACAGGAACTATGCAGTATGTGCTTCTAATTAGTGTAAATATATAAATAAATGAGCCTTTACAATGATTCAGGCGGCTGACGCTGACCCAGCGGCATCGAAGGAAGGGTCAAATTCAAGATGATGAATTTCCGTATGGGATGAATAAAAGTATAACTTAAACCTTAACCTTGCTTCAACGTGAATTTATTAAAATTATTCAGTGTTTTAAAAATGTAAATAGTTTTGATCTTTTTCACTTTGTGCAAGCTATTTATTGTGTTCAAGGTTTTGGATACTGCAACGTTTACTTTGAGATTAAATCCAAATGCACCCAGAGCGCTGGCAGCCTGACTTTTTTAAAGAGGAAGCAACAAACATGATCATATCACACCAATCCTTCTGTCTTTGGCACACTGTTCTTTTTTTGGATTATTTTAAGTTTTTATTGTTCATTTTATTTGAATGTTCCACTTTTATTCAATTTAATTGTGGTTTTATTGCTTGTACAGTTACGTGCTTCATATCCAGTAGTTTCACTTAACTCAGTTTACATGTTGTATTTTATTTTCATTGTACAGCGCTTTACTTTGGAAACATTTTGTTTTGTAAAATGTGCCTGGACATAATGTGGATTGGACTATCGCACTAGGCTGTAATCTGTAACATTCAAGTTTGTCTCAATAAGGGTCAGCTACACCCCAATCACACTAACCAATAGCATGTTGAATTTGAAAGCAGATGTTGGGATAAAAAAGGAAAAAAAAGCGTTGCTGTGGCTGGGAATTGAAGGTTATATTGTGTACAAGAATGAAATATTAGTATTCTGATTAAATAAAGTAAATGCAGAGGAAGTACCTTACTTCCGGGATTTGCTATTCCTATTTGGTACGATCTAAACTGTAGTGCTTGATCCGGCCAGACTTTGCCGCGACCAGACATAGATTGATCTGTATTTTTGAGAGCAGCGGTGTGGCACAACTGAAACCAAGGCAGCCTGTTCATTTGGCCTGACGACCCAGAAAGATAACCCTCTGTCATTTGATATTTCCTTCTGTGGCTTGAGATAATCAAACTTTGCTTAAAGATACTAAGAACTCTTGCCCTAGAGGCCATAAGCGCAACTGCAGGTGTCGTAGCAAGTTAGAGATTTTTTCACTTATTATAATGTCCTTGGAGAGTAAATACTACGCTGACAGAAAAAGGTGAAGCGAGAGAGGTGTGTATGTACATCCAGTTATTAGAATGGAAATAATGTTTTTCACTCAAACTTGCGCGTAAAATATCTGTTTAAAGTGGCGCTACTCCCGCAGTTAGCTTTGCCCGTTTAGTCCTGTTAGCTCTTCTTCGTGATCTATTAGTAATGTATTAGTGCTCTCGCCCCGGTGGCAGTCAATTGCAAGCATGGTTTTCTGCGCCAGGAAAAAACCAGGGGGAGATGAAAACCCTCCAATCATCCCATAACACTTGTGTTACCCCCAGAAGGGGACTACGCGAACAGGATTTATTTTCGGTAAACACCGTTACTTAGTACCGCTTTAATTTATGAAATAAAATGGAATTGTAAAAGGAAACATGTTTGCATAAGTTACAGTTGTAATAATTTAAATATATCAGTCCGTATCACGGTTATATACGTTATAGTAGGATTTTTATAAAAAAAAAAATAAAAAACTCCTTTCTACACCCTCCGGCGGTCGGCGTCTTTTTCCTCAAGCTCGGGGTCCTCTACCCAGAGGCCTGGAGTGAGGGTTCTGGCAGCATATCTTGCTGTTTCCTAGAGAATGCATTTTCATTGGACCGAGATGTTATGCTGAGGTATCCTCGGGATCGTGGAGCACTCTCCAGTTTGGGGTCCACTGCAACCTTCCGAGAGTGCCACATCAACGGGCACGCCACTTGTGCTCTTCACTCTCCACCTTCTCTAGCTTTTCTCTGAGTGCCCTATCGGTATTTCTCTAGTTTCGTGTTGCCTTTACCTGATGTTGATGTACACGCTTCGGTATTGCTATCGCGTTAACCTACCCGGCTTCTCCCTGCCTCTTGTGTCCACCACTTTCAATGTGTCCACGTTGTTCATTACCATTTGTCGTCTGGCTTCTGGATGGTCCCACAGGATCTTGGCTCTGGTCGTTCTACACTTTGGAGGTGTTCAGTCTTGACCTTGGGGTTGCCAGCCATACTCTGCCGAGATGTTCCTGCCACTATCGCCAGCCACACGATTGCGTTTATCGTGCCGCCACGATGTAAGCTTCTTCCCTCCAGCATCTTACACGCTCTGCAGTTATGTTGCTGGATTGTCCTCATTGCCTCTTTTGCACAGTCTAACAAACCTGGGGTCTTGTCTGGTGTGATAAGATCTGGGCCTCTATTGCTCGGGTTGCTCAAGGCCTGCTCCTGTCAGCCATGATGAGTGCCTCTGTGCTTTGTCCTTCAGCGCCAGCGCTGTCTAGCCTTGGTAGGATTCCTTGATATCCGCCAACTTTCACGTTATGTTTCCGGTGTACACCGTGTAGGGGCTTGTCCTCCCTGACAGTACCTCGCAGCGCCTATCTTCTGTTCCCATTGTCTGACATTCACTGGCACGTCATCTGTTGAGCCGTGTACTTGAATGTACTTTAAGGACAAGGCTCCTTAAGTACATCCTGGATAGTGGCTCTCACGCTCACTAGTCCGTCGGCTCCTTCCATTACGGCTAGTGTACAGTTCAGGTGCTGGATTTGGGTGTGGAACCCTCCATGCATGGTAGGAGCTTCCGTGTCTTAAATCTGTAGGCGATTTCTCCTTTGGCAGCTATTATTCTTGCAGGGTATCTGTACTGGCAGGGCGTTAGCTGTTTATTGCCCGGATTTTTCTTGCCATTGAAAGCTGCTTCTTAGACCTGGCCTTACTCGTTGAGGTATTGGCCGTAGCGCGCTTTCCTTGTCACCATCTTCAAGTTGCCATTGCTTGTGGGATGCGGTATTTTGTAACTGTCCTCAATGTCTGCTATTGTTCTTTTGGGAGTGACCCCTTCTGTGTGACTACCTCTCCCTCTCTTAGTCACCAGTCCGACCAACTTCTCTAGTCGAATGACATCCAATGTCTGCACTGTATATCGGCGTGGTATGGATCAGTGAGTCGTGTACTCGCTCATTCTTAGCATACAGCTTATTTCATCCATGTGAGGAGGTGACTGATTGGTGGCCCCGTTCCTGAGTCGGATATCAAGCTTAGTCTTGTTGATTATTTGGCTTGAGGGGGTCAGAACCTATGCAGCGCGGTGGGAACAGGCGTCTCCTTGGTATATCCACATGTTGATGGAGCTTGTGCCAGGTGGCTTGCATTGCGCTGCAGGGTGGTTTTTCCACAACCTCATTGAGTTTGCAATGGAAGGTTCTAGAGTCCTGTTGATTGTTGTATAGTGCAGCATTCAATGATCCAAGTATGTGGCATTGAGTCGGTAGGTTTCTTGATCTCAACAGGCAGTGCTTCAGGTTGTTGTTGGTCGGTTCTGCATTCCTCGAGCGGACTTTTCTGTCTACCAGAGCTGGTGTTTGGCACTCTGGCTTAATTTTAGATCCTTTGAGCTGTGCTCATGTATTTGATCATAATTGCCGCTTATCTTAGCGTATGTGCCAGACTGGCTTTCACGTTGTGGGAGGCAGGGTTATTGGCGATAGTGGGATGGACTGTACCCTTTTGGAGGGATCTCAGATCAGGATTGTGCCCCTCGGTTAACCATTAGGTGATTTCCCATCTTCGCATCTTGGTCATTTGTGCTGCAAGCGCTCATGGAGAGATAGTGCCGGTGAGTTCTTTAGCGTAAGTTTTCTTTAGTAGGTTGGATTCATTGTCAGGGCCTGTTGCTTGTCCAGTTTTTCATACCTGATCTTTCTTGGATGTCTGTCACTGTGATGGTAACTGATTCTGTTCAGGGAGGTTGCTGTGTTCCTCTCTCAGAGCCACAACTGTGCATCAACTGTTGTGTTGCTGCTCCTTCTCCATAGGGCCTTTCCAGTACGTTCAGTTTCCAGCCTTGTTGGGGTCTGCTCTGCTATTGTTACCCTGCCATGGTCGTACACTTTCGCTGGTTGAGTTGCGAACAGCCCGGTTTACTCGTTCGTTGGCTTCGTTGTCTCTCGTTACGAGGGTGCTTTAGGCCGAGCCGAGCCGGCCCGAGCCCACCGACATTCGGGCCGGGCCGAGATCTCACGCATGACAGTCGGGTTTGGGTCGGTCAGGCTTCGAGTTTATTTTTTATTTTTATATATATGTGACCTATGCTGTATCGCTCTGCGTTGTGTTTGCTGTGCTCTGATACACTCGGAGAGACCCAGGCTGTAGTTGGGGGAGCAACGCTCCAAGCCCATTTATTCTGGCAACAGAATCAGAAAGATTGGCGTTAGCCACTAGCATGTGGGGTCGATCCAACGTGGTCTCGTCTCAAGACACAGAAATCAGAGAGCTATAATAATAATATAGAAAGGTACCTGGCAACAGAATCAGAAAGATTGGCGTTAGCCCACTAGCATGTGGGTCGACCAACGTGGTCTTCGGGAATAAACAAAACAAAAACACGTAAGTAAAAGATACAGACATGAATAATAATAAAACAATATAAACAACATAAAAGACAAGTTAAAAGCTTATGATATGCATTTTAACAATTGATGGCTAACGATGCCCTAAACCCGCTCACCTCGTCTCAAGACACAGAAATCAGAGAGGGAGGAAGAGGAGGAGCCATCCCTATATACTCCCAGACCGGATGTTCTCAGCGTTGGACCAACAAAATAAAATACACAAGACGACTAACGCACACTCAACCAGGTACATAAAACATATATATAACCGAAAGGTGGGACAATATGTACACAGCCCCGAGTAATACTTACTCGGGGGCACTCTCACACCATGCCACACCGTGGCGCTCAAAACCCATTACCAGGATTTTAACCCGTCTATAATAACACCATTACATATACCCCCCAAAATTCTGAGTAATCGGGGATGCATAACCAAAAAGACAGAAAGAAGAGAGAAAAAAATATATACAAGAGTAACCCCCAAAACCGGAATAATCCATCCCAAAGGATCGCACAGAGTAGAGCCCTACCCCGCGCGGGTGTGAAGAGTGCCGTTTACACCCCTCGTACTGCAGTGAAACTCTTGAAAAAAAAATCATCATTTTACACCTCTTCTCTTCATGGAAGCTCCATAACCTTCCTAACATAAAACTAATGGAGCTGGTAAGCCTTCCCTTGCGTGAACATACTATTTACAAAAGAGATAACGAATCTCACGGGCATTGAGGGTCCCCCTAACTCTACACTTTGTCCATTCATTTCACAGGTGACAGTTGCGCATCAGCTACTGCGTCACACGTCACTACCTCTGCGGAGGCTAGTTCTGATTGATCCTCAGGTAGGGTGTGGCCACCCACGCTAAGTGGCAGTTGGGAGAGCGTGCCATCAGATCCAACACAGACAGAAGCGCCTTCACACGGACTCAACGCCATAGAATCCACATCAGACTCAGCAAACGGATCAGACACGGTATCTTCGTCGACTAGACTCGCTTCTACACTCTGGTAAGAACCATCTCACTGTTCAAAAGCCAATTAATCGTCCTAGTCTCACTGTCCTGTGCCTCAACAGGAATTTCTGGTTCGTCGTTCGCTAATGAGGAGCAATTAGACGCACATGGGCTCTCTACATTCGACGAAAGGAAACTGACAGGGAGTAGAAGATTTCTATGTACCGTTTTGACTTTCTGAGTGTCAGGGTCTTTGATGGAATAGACATTTACACCCGGTCTCACGGAAATAACTTCAAAAACTGTCGAAACCCATTTGTCCGCAACCTTCCGCTTCCCTCCCTCTCCTCGATTTGCGAGTAAAACTTGAGAGCCGCGCCTTTAGCCTTACGATTGTAGTTTTCTGTCTGACGGGCCTGAGCTGTCCTACTGTTCTGGAGAGCAATGCGCGATGCCTCAGCTAAATCCCGCCTCAAAGCTGCAATAAACTCATGGTGGTCAACGACAGGAGTACCTTCGCGCACATGCTGGAAAACGATATCGATTGGCAAGCGTGGAACTCTCCCAAACATGAGGTAGAAGGGCGCAAATCCTGTAGTCTCATGTTCTGTGCAGTTGTAACAAAAGTCAGCATTTGCAACATCTGGGGCCATCTTGCTTTCGACTGCGGGGGCAAAGCACGGATCATGTTCCCCAGAGTCCTGTTGAACCGTTGTGTAATGCCATTCCCCATAGGATGGTATGGCGTCGTGTGCGATTTCTGGACCCCAGACAGCGTCAAAAGCTCTTTCATGAGACTGCTCTCGAAGTTTGCACCTTGGTCTGAATGGATGCGCTTCGGGAAGCCATACACGCAAAAAAAGTCATTCCACAATCGGCGGGCGACTTGTTTAGCCGATTGATTCTTGCAAGGAAATGCATGTGCCAATTTCGAAAAATGGTCAGTGACGACCAAGACATCGCCGCATTTTTGTCCGTCTGTTCAGCAGTCCAGAAGTCGATGCAAACCAACTCCATCGGCTCCGAGGTTTGGATGCTTTCCAAGGGAGCACGTCCGTGTGGTTCAGGCGTTTTACCCATGATGCATCTGAAGCATTTCCTGACGTGATTGATGACGTCCCTTTCCATCCCTATCCAGAAAAACCTTTGCCTGGCCAGAGACAGCGTCCGCGCTTGGCCCTGGTGGCCCGCTGAATCGTGGAGGCCAGTGAGGACTTGTTGTTTCAAGGCGCTCGGTACAACGAACTGATGGAGCATCACGTTCATTTTATTGTCTCTTTTCGACCGGAACAACAACCCGTCCTTGATGGACAACTTCGCCCAGTGTTTGAGAATGTTCTTCACACCACCTGGTTCACGTGCGCGCTCACGCTTGGTGGGTCTTTTCCGCCTTTGCACGTAATAGAAGACTCTATTCAGGGTGCCGTCCTGTTCTTGCATGGACACAAGCTGGCTCAGCGGAAGCGAAGCACTGTCGGTGATACACGCTAGTTGCGGGACATCAGCACAAGTGACACGCAACGGACTGGCGTTCCCGTCACTCTGGGCGCTTAACACCGCTTGGACGTCTTCGAGGGACAGAGATGGCTGTGGGGAAAGCGAATTGGCGGAATCCCCAGACTCGTCTACGCGTTGGCAGTTGTTTGTGCACCTAAACGCATCTTGGACTCTCTGGTCCGCTAACTCACTAACTTGGGCGAGCAGATGAGAGTACGGTTCAGACACCAGACGGTGGGTCACGCAAGACTTAACAAAAGGCTCCCTACTAAGTGCGTCAGTAACTACGTTCTTAGGGCCCGGGACATAGTTAAGATCGAAGCTATACGCCGCTAACTTCGCCACCCACCTCTGTTCGCAAGCGTCAAGTTTGGGCTTAGTCAATATATACGTCAGTGGATTATTGTCAGTCCAAACAGAGAAGGTCCGTCCCTTTAACCAATGGCCAAATTTGTCGCATACAGCCCACTTAAGAGCTAAAAACTCCAGGCGGTGGATAATTCAACTGGGCTTGAGACAAAGTTTTACTGGCAAAAGCCACAGGTCTGGCGATCTTACTACCAGTTGGCAATTGCGAAAGAACCGCGCCTATCCTGTCGAAAGAAGCGTCAACAGCTAGGATAAAAGGGGCATCGAAATCTGGATGAGCCAACGTCACACTGTGTATCAAATCATGTTTGAGGGTCTCGAAAGCTTCCCTACAGTCGTCAGTCCAGTCAGTGGGGGTCAATCTCACTAAACCTTTCTTGAACTTAGGCTTGGGAGGTCTACCCTTTTTCTTGGAGTGGAGGGTTCTGACACGAGACTAAACAGGGGCCTAGCCTTGGCTGAACAACCCTCAATAAAGTGGTGGCAATACAATGCCTAAAAAGGACCTAATCTTTTTAGCGCAAGGGGTTTTACCGTCTGCCTCCATGAGGTCCGTTTCCCTAATATCCCCAATGGCCTGAACTTTACTGGGGTCAGTTTTCATGCCTTCTTCGCAGACGATGTGGCCCAAAAACTTTACAGAACGCCGGAGGAAATTACATTTCTTGGGGGAAAGCTTAAGATTGTTTGCAGCTAACCGCGAAAATACCATCTCCAAACGCTCTAGCGCAATCTGTTCGGACGGCGCAAACACCATCAAGTCGTCCAGGTAACACAACAGGCTGGTAAAGTTTTTGTCACCGGAGATCGACATCATCATGCGCATGAACGTCGCGGGGCTGTTGGTCAGTCCTTGAGGCATCCTGTTATACTCGTGCAGCCCGAACGGGGAGGAGAAGGCGGTGTACCGTTTGTCATCCTCGTGCAGCGGGACGTTGTAAAACCCCGAGGTGAGATCCATGGTGGAGAAGAACACATTGCCCCCAAAGCGCCGCGAGCGCATCAGTCTGGTGGGGCAAGGGGTGTGCATCTTTAATAGTTCTCGCATTAAGCCACCGAAAGTCATTACAGATGCGTAAATCACCATTGGGTTTCACAACGAGAACTAGCGGAGACGCATACTCACTCTCGGACTTCTTGATGATCCCGACTTCCTCCATCTCGTTCAAAGCTGTCCTCAGTTTTTCATAATGGCAAGGAGGGACACGCCGGTATGGAAGTCTGAACGGCTTGTCATCCATCAACCGTATCCTGTGTACAAAGTCTTTCGCCTCTCCACAATCCATCTTGTGCCTAGAGAATGTGGAGTCGTATCGTTCGATCAGGTTGAGTAGCTTATTTTTCCACTCCAAGGACACTTCACACGACGTGATATCAACTTCCGAGAGTCCCATGTCGATGAGAGTCTTGTTTATCTCGTTCTCAGTTTTCAAAACTGGAGTCTCCGTCGTGCGCTGGGTATTTGACTGAACTCGTTGTGGCTCCGGTAGATCTTGTACTGACAAACTAGGCGAAACATCCACCAGTTTGGCATTTTTCTTCAGGGTGAGTGCTTTCTCCGTAGGGTTAACTATTTTAACGGGAACCCACCCATCCCCATATAGAGTGGTGACAACTCTCCCCACCAAGATCTGCGCTGGTCTCGTTTTAGATCGAGTGGGTTCTACGATGACAGAGCTCCCCACCGCCGAAGCGTCTACAGACGGTAATTTAGCCCACACCAAATGTTCAGTCAAAGGCTGTAACGTGACACATCGTTTTAATTTCGCAGTCCCAAAATCCAGTGACGAGGTGTCAGTACGATGCACTGTATGGGACAATAGCGACAGCAGCTGGGGTAGCTCTTTGCCAAAAGCGCCCATTTTACTCGAGTCTATTTCTCCATCTTCGATCCGTCTCATGAGCCATTTCAAGACGTTGCTTCCCAAGATCATGCTGTCGGACTGGCCCGGTACTACTAGGACTGGACGATGACTTTGATACCGTACACTAAAACAGAGAGGTCGTACAGAGCAGTGGGCATTACCGGTTGACCTCCGCAGCCCACGATGACATACTCATCCGCCCGCTTCCTGTCCATCTCCGGATAATCCCTCTTCAGTATTGAATCAGTCTCTTCACTAATAGTGCACGCCATAGATCCACTGTCCACTAAGGCCTTGATAACGCAACCGTTGTCCATGATAACGTCCGTGTGAAATAGCGAGTCGGTTTCTGAAAGTCTTTGCAATACCTGTACAACTGGTGTCTTGCCCAGCGGCACTTTGTCGCTGTAAGCTGCACGCCCGGAACCAGGATGTACCGCACTGTCCATTGTGGGAGGTGAAGAATCCCCATCTACGCTGTCCTCCCCTACGCGCAGACTGACTAGTTTCCCTGAGGCCCTGAGGGAGAAGTGTTAACGCCCTGGGGACACACGTTGCTGGAGTGGCCCTGTTCATGGCACCGAAAACACAGTTTATGCTTCCAACAATGTGTGTACGTGGTGTGGGACACATCTCTACAGATCGCGCACGGCATGCTGTTTAAACCGCCTGCTCTGGGAAACCGTGCGTCACGACGCGGCCTCTGGGCAACCTGGGCGCCATCTTGGGACTGCGACAAAACCTTTTCCAACATGGCGGCTAGCTTCTCAAGTACTGAGTGGTCAGATACGTTAGCGGTGGGGGCTACATCAGCGGCAATATCACCTTTATTCACAGTAACCGTATTCATTACACCGGCTCTTCTAGAACTATTTCTAAATGGTACTCGTCCAGCACCTCCTGGACATCGCGAGCCGACCACTTATCGATAGTCTTAGACCGGAATGTGTAAGAAAGCTCTTTGTTTGGGCAGTGTCTTATGAATAATCGGGTGACATCCTCCCCAGGAATATCAGAGAATTTCCCCAGCCCCGCGAGGCAGCTAATGGCAGTGTCCGCAGCATTGTTTAACCGTAACCAAAAATCATACGGATCCTCATTAACCGTGGGGCGAATGGAGTAAAAATCAGCGAGAGGAACCGAGGAGCACAGACCCGCGCCAAAATGCTTACGCAAAAGACCATAAATGGCCTCGGGCCCTTGTGTGGAATTCAGACCCCCATTTTAATACCCAGATTCACGACATTTCTAGCTTTGCCCTTTAAATGGATAAGGATTTCCTCCGTCCTGCATTCGACGGGAACATTACTTTTGCGGAGATAAACCTTCATCAAATCTTCCCATTCATCGATGGCCAAAACATCTGAACCATCCCCTCTATACACCGGTGGCTCTTTGGCACCCTTTTCAATAAACGTGACATTTGAAAGGTTTAAACTATGACCATTCGTGGAATCATTTGCCTGTGGAGGCGAATCAGGAGCCCTAGGAGACTCTGCGGATGAGCTAGACGTGTTCAACCTAGACACAATATTATCAGCTAACATGTGACCCATTTGTTGCATCATTTCACTCATCTGGTTCATTCCCCCCACAGTTTCATCATCAGATACATGTCCCGTGCTGCACTTAGGCAGACCAAAACTCACGTTATTCATATTACGAGGCACAGCCCTGCACCGAGCTACATTAACACCCACATCACTTAAAGGAAACGGGAGAGGAGACACCAAAGCTCCGCGCCCCCTGCCGGCCATGGCAGGCGTGTGCAGCTCCTCTGAATCCATCTCAGTGGCACGAGGGAGATGTAGACGTCGATGAGATCAGCTCCCGCCCCGTTGGTACGAGTGCTAGCGGCCCTACGTATGGCGATGGCGGCTCCCAGCGGCGAGGCGGCGATGGCACAGGAAAACCGTCCTGTAGCCCAATTACGAGAACCCGTGGACCCAGCAACGTCTGGTCCGGTTCGAACGGAGTCACGGCACCAATGTGACCTGTGTTGTATGGCTCTGCGTTGTGTATGGTGCTCTGATACACTCGGAGAGACCCAGGCTGTAGTTGGGGGGAGCAACGGTCCAAGCCCATTTATTCTGGTGACAGAATCAAAAAGATTGGCGTTAGCCCACTAGCATGTGGGTCGACCCAACGTGGTCTCGTCTCAAGACACAGAAATCAGAGAGCTATAATAATAATATAGAAAGGTACCTGGCAACAGAATCAGAAAGATTGGCGTTAGCCCACTAGCATGTGGGGTCGACCCAACGTGGTCTTCGGGAATAAACAAAACAAAAACACGTAAGTAAAAGATACAGACATGAATAATAATAAAACAATATAAACAACATAAAAGACAAGTTAAAAGCTTATGATATGCATTTTAACAATGTGATGGCTAACGATGCCCTAAACCCGCTCACCTCGTCTCAAGACACAGAAATCAGAGAGGGAGGAAGAGGAGGAGCCATCCCTATATACTCCCAGACCGGATGTTCTCAGCGTTGGACCAACAAAATAAAATACACAAGATGACTAACGCACACTCAACCAGGTACATAAAACATATATATAACCAAAAAGGTGGGACAATATGTACACAGCCCCGAGTAACACTTACTCGGGGCACTCTCACACCATGCCACACCGTGGCGCTCAAAACCCATTACCAGGATTTTAACCCGTCTATAATAACACCATTACATATATATATATATATATATATATATATATATATATATATATATATATATATATTTTTTTTTTATTATTATTAATGTCATTATAATATCTAATAAAAATCGATATTCTAGGCTTAGTCTATTGGATACAAAATGTGGTTATACTCAGGGAGGTGGTGCGGGGGGCGGGCGCACGTGCTGGCTGTGTTGTCACGTCTAAGCAGCATGGTGAGGCTTTGATTGCGCCACAGTGAACATCGCTATTCACTCTATCTCTCAGGACAGCGTTTCATTTACTGTGGATAAATAAGCAGTTTGGTTCCTGTTACTGCGTAAAAAGTAGCTTTTGTAAATGCAGCGCGTTGTGTACGAACAACGAGGCGGAGGAGGAGAGAGGGACGGCAAAGAGGAGACAGAGACATTGAGCTGCGGTTCGGGCACGTAACCTTCCCTCACGCCGCGCACGGCCTGCCCAGGACCCAGGTATGTGCGCTACTGCTGCGTGCACGTGTGCCGTGCGCGTAGCCGCGTACCTCTCACACATGGTGCTGCTGCTGAAAGCACTGCGCAGATGCTCCTATCCGAGCCTTAAAAATAAATAATTTACGTCGGGTTTGTTTCGGGCTCGGGCCGACAATTCAAGTTAATTGCTCGGGCTCGGTCGGGCTTTAGGCCCGTGGGCTCGGGTCGGGCTTGATTTTTTGGGCCCAAACGAACCTCTATCTCTCGTGTACCTCTTTAGGCGGCTGGCAAAGGCTTGGAGCCTTCGTTTGGCAGTTTCCAATGCTTCAGGTATGGGCATCTGGCTGTACTTTTTGGGTACTTGCTTTTTCATAGCACCTTTCAAGGCCTCTGTCAATTGACTCACTTTTCTCCGCGCTGCCTTGATGTTAGCCTCCAGCCTTCTTTTCCATAGTGGGTATTTCATCTCATGGTTGCTCTTACGATAGCCAAGTGCCTCTAGGATCACTGCTGCTGTGCAGTATACCAGCTCATTGGTTTCAGTGATGGTTGATGTAGGAATTGCTCTCAGAGCTGCATTCACATCTTCTAGCAGACTTTCTGATGGTACTTCACTTAGTCTCTGTAGTTGGCTTCTGGGTTGCCTGCTGGACATTTTTGCCATGATCTTATTTTTCAGGTCAGTTGCTGCCTTGTTCAGCGTGATGGCACTTATTGGCACTTATATATATATATGTATGTATATATATATATATATATATATATATATATATATATATATATATATATATATATATATATATGCCACATACTTGGATCATTGAATGCTTGGCACTATACAACATCAACAGGACTCTAAGAGCCTTCATTGCAAACTCGATGAGGTTGTGGAAAACCACCCTTGAGGCCAATGGCAAGCCACTTGCACAAGTCTCCATCAAATGTGGCATATACCAAGGAGACGCCCTGTCCCCACTGCTGTTCTGCATAGGTCTGAACCCCCTCAGCCAAATAATCAACAAGACTAGCTATGGATATCGAGTCAGGAACGGGGCCACCATCAGTCACCTCCTCTACATGGATGACATCAAGCTGTACGCTAAGAATGAGCGAGACATCGACTCACTGATCCATACCACCCGGATATACAGTGCAGACATTGGGATGTCATTCGGACTAGAGAAGTGTGGTCGGATGGTGACTAAGAGAGGGAAGGTAGTCCACACAGAAGGGGTATCACTCCCAGAAGGAACAATAGCAGACATTAAGGACAGTTACAAGTACCTCGGAATCCCACAAGCAAATGGCAACC
Organism: Neogobius melanostomus; assembly: GCA_007210695.1. Classification (NCBI taxonomy): domain Eukaryota; kingdom Metazoa; phylum Chordata; class Actinopteri; order Gobiiformes; family Gobiidae; genus Neogobius; species Neogobius melanostomus. The sequence continues at coordinate 56,493 of VHKM01001013.1, read as the reverse complement.
TCGAAGAGGTGACAAGGAAAGCGGCTACGGCCAAATACCTCCAACGAGTAAGGCAGGTCCTAAGAAGCAGCTCAATGGCAAGAACAAATCCCGGGCAATAAACAGCTACGCCCTGCCAGTAATCAGATACCCTGCAGGAATAATAAGCTGGCCAAAGGATGAGATACAGACCACAGATGTTAAGACACGGAAGCTCCTAACCATGCATGGAGGGTTCCACCCCAAATCCAGCACCCTGAGACTGTACACTAGCCGTAAGGAAGGAGGCCGAGGACTAGTGAGCGTGAGAGCCACTATCCAGGATGAAACATCCAAGATCCACAAGTACATCAAGGACAAGGCTCCAACAGATGACGTGCTCAGTGAATGTCTCAGACAATGGGGAACAGAAGATGAGGTGCTGGAGGTCCCGTCATGGGAGGACAAGCCCCTACACGGCATGTACCACCGAAACATAACTGAAGTGGCAGATATCAAGAAATCCTACCAATGGCTGGACAGAGCTGGCCTGAAGGACAGCACAGAGGCCCATCATGGCTGCACAGGAGCAGGCCTTGAGCACCAGAGCAATAGAGGCCCAGATCTATCACACCAGACAAGACCCCAGGTGTAGACTGGGCAAAGAGGCCAATGAGACAATCCAGCACATAACTGCAGGGTGTAAGATGCTGGCAGGGAAAGCTTACATGGAGCCCCATAACCAAGTGGCTGGCATAGTGTACAGGAACATCTGTGCAGAGTATGGGCTGGAAACCCCAAGGTCAAAGTGGGAAACACCTCCAAAGGTGGTAGAGAATGACCGAGCCAAGATCCTGTGGGACTTCCAGATACAGACAGACAGAATGGTAATGAACCAACCGGACATTGTGGTGGTGGACAAAGAGCAGAGGAAAGCCGTGGTGGTTGACATAGCAATACCAAGCGACTTCAACATCAGGAAAAAGGAACAGGAGAAACTAGAGAAATACCACGGGCTCAGAGAAGAGCTAGAGAAGGCCTGGAGAGTGAAGGCATCAGTGGTGCCCGTGGTCGTTGGGGCACTTGGGGCAGTGACCCCCAAACTGGAGGAGTGGCTCCAGCAGATCCCAGGAAATACATCAGACATCTCGGTCCAGAAAAGTGCAGTTCTAGGAACTGCAAAGATACTGCGCAGAACCCTCAAGCTCCCAGGCCGACGGTAGAGGACCCGAGCTTGGAGGAAAAAGAGACCGCCCACGGAGGGTGAGGAAGAGTTTTTTTTATTTTTATATATATACGTTACAAGAGGAAATCTATGTAAAACGGCCAATAAGCCAAATCAGCATTATCAGTACGCACGCGTGGTAATGTTCCGGTCAAAGTTCCCACGGTGTCAACAAAGCCCATTAAAACCATACTATCATAGTGGAACAACCGGCTATTTAGTGACTATTATGACGCTTAAAGTGCATATGACACATTAGACACAATTTTAATAAAACACAATCGTGCTCGGGTGCATTTGTTTATTTATTTTTGTTTGAGCAGTTAACCTGCTCAAAGGGAGTGGGCTGAAGCCAAAGGCTTATAAGCGCCCACCCCAAAATAAAAATAATAACATTACATTTAATATTTACAAGGTAGCAAATCATAAACAAAGGAACATAGGGCAAAGTAACAATAAATGATGAAGAATAAAACAAAAACAACAGCAAAATAAAGAACAAAAGAATGTGCTACTTTTATGTTATAAAGGTTCATTAATACATATTATATTCTGAGATCTTGCTACTTCCCAGTTGTCATTACCATTCTTAATATAATTTAATTTGGGTTTAATTATCATTATTATTATATTTGTTTAATTGAGTTATATGTGAAGTATGATGTAAGCCCTGCATAGTGTGGTGCATTAAAAAGCCAGGGTGTAGAGCGGGTCCATTGAAGAGGGCAGTAACTCCCCCTCAACAAACCCCCACCCAGCTGCCCTAACAGCTGATTTGTAGATGATGTTCCTATGCTGAGTGGTGCATTAAAAGACAAGGTTTTGAGCCCGTTGGGAGGGTCCCTCTCAACAGATCCATAACTTGCTTACCCTAATTCTCAATTTGTAAATTTGAGCAATAGAATGACAACCGTTCCAAGCAGCAACACTCTTCCTTGATTATAGAGGAAACACACATAATTGATCCTACTGCGCCTCCTAGTGGCAACACATTTCTTGTTCTCTGTATCAATGCATGTTTACATATCGTATGTGGAAAGGGGTTAAATGTGTGTTTTTGGTTTTGTGTTGTGGGTTTACATTAGAAATGTTAAGGTTGTTCATATATTTCTTTGTGAGGGGGATTTTCTGTAGTTTACTCTTGATGCATGTGTGACCTACTTGTGCATGTGCTCATGGTGGCGGGTGCTGCTGTTTAACTTACTGCTCTTGGGACCAACACGATTATATTTAAGATTTTGCTAAAGATTATACCCAATTTTCTTTAGTTTGAGCATTTTTGTGATGTTTATGTTTTCACTTCCTTATTGGACACCGACAGGAAGTGACATCGAAGAAGGTAAACAATTTTAAACTGTTGCTGTGCAACCATGTTAAGTCAATGGGAAATGAATGAGTCAAACTTCTATGGAATGTTTCCTTCTTTTATGTCACTTCCTGTCAGAAGCTTAAAAATTCAAATAAAAATAACTTTTCTGCCCAACATTTCTTCATTAAAATTGCTGCTTCACTGAAAAAAATTATAACTATGCAACTGATGAACTTGCAACTCATGTAATCCATCTAAATAAGTCATATTTTCAAGTGATTAAAATCTGTCATATGCACTTAAAGTGGTTTTACGGTGATATGCCAGGTTCATTCATTCTCCATTGCAGTGCGACTGTCCTCATGGGCTTAATCAGTGTATGGAAGAGTTTTGCCCTATTCACGAGTGCAATAAAGGAACCTCACAGTGTTTTATGTGAGCCGCCATACGCACTCATCACATTTCCTACTAAAAGAAAAGATCCAGAACGTCGTGACGAATGGATTAAATGTGTAAGTTTGACATATAGCTAACTAGTAATGCTATTTGTAACCAATACGTCTATTTACTTAATTCTCGAAGACCTCACAGTCACTGATTACTATGACAACGGACAGCGCCATTTTAGCGTGGTTTCCAGTTGCCTGACATAGCCATGGATCAATCATGAAATACTCTACATCTGGCAGGGAAAGCGGTGCCAATTTTAGCTACTAAAGAAGCAAAGCTATAACTAGATAAACTTAGGCACAGCCGCGGTCTGCGGCAGGTCTGAGGACTAAACCAGGACGTAGACTACACCGGTTACAAATCAGGACTGAACCATGACTGAATAAGAAACTAGAGCTTTTAGACCAAGAGAAAAGCACAACACAAGAAAGATATAGGCTATAGATATAGGAAATACGACCACATTAGTCCAGTGCTCCGGTCTCTGCACTGGCTTCCTGTCACTCAGAGAATAGAATTTAAAACAGCTCTGCTTGTGTACAAGTCTTTTCATGGTTTAGCACCAAAGTACATCTCTGACATGTTAGAGCCGTATGAACCATCTCGGGCCCTGAGAACTTCAGGGAGGGGTCTCCTGGTGGTTCCCAGAGTCAATAATAAACACGGTGAGGCTGCGTTTCAGTTTCATGCAGCTAAAATCTGGAACAGTCTTCATGAGGATGTGAGACAGGCCTCAACTCTGACAATGTTCAAATCCAGGCTGAAAACAGCTCTTTTTACCCGTGCATATGAAAACTGAAAGTATTTTATCTGCACTCTTGCCTTTTACTGTCATTGATTCACTTTATGTTGATGTTTTATTGATTGATTTTTATCTGTTTTCTTGTAATTTTATGCAACTGTGAAGCACTTTGAATTGCCTTGTGTAGGAATTGTGCTCTACAAATAAACTTGCCTTGCCTTGCCTATTTACCTTTAGTGGCAGACCCAGAGCCTGAGCTCACGTACTGTTGTTATTAAGTTTACTCCAGCTGCACTGGAAGAAATCAAAGATTTGTTTGTGGAAGAGTGAGTGCTCACTCTTCCACAATTATTATTCCACAATTATAAATGTCTAATTATTATTAGACATTTTTGGTAAAGTTTTGGTAATTTATTAGTGACATAGTGAGTGCTCGTACTGTGTAAAGATCTTTGACATGTGAAGTGCTTTTGCTTTGTCAGAGCGCAGTGTGTTTACAAAAGTTTAGCTTGTGGCTGAAAGAAAACGGTGTCATGATGTGGATCTGATCTGTCCCTCAGGAGGTAATACTGTCATTTCTCTCGTTTTAATCACTGCTTAAATGGAAATTCCTCTCAAAACATGAAGTTACAAGTGACGCTGCTGCGGCCTGTTGCTTTCTGTTGTGCCAAAACCACGCTTAACTGGTTGCTACGTGTTGCTATGTCAGACTGGACAATGTCATACCTGATTTCAGCCATTTGTCAAATGTAGGGTCATTCTTGATTTATCCATTGCGATGTCTGGCAACGGGAAACACGCTAAAATGGCGCTGTCCGTTGTCATAGTAATCAGTGACTGAGTACACGCCGTCTTCGAGAATACAAACTGTTCTTTTTATTTATTTATTGGTTTAGCAAGGGCCACAAGTTCTTTTTTCTCTCCCCAGTAACACTGTGTCCCCGTTTCTTTCAAAACATCGATTTTCAACGCTCAAAATATTTAATATCTGTGTCACACTCAGTCCTGTACACAGTTTGGGATACGAGCTGGGTAGTCCTGACCTTTAACCTGGACCAGCATGCTTTGCGCTCGGTGAAATGTTGAATCCGCTTATTATATGATACAAAAAGAAGTATGTGCTGTTTAAACTTCATTTAGTGGTGTTTCCTTTATTTTAGTTTTTATTTTATTCATTTATTTGATAGGGACACGTGTGAACAATAAACATGTACCACACTACAACATTTATAGCCAAGGCTAATTTGCAATGTCCGTCCCTAGAAGGGCTTTTCAAATACAATTAGAAAGTACAGAAAATACATGACATTACATTTACAATAACATTACTTAATTCTGACAATACACAAAGGATGTGCATTTGAGCGCAAACTAAAAATGATTGCACACTTGATCTCTTTTAAAATACGCTTTAGTTCATTTTTAAAAGCCCCCAGATCTAAGTCCTGTTTCAGCTCAGGAGACAAGGAGTTCCAGAGTTTAGCACATAGACATATTATTAATAGACCGTCAATACTCACTCCTCCCCGTTTACCACAATGACCACATTCGAGGGGGAAATCATGGCGGATTTACAGACTCCTCCTCCCCAGCTCTGACGAAGCATGTTCCTAATAAGGGCATAAGGGCGGGATCTTCACTGTAGACTCCGCCCTTGCGTGACATGTAGCTCGTGCAGCTCCAATGCTAACAGTCAGACCCCCGTTAAGTAGGAGATTTCTAAAATGTTTCCTACCATAACCAGCCCGGTGCCTCTGATTGTGTCTAACCCAGCGTAATCACAGGAGGAATATCTAGCTCTAGACAGTGCCAAACAATTAGGCACCGGGCATTAAAGTGGTTTTTAACGTGTCTAAAGTGCAATGCATTCCAATGGGGGCCTAGCGGGTATATGGCGGTACTACAGCAGTGTCGTCGCAAAGCAGAGCAGCCAGCACCCATTGGTTTAGCACCCTGGACAGTAAAGGCCGACTGTCCAAAGGTCTTTTTTCTAACGGGCACTTTCACATTTCCATTAGCAGCTCCTCGTGTGATGGAGCCCACTGATTGAAGTGGGACTATGAGCCGTCTGAGAACATCAGGGGCTTGGTTGTGCAGACATTGATTTCCTATTGGTTTACTTTGCATTTGGTTCAATAGGCTAATCACAATATGGCCGCCAGAATTGCCAATCTTTCCACTGTGTCACTATGGCGATGTCCCTTTCTCAAGTTTTATTAAAGATCTTTGGGCACAAACCTTCTTCCTTGTGATTAGTCAGAGGCGTTGACTGTACATCTGCACGCTGCCCCCTACTGTTCTGGAGTGTTCAGTCATAAAATGTGTCCTCTTGGCATAAACAGACGGAGTTTCACCCATGTCTTGTTTGTCCATCTTGGTGAGGTCAGTGGTGGGAGTCTCCCTCTCACCACCGTGAGTACAGTATAAAACATTTTTGGATGGTGACTTTAGTGACAGTGAAGATGAACAGTTTGATATAGTATACACTAGCCAGCAGTCTCCAACATGGCTGGCTACACCTGCAGAAGTCAGATGACTGAAAGGCATACTTTCATGGTAATGTAAACAACAAAACAAAAACAACTAGCTGTTAGTTCACCATAAATTAAGGCCGTTCTCTCAAATGTTGGAGCTCTGTGTGGGTCGGCCCGAGTCTGCCCTAGTTCCAACTGCATTTACTCCAAAGTTAGTTCAATCAGTTTTCACCATAGACATATTATTAATAGACCGTCATTCCTCACTCCTCCCCGTTTACCACAATGACCACGTCCGAGGGGGAATTCAAGGCAGATTTACAGACTCCTCCTCCCCAGCTCTGACGAAGCATGTTCCTAATAAGGGCATAAGGGCGGGATCTTCACTGTAGACTCCGCCCTTGCGTGACGTGTAGCTCGTGCAGCTCCAATGCTAACAGTCCGACCCTCATTAAGTAGGAGATTTCTAAAATGTATCCTACGATAACCAGCCCGGTGCCTCTGATTGTGTCTAACCCAGTGTAATCACAGGAGGAATATCTAGCTCTAGACAGTGCCAAACAATTAGGCACCGGGCATTAAAGTTGTTTTTAACGTGTCTAAAGTCCAATGCATTCCAATGGGGGCCTAGCGGGTATATAGCGGCACTACAGCAATGGCGGCCTCCAGTGTCGTCGTCACAAAGCAGAGCAGCCAGCACCCATTGGTGTTCACACACGCCCGCACAAGATGTCGCATCATCAGCCACGTAACAATGATCTGTTCAACCATCTTATTCCCATGACAACGGCATCAACCTGTCAAAGCAGCGACACATGCGCACGTATGTGCACACTTCCCCGAAGTTACAGGGAAGTGTGCACACTCACTCCTCTTCCTCGTGGTTAAATACAGTGACGGTGATATACACGAAGCGAGGAGAAATACACTTTAATCGGCTCATGAAGAGGAAAGTTTCACTGCAGCAGGAAGGGAAAGATGATTTAAAGTTGATCCAACTTTTTTTTTTGCCTCGTCCGAGCAGTAATCCAAACGTCCACATGCAGCGCGTATTCATTCTTTCTTCAAAGCGAGAGTAGTTCGGCCCGAGGTCGGCCGCCTTAACACCATAGCTGCTCCGAACCACAGAGCGGCTTAGGCCGCTCCAAGACCACCTGTTTCAGCCGCACTCGGAGCGGCTGTTTAGACCGACATAACCACATGCTGCGGTTGGATTCACACTGACCCAAAAGAGCCGCTCTCAGGCCCTTTAGGTTGACCTTGAGCCTGTGTGAAAACAGCCTAAAACATGCGTTTTTTTATCTATGGTGAATTAACAGTTTTTCTTTTTTCTCAGCCAAATGTTCGCTTTTAAAATATACTGTAAGAACAAACACGTTTCGACTTCCTGGTTAGCTAAGCATGCGATAGGACGCGCGGTGGCCAGCTCCTGCGCAAATTTCATTATCCACTATTTTTGGTACATCTATTTTACTTTTAGCACTTTGACTTTACATTAGAACCTACAACAACCTGTTTTCTTCCCACTTGTTGCAAGATTACAATGCCTAAACCTACTAGAAACGTAAGCGTTCCTCCGCCTCAACAGAGGCCTGCTGCTAGTTCTACGTCCACGCCTTCAGGTGAATCCTCACTGCAGCCTGCGCCGCTCACAGAGCAGCCTCAGGCGCTTAGCATGCAGCTAGCCGAAGCCGATGCTACTGCCCTCAAGACGGATTTGCTCTCTTCTCTCCGGGAGGAAATTAAGACTATGTTTAAGGTGGAGCTGCAAATGGCTTTGGGGGAAAACCTTACAGCGATTAAGTCTGAACTACTTGTTTTTAAAACCCAAATTTCATGTGATATCGCTACCATGAAACAAGACTTCGCGGGACTGAAGGGCACCGTCACAGATATGGAACAGTCTCTTTCCACTTGCACTGATGATATTATCTCCCTTCGCAACCAAATGCATAATATGGCTGAAAACCTGGTCAAACTGGAGAATAAATGCGAAGATTTGGAGTCCAGGTCCCGAAGAAACAATATTCGTATTGTGGGGGTCTCTGATAGTCACACTCCATCCTGTGATTATGTGTCTAATCTTTTGATGGAGGCCTTTTCGCTGACCAAACCGCCGCTTGTGGACCGTGCACACCGTTCACTGGCACCCAAACCTGGTCCGGGTGACCGCCCTCGCGCTATTGTGGCGAGGCTGCATTACTACGCGGACGCTGTCAACATTCTCCAGAGGGCCAGGGAGCTGCATCGTATCGGGGTGAGAGACATGACCATCTCCATTTTCCCCGACTACACCGCGAAGACAGCCCGTGCTCGTGCTGCTTTTAATGATGTGCGTCGCCAACTACGGGACATTGAGGGAGTCCGATTTGGCATCATACATCCAGGCAAGTTACGCATCACGTATGAGGGAGTGCAGCGTGATTTCACTTCGCCAGGGGAGGCTAATGTTTACGTTAAGACATTGACCAGATTACCGATCACATAATGATCAACACTACTAGTGTTCTGGATTTGTGTATGGCTCATTTGGTGAATTATGACGGATTATGTTAAGGTGTTCCGTTGTTTATATAACAGTGGTATAATCATTTTTACTCTTGTTTTTGTTGAACCCAAACATCCTTTTCATTTATTTTATTTATTTTATTTTAAAAACATGTTTAAATATATTTATTTTATATTATTATTATTATTATTATTATTATTATTATTATTATCATTATTGTTATTATTATTATTATTATTATTTTATTATTTTTATTATTTTCTCTTTAAGTTTCAAAGTCGAAGCCATTTCTAAGGCTACTATATGTGTGCCATATATCTGTTTATTAATGTGCAGGAGCGGCTGTATTTTGTTGGTTAATGTTTCGCTATACAGCCGGAAGGTGTTTTTATTTTTTGATCACTCCGTTTAGGAGTTTGCACTGCCGTCTCTATCGTTTGGGGATGGGACCATTTGCTGTGCGGGTGGGAAAAGGGAGGGATTGGTTTAGATGGGGTTCAGAGTCATGTGTAATTTTGTGGTGTTTTCTTTGTTGTCGTTTTTCTTGTTCTTGTGGTGCTTGGTTGTCTCCCCCCCCTCCTCCTCCCTGTTTATATTTCCTTTCTTACTGGGCAAAATAAGACTTATTGATGACCAATGTTTCAGACCAAATAAGTGGCATTAGATTTTTAACTTGGAATGTTAAAGGTTTGAATAGCCCCATTAAACGTTCAAAAATAATTGCACATTTGAAACGCCTCAAAAGTGATGTAATGTTCCTTCAGGAAACTCATTTGCGAGATAAGGATCATGTTAGGCTCAGGTGTCCATGGGTTGGACATGTATTTCATTCTACTTTTAACTCCAAAGCCAGAGGAGTGGCTATTTTGATAAGTAAAAGAGTGCAGTTTACAATGACAAATTTAGTAGCTGACAAAAATGGGAGATACTTGATTGTTGTTGGCTCTATGTATAATCATCCTGTATTACTAGTTAATATATACGCTCCCAATTTTGACGACCCAAGATTCACAGATAGACTATTAAGTAGCCTTCCCTCTCTTGATACTCACCTTCTAATATGTGCAGGAGATCTGAATTGCGTCATGGATCCTGTACTGGATCGCTCAAATCCCAAGACTATGGCTCAATCATCTATGTCGAGATCAATCTCCGAATTTATGTTTCAAAACGGATTTTTAGATCCTTGGAGGTTTTATAACCCTGATGCAAAAGCATATTCTTTTTATTCTCGGGTACATCAGTCATTTTCACGAATTGATTATTTCTTTATTGATGGTTCTCTTATCTCTAAAGTGACTTCTGCTGAGTACCATCCAATTGTTATTTCTGACCATGCTCCACTCAGTGTTGACCTTAAATTATTAGATCGGCCTCTTTTTTCCTCACCCAGGAGGTTCAATTCGTCACTACTACCTGATGAGAAATTTACTACTTTTATAATATCTAAAATTGATGAGTTTATTGTTTTTAATAAGTGTGACACAGTTTCATCCTCCTTGTTATGGGAATCTATGAAAGCTTATTTGCGTGGACAAATCATCTCCTTTTCTGTTCACTCTAATAGAGAACGTAGAGCTAGGCTTCAAAAACTAATGAGCAAAATCTCTGACATAGACAGGCAGATTATAAGTAACTCAACTCCTACTCTCCACAAACAACGTCTAGATTTGCAGACCGAATTTGACTTACTTTCTACACACGATGCTGAACGCCTCTTGCTCCGGACACGTGCAACTCATTATGAGCATGGTGATAAACCTAGTAGGCTCTTGGCTCATCAACTCAAACGCCAAGCAGCGTCTAGATTAATACCACAAGTTAAGAATCCATTAGGAAACTTAGTTTCTGATTCAAAGGCAATAAATGAGGTTTTCAAAAAATATTATTCAACTCTATACAAGTCTGAATCTACGGCCAATGCTTTTGACTTAGCATCTTTTCTTGAAGATCTTTCTGTACCCACAGTCGTTCCAACTATGGCTAAACAGCTCGATGCTCCTCTTCAACTGGCAGAAATTTCCCATGCCATCAATACAATGCGCAATGGTAAGGCACCAGGTCCAGATGGATTTTCTGCAGAATTTTTTAAAACATTTACAGAGAAAATAGCCCCAATTTTGCTTGCTGTATATAATGAATCTTTAGACCGGGGCACATTGCCTCCTACTCTCTCTCAAGCGGTTATTACCGTTCTTTTGAAGAAAGATAAAGATCCTCTATCCTGTGCCTCATACAGACCTATATCACTTCTTAATGTGGATGTCAAGATTCTCGCTAAAGTTTTAGCAGGTCGCTTAGAAAAAATTCTTCCTTCGATCATTTCCGAAGAACAAAATGGTTTCATTAAAGGTCGCCAGCTTTTTTACAATGTTCGTACACTGTTAAATGTTATTGCATCCCATCATTCTAACACAAACTCAGAAGTAGTTTGGAAATGTGGAAATCGCTGTCAAACTAATGCTTTGACTGAGGTGATGTGTGTCGCACATGAACACAAATAGTAGTTGTATTATTTGGGTTTGGTGTGTGTCCACATCCACAGAACGAGCCACGCAGTAAACGTTTACAAAAGCTCAAACAAGAACAATATTTTTGAATGCAAAGAGTTTGTTAAAACAGAGTTCACTGGAATACCAAATATAGCTAAATAAGGATTCAAATCAACTTTAATTTTAAGAGCTTTAGATAGAATAACAGTATATTGGTTCCAGAAATTATGAAGCCATTTTTCTTCCGCTTTATCCGGGGCCGGGTCGCGGAGGCAGCAGTCTCAGCAGAGATGCCCAGACTTCCCGATCCACGCACACCTCCTCCAGCTGTTCTGGGGGGACCCCGAGGCGACACCAGGCCAGCTCGGAGACATAGTCCCACCAGCGTGTCCTGGGCCTTCCACGAGGCCTCCTCCCAATAGGACATGCCTGGAACACCTCCCGAGGGAGGCGACCAGGAGGCATCCGGAACAGATGCCCTAGCCACCTCAGCTGGCTCCTTTCGACGTGAAGGAGTAGCGACTCTACCCCGAGCTCCTCCCGGGTAACTGAGCTCCTCACCCGATCTCGGAGGGTGCGCCCAGCCACCCTGCGAAGGAAACTCATTTCGGCCGCTTGTATTCGCGATCTTGTCCTTTCGGTCATTACCCAAATCTCATGACCATAGGTGAGGGTAGGAACGTAGATCGATCGGTAAATCGAGAGCTTTGCCCCCTGACTCAGCTCTCTCTTCACCACAACAGTCCGATACAGCGACCGCATCACTGCTGACGCTGCACCGATCCGTCTATCGATCTCACGCTCCATCCGTCCCTCACTCGTGAACAAGACCCCGAGATACTTGAACTCCTCCACTTGAGGTAAGGACTCCCCACCGACCTGAAGCGGGGAAGCCACCTTTTTCCGGTGGAGAACCATGGCCTCAGATTTGGAGGTGCTGATCCTCATCCCGGCCGCTTCACACTCGGCTGCAAACCGCCCCAGTGCGCGCTGGAGGTCCTGATTTGATGAAGCCAACAGAACAACATCATCTGCAAACAGCAGAGATGAGATCCTGAGGTTCCCAAACCGGACACCCTCCGGCCCCTGGCTGCGCCTAGAAATTCTGTCCATAAAGATAATGAACAGAACCGGTGACATAGGGCAGCCCTGGCGGAGACCAACACGCACCGGAAACAAGTCTGACTTACTGCCGGCAATGCGAACCAAGCTCCTGCTGCGGTCATACAGGGAACGGACAGCCCTTAGCAGAGGGCCCCGCACCCCATACTCCCGGAGCACCCCCCACAGGGCACCACGAGGGACACGGTCGAACGCTTTCTCCAAATCCACAAAGCACATGTGGACTGGTTGGGCGAACTCCCACGAACCCTCGAGCACCCGATGTAGGGTATAGAGCTGGTCCAGTGTGCCACGACCGGGACGAAAACCGCATTGTTCCTCCTGAATCCGAGGTTCGACTATCGGCCGGATCCTCCTCTCCAGCACCCTGGAGTAGACCTTACCGGGGAGGCTGAGAAGTGTGATCCCTCTGTAATTGGAGCACACCCTCCGATCCCCCTTCTTAAAGAGAGGGACCACCACCCCGGTCTGCCAATCCAGAGGCACTGTCCCCAACCGCCACGCGACGCCGCAGAGACGTGTCAACCAAGACAGCCCTACAACATCCAGAGACTTAAGGTACTCGGGACGAATCTCATCCACCCCCGGGGCCTTGCCACCGAGGAGCTTTCTAACCACCTCAGTGACTTCAGCCTGGGTGATGGACGAACCCCCCTCCGAGTCCCCAGCCTCTGCCTCCTCATCGGAAGACGTGACAGTGGGATTGAGGAGATCCTCGAAGTACTCCTTCCACCGCCCGACCACATCCCCAGTCGAGGTCAACAGCTCCCCGCCCGCACTGTAAACAGTGTTGGTGAAGCACTGCTTCCCCCTCCTGAGGCGCCGGATGGTTTGCCAGAATCTCTTCGAGGCCGACCGATAGTCCTCCTCCATGGCTTCTCCGAACTCCTCCCAGACCCGAGTTTTTGCCTCTGTGACAGCACGAGCTGCAGCACGCTTGGCCTGCCGGTACCTCTCAGCTGCCTCCGGAGTCCCACAAGCCAACAAGGCCAGGTAGGACTCTTTCTTCAGCTTGACGGCATCTCTTACTTCCGGGCGCCACCACCGGGTTCGGGGATTGCCGCCGCGACAGGCACCAGAGACCTTACGGCCACAACTGCGAGCAGCCGCATCGACAATGGAGGAGGAGAACATGGTCCACTCGGACTCCATGTCTCCAACCTCCCTCGGAATCTGGGCGAAGCTCTTCCGGAGGTGGGAGTTGAAGACCCTACTGACAGAAGGATCCACCAAACGTTCCCAACAGACCCTCACAACACGTTTGGGCCTGCCAGGTCTTACCGGCTTCCTCCCCCCCTGCCAGCGGATTCAGCTCATCACCAGGTGGTGATCGGTTGACAGCTCAGCCCCTCTCTTCACCCGAGTGTCCGAGACACGCGGCCGGAGATCAGATGACACAACTACAAAGTCGATCATCGACCTCCTGCCTAGGGTATCCTGGTGCCACGTGCACTTATGGACACCCTTGTGCTTGAACATGGTGTTCGTTATGGACAAACTGTAACTAGCACAGAAGTCCAATAACAGAACACCACTCGGGTTCAGATCGGGGAGGCCGTTCTTCCCCATCACCCCCGTCCAGGTCTCACTGTCGTTACCCACGTGGGCGTTGAAGTCCCCCAGTAGAACAATGGAGTCCCCAGTCGGAGCACTATCTAGTACCCCTCCCAGGGACTCCAAGAAGGCCGGGTACTCTGCACCGATGTTGGGCCCGTAGGCCGAAACAACGGTGAGAGACCTGTCCCCAACCCGAAGGCGTAGGGACGCGACCCTCTCGTTCACCGGGGTAAACTCCAACACGTGGCGGCTGAGCTGGGGGGCTATGAGCAAACCCACCCCAGCCCGCCGTCTCTCCCCGCGGGCAACTCCAGAAAAATGGAGAGTCCAGCCTCTCTCCAGGAGTTGGGATCCGGAACCCAGGCTGTGCGTGGAGGTGAGCCCGACTATATCTAGCCGGTATCTCTCAACCTCCCGCACAAGCTCAGGCTCCTTCCCCCCAGCGAAGTGACGTTCCATGTCCCGAATGCCAGAAGCTGCGCACGCGGACCAGGTCGTCGAGGCACCCGCCTTTGACTGCCACCTAGTCCTCTCTGCACCCGACCCCTACGGATCCCTCTGCGGGTGGTGAGTCCACAGGAGGGCGGGCCCACGTCATCCCTTCGGGCTGTGCCCGGCCGGGCCCCGTGGGCAAAGGCCCGACCACCAGGCGCTCGCATTCGAGCCCCAACCCCAGGCCTGGCTCCAGGGTGGGGCCCCGGCTGCGCCATACCGGGCGACGTCACGGTCCTTGAATGTTGTACGTCCATATGAGTCTTCTGAACTGCTCTTAGTCTGACCCGTCACCTAAGACCTGTTTGCCATGGGAGACCCTACCAGGGGCATAAAGCCCCAGACAACATAGCTCCAAGGATCATTCGGGCACTCAAACAACCCCACCACGTTAAGGTAGCAGTTCACGGGGTCGGAAATTATGAAGCGTTGGGCATAAAAAGAACATGTGGCTCAGGTCGCATGGGCTCGCATGACATCTTTCACACTCATCTACTATCTCTGGGTAAATTCTTGACAGGCGTGACTTAGAGTAATGAACTCTGTACAATACTTTAAATTGAATAAGTTGCAACCTTGCCGACGGTGTACTAGATCGAATAGTTGCTATTGCCTTTTCCCATTGTTGTTCCGAAATAGTTATTCCTAGTTCACGTTCCCAAGATGTTTTAACTTTAGATGTTGTGTACGTATCCAAGTCCATAAGTTGTTTATATATAACAGATATAATCGACTTCTTATCAGGTTTAAGAAATAACAATTCTTCCCATGGTTGGGTATTTGGAAGAGAAGGGTAAGATGAAAAAAGCGAAGATATACAGTGTCGTATCTGAAAATAACGAAACAAATGAGTCGCAGGAAGCTTGTTCTCAGAGGACAAATCAGAAAAGCTTTGAAAAGTGCCATCTTTAAATAGATCCTTAAAAGTTCTAACACCACAGTTGTTCCACAATACATAGGTAGCATCAGCAAAACCAGGAGGAAACAAATGATTGTTTACAATGGGCATTGTTATTGATGCAGAAATAAATTTAAAATGATTTCTGTATTGTGACCATATTTTAAGAGTGGATAGCACTACAGGATTCTTAGTGAAACGAGCAAAGGTAATCGGAAGTGAAGAGGACACCAGAGCCTCGAGTGATGACGAAGTACATGACTGGGATTCCAGTTTACACCATAACAATTCGTGTGACTGAAGCCAGTATGTCAATTTATGAATATGAGCTGACCAATAATAGTATAAAAAGTTAGGTAGGGAAAGTCCGCCACTCAATGTGAACCTCTGCAAAAGCAGTTTCCTCACCCTAGGGTTCTTCCCCTCCCATAGAAATGAAGTTATAAGGGCATCAAGAGTTTTAAAAAAGGTTTTGGGGAGGAAAATGGGAATACACTGAAAGAGAAAGAGAAATCGAGGCAAGACATTCATTTTAATTGTATTAATTCGACCTATGAGTGACAGGGGCAAAGAGCCCCATCTTTGAAAGTCTAATTTAAGCTTGGTAATTAATGGAGAGTAATTTGCTGCATATAAGGAGGGCAATGTACGAGTAATGTTAATTCCTAAATATTTAAATCCTGATGGGCTAAGTTTAAAAGGAATCTCCGTTTGTTTAAGAGCAAGAGCTAAGGAGTTTATTGGATAGCATTCACTTTTTGAAATATTTATTTTATAGCCTGAAATTAAACCAAATCTTTTTAGCAAAGATATGATATGAGGAACACTTGTTATGGGATCTGAAACATACAATAGCAGATCATCTGCATAAAGCGATAATTTTAAATTAATACCGAAGCGAGAAATTCCTTGAAAGTATGGGAGTGAACGTAAAGCTATTGATAAGGGTTCAATAGCAAGGGCAAAAAGCAAGGGAGATAGAGGGCAGCCCTGCCTTGTCCCGCGTGTCAGAGTAAAATAATCAGAGACAACATTATTTGTATAGACACTAGCCTGTGGAGAATTATATAACAATTGAATCCATGAAATAAAACGACTCCCAAAGCCAAATTTATGTAGAACAGCAAAAAGGTATGCCCATTCCACTCGATCGAATGCTTTCTCAGCGTCGACTGAGACTGGGAGGGAAGAACCCTAGGGTGAGGAAACTGCTTTTGCAGAGGTTCACATTGAGTGGCGGACTTTCCCTACCTAACTTTTTATACTATTATTGGTCAGCTCATATTCATAAATTGACATACTGGCTTCAGTCACACGAATTGTTATGGTGTAAACTGGAATCCCTGTCATGTACTTCGTCATCACTCGAGGCTCTGGTGTCCTCTTCACTTCCGATTACCTTTGCTCGTTTCACTAAGAATCCTGTAGTGCTATCCACTCTTAAAATATGGTCACAATACAGAAATCATTTTAAATTTATTTCTGCATCAATAACAATGCCCATTGTAAACAATCATTTGTTTCCTCCTGGTTTTGCTGATGCTACCTATGTATTGTGGAACAACTGTGGTGTTAGAACTTTTAAGGATCTATTTAAAGATGGCACTTTTCAAAGCTTTTCTGATTTGTCCTCTGAGAACAAGCTTCCTGCGACTCATTTGTTTCGTTATTTTCAGATACGACACTGTATATCTTCGCTTTTTTCATCTTACCCTTCTCTTCCAAATACCCAACCATGGGAAGAATTGTTATTTCTTAAACCTGATAAGAAGTCGATTATATCTGTTATATATAAACAACTTATGGACTTGGATACGTACACAACATCTAAAGTTAAAACATCTTGGGAACGTGAACTAGGAATAACTATTTCGGAACAACAATGGGAAAAGGCAATAGCAACTATTCGATCTAGTACACCGTCGGCAAGGTTGCAACTTATTCAATTTAAAGTATTGTACAGAGTTCATTACTCTAAGTCACGCCTGTCAAGAATTTACCCAGAGATAGTAGATGAGTGTGAAAGATGTCATGCGAGCCCATGCGACCTGAGCCACATGTTCTTTTTATGCCCAACGCTTCATAATTTCTGGAACCAATATACTGTTATTCTATCTAAAGCTCTTAAAATTAAAGTTGATTTGAATCCTTATTTAGCTATATTTGGTATTCCAGTGAACTCTGTTTTAACAAACTCTTTGCATTCAAAAATATTGGCTTTTACATCACTAATTGCAAGACGAAAAATTTTGCTTTTTTGGAAATCGCCCAAAGCACCTTTAATATCTCAGTGGTTTCACGATGTTTTATCATTTCTTAAAATGGAGAAAATAAATCTCGCAATGAAAGGAAAAGAGGAAACATTCGAACATAAATGGGGTTCCTTTATTGAATATTGTAAATCACTTCAAACCTTGCCCTCCGATTAATACCCCCCCCCCCCCCCCCCTCCTCACATTTTTCCTTTTCCCTATGTGTGTGTTGGTGTGTGTGGACGTTTACATGTTTATACATTTATTTAGATTTTTCTTTTTTATGTTTAACACATGTATGTTATATGTAAAGGCCTTTAAATTCAATCTGACTTGATTATTGTTTATTGTGGGCCTATTGTTTGGGGAGAAAAATAAGAAAATGTTACGAGGAATACTTTGTAATTTCTTGATGTTTATCATTGATGTGTTTCCTCAATAAACAAATTCATTAAAAAATAAATAAAAAAAAGAACAAACACGTTTCATTCCACCACTATAAAAAAAGAAATCAGGCACAGGGCCTTGTAAGTGACACTGTATTGTGTCCCATGTGCAGAGAGCCTACTGTTCTTTTATTGTATTGTCTGCTCTGTGTCCACTTCAGTCTCAGTACTTACTCAATACAATCCAGTGCTCTTCCTCATGTGACACACTGACTGTTGGCTCAGAAAATACACCCCTTGTTAGTTAAACATAGGCACAATGAAAGATGTTGTTATTTCTGAAGCGAGAAAATGTTTGTGAAATGAAATGATTTCTTTTGATTTTGTCTGATTGTCCGCCTCAGCCACGAGCCCTTCCTTTACTACACAGCACCATGCTATACACAGTAATAGACTGTGTAATGCAGGGGTTCTTAAACTTTTAGACCGCCATTCCCAAAAGGACCACACAAACAATTTTTTCACTCTAAAATCAAACTAGTGTTTTGAATCAAGCAGCAAAACTTTATTTTACAAATGTTTTCTATTTTTAGAAAGAATTATATTGAATACAGAGTCATTATTTGTCTTTATTTACATTATTATGATATTGAAATCATCTTTGGATTAATTTGGTAGGCAGTTTGGACACGCTTGGGTAAAAACAAATACTTACTAATCATAAACCTAACTGAATTTGACTTATCATTTAGCGGTCGATCTGGATCACGATTTCGTGGCTAATGCTAACAGCTATATAAAAAATACATTTAACAGGCTAACAGACTCTAACTGAGGCTATATATTAAAATGTCTGAATTTTATTGGATATGCATTTAAGATGGCGTAACCATGGCGACCACACAAGATTATGTCTTTGACCAACATGAGTTCTGTTGCTTGGTGACCTCAGAATGTTGACCAGCAGTCTGTGATTCATATCCTGTACACAGCACATTTCATTTTGACCTGTTCAGAAGATCGCCACATCACGCTTTCACAGTCAAGAAACTGTTCATATCTTCTCACAAAGATATTTGTTTGAACCTGAAGACATTCATTGTATGTCTTTGGAGTTTGTTCAAAAGATGGAGTCCACTCTACAGAAAATGAGTGCATCTTCAAAACACATAAAACCA
Organism: Neogobius melanostomus; assembly: GCA_007210695.1. Lineage (NCBI taxonomy): Eukaryota > Metazoa > Chordata > Actinopteri > Gobiiformes > Gobiidae > Neogobius > Neogobius melanostomus. The sequence continues at coordinate 37,449 of VHKM01001013.1, read as the reverse complement.
AGGCCTGCATCTGCTCAGCCAGCGAGCACGCAGGACCTGACTCAAAACAGAAACTCCAGACCAAACACTGCTCCAGCCCTTTTCCACAGGGAAGAGGTGGAGTTCAGCCTACCTGGATCCTGTGAGAGCTTTATTATCAGCTCTCTAAAGAGGTGTCCAAGACCGCAAGAGTCCAAGACATACTTTTCCTCTGACGGGCTTCACACCTTCACAAAGACAACTGTTGAGAGTCACATCAATGGTGTTACCAAATCAGGACAGTGGGAGGTGACAGAGCTGGAATACCTGACACCACCGACGACTGTCCACAAGAACAACAACAACACAGCCTCGTGCGAAATGGTCCAAGGAAACTTAACAGTGAAAACTAAAAGAGACTGCGGTTTAGAGTCTTCAAACATTGAGGAGACACAGAGAGTTCTTCCCAACACAGAGTCATTGCCCTGTCGCAAACAGAAAAAGGACACTCCTGTTCACCTCTTCTATGCGTCTTCAGTCTACCCGCAAACCAGGAATAACTGTTCTTCCCTGGACAAAGGTGACATGAAGACCCCTCCCACTCAGAAGTCACAGACTAGAAGTGACTCGATGAAGAATATCTTTAAAGGCCTTTGGAAGAAAGTTTCTCCTAAAAAACGCAAGTGGTCAAAGCAGAAAACTCAGTGCCCCTCGCCTTTCTCTGCTGCCCAGGGCCCCACAGCTCACACTGGGAATGTTGGTTAAGGCAGCCGCCCCTTGTATCCGTCTGAGGGGTCACCTTTGTCTGTGTCTTTGGGATCTGGATCAAAGTCCACCGACACGCCCCCTCAATGCCTGCCCATCTCTTACCAACCTCCCCCACCGCCACCCTTCAGATGGGACTCACCTATAGCTTGGCTCAAAGCGTTTTACAGAGACAAAACGGCCAAACTTGAGGACTATATTTACTACAAAACAGTCAGCATCACCACCATCTTTTGTATCAGAGGTGTAATAGTTTTATTTTGCTTTGTGTAATCCCACCACATGGGAAATATCAAGTGTGTTTGGAAGCTCTGGCCAGGATGTCTGCCATCGTATCCTTGGGCAAGACACTTCACCCATCTAAGTCTGTCACAGAGTCTCAGAGCAGCCGTGGAACTAAAGTCTGCATCTAAAGATTTGGAAATGTGGAAATCGCTGTCAAACTATTGCTTTGACTGAGGTGATGTGTGTCGCACATGAACACAAATAGTAGTTGTATTATTTGGGTTTGGTGTGTGTCCACATCCACAGAACGAGCCACGCAGTAAACGTTTACAAAAGCTCAAACAAGAACTTCTACGCCAGAGTTTCCCTGGTTTGGGCTCTAGATTTCAACCCAGGGGAAAAAGGCAGAAGCTTCTTGGGTGCGAGGCAAAACAATCCAGTCCAGATGACAACTTTTAACTACAATGGCAGACTCCTTGATGCCAGAAAGCTTATTTAACCAAACACTTGCTTAATCCTATTTGCATGGAATTATAATGATCTGGGGACGATCCCGTGCAAATAGGGCTTTAGATTCTAGACTCGGCTCCACGTGTCAGCTGGGCACAACTCAAAACCCACAGCCCTAAGTAAAGCCAGAGTAATAATACTTAGTGTACTGAGCACTCACCACTGCTCCTTCTTACTGTACCTATGTCTTAATAAACAATATACAATATTAACTTCCACTGTAGTCTGTTCAGTGCTATTCACATGGTGTCTTCTTTTCCAGATGTCCCAGTGTGACTGACCGTGACTGACAACCTCTGAGAGACCTGTGCTCTCCCCTTCCTGACGAGGCCCTGACTGTCCTAAAGCTCCAGGAAGTACTGGACGTGAGCTCACAGGCTACAGCCCTTTCTGTAGAAAGACTCCCATCAATCCATAATCCGTCTGTGTAATAACTGAAATCAAACAGTGAACTATGCAGTATGTGCTTCTTATATTAGTGTAATATATATAATAAAAGGAGCCTTTACAATGATTCAGGCGGCTGACGCCTGACCCAGCGGCATCGAAGGAAGGGTCAAATTCAGATGATGAATTTCCGTATGGGGATGAATAAAGTATAACTTAACCTTAACCTTGCTTCAACGTGAATTTATTAAATTATTCAGTGTTTTTAAAAATGTAAATAGTTTTGATCTTTTTCACATTTTGTGCAAGCTTTTATTGTGTCAAGTTTGGACTACTGCAACGTTTTACTTTGAGATAAATCCAAATGCACCCAGAGCGCTGCAGCCTGACTTTAAAGAGGGAGCAACAAACATGATCATATCACACCAATCCTCTTCTGTCTTTGGCACACTGTTCTTTTTTGGATTATTTTAAGATTTTATTGTTCATTTTATTTGAATGTCTCACTTTTATTCAATTTTATTGTGGTTTTATTGCTTGTACAGTACGTGCTTCATATTCAGTAGTTTCACTGTAACTCAGTTACATGTTGTATTTTATTTTCATGTACAGCGCTTTACTTTGGAAACATTTTGTTTGTAAAATGTGCTCTGGACATAATGTGGATTGGACTATCGCACTAGGCTTGTAATGTAACATTCAAGTTGTCTCAATAAGGGTCAGCTACACCCCAATCACACTAAACCAAGCATGTTTGAATTTGAAAGCAGATGTTGGATAAAAAGGAAAAAAGCGTTGGCTGTGGCTGGGAATATGAAGGTTATATTGTGTACAAGAATGAAATATTAGTATTCTGATTAAATAAAGTAAATGCAGAGAGTACTTACTTCCGGATGCTGCTTATTCCTATTTGGTACGATCTAAACTGTAGTGCTTGATCCGGCCAGACTTTGCCGGACCAGAACATAGACTTGATCTGTATTTTTGAGAGCAGCGGTGTGGCACAACTGAACCAAGCAGCCTGTTCATTGGCCTGACGAGTCCAGAAAGATAACCCTCTGTCATTTGTATTTCCTTCTGTGGCTTGAGATAATCAAACTTTGCTTAAAGCAGTACTAAGTAACTCTTGCCCCTAGAGGCCATAAGCGCAACTGCAGGTGTCGTAGCAAGTTAAGATTTTTTCACTTATTAAATGTCTTGGAGAGTAAATACTATGCTGACAGAAAAGGTGAAGGGAGAGAGGGGTGTTGTACATCCAGTTATAGAATGGAAATAATGTTTTTCACTCAAACTTGGCTGTAAATACTGTTTAAAGTGGCGCTATCCCGCAGTTAGCTTTGCCCGTTAGCCTGTTAGCTTCTTCTTCGTGATTCTATTAGTGTGTATTAGTTGCTCCGCCCCGGTGGCAGTCAAGTTGCAAGCAGGGTTTTCTGGCCAGAGACACCAGGGGGAGATGAAAGACCCTCCAATCATCCCATTAACACTTGTATTACCCCCAGAGGGACTACGGAAAGGATTTATTTCGGTAAACACGTTACTTAGTACCGCTTTAATGTTTAAAATGGAATTGTAAAAAGGAAACATGTTTGCATATAGTACAGTGTATATATGGTGTAAATATATACAGTCCTGTAATACAGCGTTATATACTATAGTATGATTTTTATAAAAAATAAAAAAAACTCTTCCTCACCCTCCGCGGGCGGTCTCTTTTTCCTCCAAGCTCGGGTCCTCTACCAGAGGCCTGGGAGCTTGAGGGTTCTGCGCAGTATCTTTGCAGTTCCTAGAACTGCACTTTTCTGGACCGAGATGTCTGATGTATTTCCTGGGATCTGCTGGAGCCACTCCTCCAGTTTGGGGGTCACTGCCCCGAGTGCCCCAACGACCACGGGCACCACTGATGCCTTCACTCTCCAGGCCTTCTCTAGCTCTTCTCTGAGCCCCTGGTATTTCTCTAGTTTCTCGTGTTCATTTTTCCTGATGTTGAAGTCGCTTGGTATTGCTATGTAAACCACCACGGCTTTCCTCTGCTCTTTGTCCACCACTACAATGTCCGGTTGGTTCATTACCATTCTGTCTGTCTGTATCTGGAAGTCCCACAGGATCTTGGCTCGGTCATTCTCTACCACCTTTGGAGGTGTTTCCCACTTTGACCTTGGGGTTTCCAGCCCATACTCTGCACAGATGTTCCTGTACACTATGCCAGCCACTTGGTTATGGCGCTCCATGTAAGCTTTCCCTGCCAGCATCTTACATCCTGCAGTTATGTGCTGGATTGTCTCATTGGCCTCTTTGCACAGTCTACACCTGGGGTCTTGTCTGGTGTGATAGATCTGGGCCTCTATGGCTCGGGTGCTCAAGGCCTGCTCCTGTGCAGCCATGATGAGCCTCTGTGCTGTCCTTCAGGCCAGCGCTGTCTAGCCATTGGTAGGATTTCTTGATATTTGTTTATTTTATTTGTTTGAGCAGTTAACCTGCTCAAAGGGAGTGGGCTGAAGCCAAAGGCTTATAAGCGCCCACCCCAAAATAAAAATAGTAACATTACATTTAATATTTACAAGGTAGCAAATCATAAACAAAGGAACATAGGGCAAAGTAACAATAAATGATGAAGAGTAAGACAAAAACAACAGCAAAATAAAGAACAAAAGAATGTGCTACTTTTATGTTATAAAGGTGCATTCATACATATTATACTCTGAGATCTTGCTACTTCCCAGTTGTCATTACTATCCTCAATATAATTTAATTTGGGTTTAATTATCATTAATTATCATTATTAAAGGTGCATTAATACATATTATATTCTGAGATCTTGCTACTTCCCAGTTGTCAATACCATCCTTAATATAATTTAATTCGGGTTTATTTATCATTATTATTATATTTGTTTAATTTAGTTATATGTGAAGTATGATGTAAGCCCTGCATAATGAGGTGCATTAAAAAGCCAGGGTGTAGAACGGGCCAGTTGAAGAGGGCAGTAACTCCCCTTAACAAACCCCCACCCAGCTGCCCTAACAGCTGATTTTGTAGATGATGTTCCTATGCTGAGTGGTGCATTAAAAGACAAGGTTTTGAGCCCGTTGGGAGGGTCCCTCTCAACAGATTCATAACTTGCCTACCCTAATTCTCAATTTGTAAATTTGAGCAATAGAATGACAACCGTTCCAAGCAGCAACACTCTTCCTTGATTATAGATAATCGATCCTACTGCGCCTCCTAGTGGTAACACATTTCTTGTTCTCTGTATATTTCAAAAGTCTTTTGTTTGTATTTATATTTGAACAGGTTGATATTTGGACTTCGTTTCAACTCCATTTCCAGTTTATTCCACAATTGTACACCATTAACTGTTGGGCTAAAACTTTTCAAAGTTGAGCTATGTTTCTGAGTCCTAAAATTTAATTTGTCACGTAATTCATAACAACCAGTACGTTCTTGGAACCTTCTTTGTATTTGGCCTGGTAACAGTTTGTATCTTGCTTTGTATAACATCTGTACAGTTTGGAACTCAACAATGTCACAGAACTTCATGATCTTTGATTTTAAAAATAATGAGTTTGTGTGGTCCAAAAACCCAACTTTATGAATTACTCGGATAGCTCTTTTTTGCAACAATACTATTGGTTTTAATGTGTTTTTATAAGTACTACCCCAAACCACAGTACAATAATATAAATATGGCAAAATCAGAGAACAGTATAAGATATGTAGAGCTTTGATGTTTAAAATGTGCTTTGCTTTTGCTATTACTGAAATGCTTCTAGAAATTTTCGTAGATATATATTTAATATGAGCTTTCCAAGTAATTCTGTCATCTATAATAACACCAAGGAATTTGATTTCATGCACTCGCTCTATGACAACACCCTCTATCTGAATTGCTTCCTGAGCATTGGAATTACAGTTGCCAAATATCATCATTTTGCTTTTACTCAGATTTAGAGATAATTTATTTTGTTTGAACCACTTATTGACACTTTTGAGTTCCAAGTTAACAATCCGACACAGTTGCTGTAAGTCGTCACCTGATGCAAAAATATTTGTATCGTCAGCAAACAAGATAAATTTAAGTACTTGAGACGTTTTACAAATGTCGTTGATGTACATATTAAACAATTTTGGGCCCAGAATGGAACCTTGAGGTAAACCACACACAATTTGTCGACAACTCGACTGATAATCACCTATTTTCACACATTGTTTTCTATTTTTTAAATAACTGGTAACCCACTGTAGAGCTACCCCCCTAATCCCATAATGTTCTAGTTTATTAATTAGTATATCATAGTTTATTGTATCAAACGCTTTACTCAGGTCAATAAATAACCCTATGGCATATTTCTTGTTATCTACAGCATTAGTTATTTCTTCAATTATATCAAAGAGAGCGTGTGAAGTTGAGTGATTATTCCTAAAACCAAATTGATTGTCCGAGAGTAAATTACACCTTTCAATAAAGCTGTCAAGTCTAGAGTTATAAACCTTCTCTAAGATTTTTGAGAATTGCGGTAAAAGGGAAACAGGCCTGTAGTTTGTGAAGAGATGTTTATCTCCTGCCTTGAACAGAGGAATTACTTTTGCTACTTTCATACTTTCAGGAAATTGTCCAGTTTGCAGCGACAGGTTACAGATGTGTGTTAACGGCTTAGAGATACTTTCAATAACAGTTTTTAAAGTTTTCATATCCATGTCATGGTAATCTGTCGAGGTTTTATTTTTACACCCTTTAACAATGTCCAGTATCTCCTTTTCCTCCACAGGTTTGAGGAACATGGACAGAGGATTTGTGTCAGTTCACAATTAAAGTTCTCAACATTTGTGATTTTTGCAGCAAGATTCGGTCCAACATCTACAAAGAATTTATTAAATGTATCGACTACTTCATTCATATTATTTAAAGTGTTATCCTCATCTTTGAAATATTTTGGATAATTAATCGATCTTGGTTTATTTCTAATTATACTATTTAAGATATTCCATAAACCTTTAATATTATTCTTATTGCTATCTAACAACTTATTATAATAATTCTGTTTACATTTTCTAATGATACCTGTCAGTTTATTTTTATATTTCTTATATTTATCCTCAGCTTCTTTTGTTCTATCATTTATACATTTTTTGTAGAGTGAATTTTTTTTCTTGCATGCATTTAGTAATCCCTTAGACATCCATGGGTTTTCTTTACACTTTCTGTTTTTACAATGTTTTTTCATTGGGCAATTTTTGTCATATACTTTATGAAATATTTGCGTAAACTCATCATATGCCTTATTAGTATCATTCTCTCTGTATACAATACTCCAGTCTTGAGCTAATAGTTCCTTTTTAAATGCATCCATAGTTTTTTCTGTTTTTACCCTTCTAAACCAATACATTTTTTCATCATCAATATTTAAATATCCATGTTTGTACAATACAAAAACTGGCAGGTGATCACTAATATCATTTATCATTAATCCACTGACTGTATCACTATCTATTTCATTTGAGAAAATGTTATCAATCAAAGTCGCACTGTGGGTTGTGATTCTACTCGGTTTAGTTATTAGAGGAAACAGACCTATACTAAATAAAGTATTTATAAATTCGTCAGTCTTTTTATGTTTATATGGGTTTAACAGATCGATGTTAAGGTCTCCCCCCACAAACATGACTTTATGATTTAAACCTGAAAAGTGCTCCTCCATCCAATTAGAAAAAACATCTATATCAGAGCCAGGTGTTCTATAAATACAACTTACAATAATATTTTTCTTTTTTTGCCTTGTAATTTCTACAGTAAGGCATTCAAGTACATCATCCACTACCATAGTCTTATTTTCCATTACTTTATAACTATAGTTGGAGTCTACAAACATAGCTACACCCCCACCATGCTTGTTTCGTCTCCGCCACTTCAGTTATGTTTCGGTGGTACATCCCGTGTAGGGGCTTGTCCTCCCATGACGGGACCTCCAGCACCTCATATTCTGTTCCCCATTGTCTGAGACATTCACTGAGCACATCATCTGTTGGAGCCTTGTCCTTGATGTACTTGTGGATCTTGGATGTTTCATCCTGGATAGTGGCTCTCACGCTCACTAGTCCTCGGCCTCCTTCCTTACGGCTAGTGTACAGTCTCAGGGTGCTGGATTTGGGGTGGAACCCTCCATGCATGGTTAGGAGCTTCCGTGTCTTAACATCTGTGGTCTGTATCTCATCCTTTGGCCAGCTTATTATTCCTGCAGGGTATCTGATTACTGGCAGGGCGTAGCTGTTTATTGCCCAGGACTTGTTCTTGCCATTGATCTGGCTTCTTAGGACCTGCCTTACTCGTTGGAGGTATTTGGCCGTAGCCGCTTTCCTTGTCACCTCTTCGAGGTTGCCATTTGCTTGTGGGATTCTGAGGTATTTGTAACTGTCCTCAATGTTTGCTATTGTTCCTTCTGGGAGTGATACCCCTTCTGTGTGGACTACCTTCCCTCTCTTAGTCACCATCCGACCACACTTCTCTAGTCCGAATGACATCCCAATGTCTGCACTGTATATCCGGGTGGTATGGATCAGTGAGTCGATGTCTCGCTCATTCTTAGCATACAGCTTGATGTCATCCATGTAGAGGAGGTGACTGATGGTGGCCCCGTTCCTGACTCGATATCCATAGCTAGTCTTGTTGATTATTTGGCTGAGGGGGTTCAGACCTATGCAGAACAGCAGTGGGGACAGGGCGTCTCCTTGGTATATGCCACATTTGATGGAGACTTGTGCAAGTGGCTTGCCATTGGCTTCAAGGGTGGTTTTCCACAACCTCATCGAGTTTGCAATGAAGGCTCTTAGAGTCGTGTTGATGTTGTATAGTGCCAAGCATTCAATGATCCAAGTATGTGGCATTGAGTCGTAGGCTTTCTTGTAATCAATCCAGGCAGTGCTCAGGTTAGTGTGTCGGGTTCTGCAGTCTCGAGCGACTGTTCTGTCTACCAGGAGCTGGTGTTTGGCACCACTGGTATCTTTACCGATTCCCTTCTGAGCTGTGCTCATGTATTGATTCATATGCCCGCTTATCTTAGCCGCTATGGTGCCGGACATGAGCTTCCACGTTGTGGAGAGGCAGGTTATTGGCCGATAGTTGGATGGGACTGTACCCTTTGAGGGATCCTTCAGGATCAGGATTGTTCGCCCTTCGGTTAACCATTCAGGGTGATTCCCATCTCTCAGCATCTGGTTCATTTGTGCTGCCAAGCGCTCATGGAGTGCCGTGAGTTTCTTTAGCCAGTAGGCGTGTATCATGTCAGGGCCTGGTGCTGTCCAGTTTTTCATACCTGAGACTCTTTCTTGGATGTCTGTCACTGTGATGGTAACTGGATTCTGTTCAGGGAGGTTGCTGTGGTCCTCTCTCAGAGCCACCAGCCACTGTGCATCACTGTTGTGTGCTGCCTCCTTCTCCCATATGCCTTTCCAGTACTGTTCAGTTTCCAGCCTTGGTGGGTCTGCTCTGCTATTGTTACCCTGCCATTGAGCGTACACTTTCGCTGGTTGAGTTGCGAACAGCCGGTTTACTCGTCAAGCTTCGTTGTCTCTTGTGTACCTCTTTAGGCGGCTGGCCAAGGCTTGGAGCCTTTGTTTGGCAGTTTCCAAGGCTTCAGGTATGGGCATCTGGCTGTACTTTTTGGGCACTTGCTTTTTCATAGCACCTTTCAAGGCCTCTGTCAATTGACTCACTTTTCTCCGCGCGGCCTTGATGTTAGCCTCCAGCCTTCTTTTCCATAGTGGGTATTTCATCTCATGGTTGCTCTTACGATAGCCAAGTGCCTCTAGGATCACTGCTGCTGTGCAGTATACCAGCTCATTGGTTTCAGTGATGGTTGATGTAGGAATTGCTTGCAGAGCTGCATTCACATCTTCTAGCAGACTTTCTGATGGTACTTCACTTAGTCTCTGTAGTTGGCTTCTGGGTTGCCTGCTGGACATTCTTGCCATGATCTTATTTTTCAGGTCAGTTGCTGCCTTGTTCAGTGTGATGGCACAGCGTGATGGCACTTATATATATATATGTATGTATATATACGTTTACAAGAGGAAAATCTATGTAAAACGGCCAATAAGCCAAATCAGCATTATCAGTACGCACGCGTGGTAATGTTCCGGTCAAAGTTCCCACGGTGTCAACAAAGCCCATTAAAACCATACTATCATAGTGGAACAACCGGCTATTTAGTGACTATTATGACGCTTAAAGTGCATATGACACATTAGACACAATTTTAATAAAACACAGTTAACACGATTATATTTAAGATTTTGCTAAAGATTATACCCAATTTTCTTTTTGTGATGTTTATGTTTTCACTTCCTTATTGGACACCGACAGGAAGTGACATCGAAGAAGGTAAACAATTTTAAACTGTTGCTGTGCAACCATGTTAAGTCAATGGGAAATGAATGAGTCAAACTGCTGTGGAATGTTTCCTTCTTTTATGTCACTTCCTGTCAGAAGCTTAAAAATTCAAATAAAAATAACTTTTCTGCCCAACATTTCTTCATTAAAATTGCTGCTTCACTGAAAAAAATTATAACTATGCAACTGATGAACTTGCAACTGATGTAATCCATCTAAATAAGTCATATTTTCAAGAGATTAAAATCTGTCATATGCACTTAAAGTGGTTTTACGGTGATATGCCAGGTTCACATTCATTCTCCATTGCAGTGTGACTGTCCTCATGGGCTTAATCAGTGTATGGAAGAGTTTTGCCCTATTCACGAGTGCAATAAAGGAACCTCACAGCGTTTTATGTGAGCCGCCATACGCACTCATCACATTTCCTACTAAAAGAAAAGGGGCCGAGTGCACCAGCTGGTCGTAAGATAAGTTAGGCCTAAGTCTTACGCTGGGCTTAGCTAAGTCTGACGTAGTGAGTGGACTTTGTACCGAGTGCACCAGGAGGACTTACGTCTGGGCGCAGCTGCACCTGGTCGTAAACTGCGCGTTCACGTGAAAACTGGTGATGCTGCGCTGTTGTCTTAGCAACGGGTGTCAGGCGGCAGGCGCAACGCAACATGGATGGAGGCAAAAAGAGAAAGGAAAACTTTACGGACGGAGAAATCCGCAAACTTTTAGAAATGTTTGCGGAAAACAAGGACACCCTCACGTCAAAATTTAATAACAGTAATACAAACAAGCGAAAGATGATCAAGTGGAGAGAGATGACAGCGGCGATCAACGAGTGTAGCAGCGGAGGGCGGACCGTTAAAGAAGTTCGGAAGAAGTGGAAAGATCTTTTGTCCCGGGCCAAAAAAGACAAGACCCTCCTCAAAAAACCCCCGACAGGTGGAGGCCCTCTTCCTAAGACGTCGCCATACAGCGACATAATAATTGATATTTTTGGCGAAGAGTCGTTGGCTTTTGTGGGTCTAAATGGAGTTGACAGCTCCGCGTCATTGCCCGACGAGAGAGACGAGGAGCTGGAGGATGAATGCGATGTCGTGACGGACACCTGTGGTAGGCCTACTGTAGGTCATTCATAGCTTAACAATAGAGTACTAAGTGCAATGAAATGATCAGCTTGAATATTTAATATTACAGAGATGGAGAGAGACGCGGAAAGCCCCGAGCCCTCGTGCGCACCGCAGGAGAAGTCAGTGACGCGCCCGCAGGCAGCTTCGCGCAAAAGAGACTATGACGAGCTCCAAAGAGTCCTCCTCGAAAAAGAGATTGTTAGAGTAGAGGCAGAAACAGCGAAATTGGTCACAGAGAAGGAGAAATTGGATCTAGAGAAAGAAAAAATCAAATTAGAAATAAGGCTACTTGAGAAACGTGCTAGAGACCATATTGTCACTGAAGAAGAAGGTTTCTCCTTCACAATTCTGTAATTAGTTATTTTGTATTGTTATTATTTATTGTATATAGTTATTATTTTTGTTTAATAATTTAGGCTAAGTGTCTTTTTGTGAATTAAATTGTTATAACCTATTGTAATTTAATAGACCTGTAAATTAATTATCAAAGTATCCTAATTTATTTTAATCTGACGTGTGTGATTTCGTATGTCCTAATTTAAGGAATACAACAAATAAACAAATCAATTGTTTTAACTGTCTTCTTTTTTATGTGTAGCATGTTAGCAGTTTGACATAAACGCCAATTGCGTTAATGCGCATGCAGGTTTATGGTTTGACACAGGAAAACACACAATCAACTTGATTCAAAATTAATTTAATCATTTAGTAAGCAAATTCGTTCTATTATATGTTGAATATTTAAATGATGAAGATTAGAACTGATTGGTGAAGTCAGATTATTAAATTTATAGATTGGTGATCAGACGATTTCGGATCAGACGCCCACTGATGTCCTCTTGATTCAGAGCCACAGGGTTCTCCACCTCCTCAGGCTGGTCTAAAACAGCCACTTGTCTCGGAAGAGGCATTCGCTTCTCAACACAAATGTTGTGAAGTACCACACAGGCCGCAATAACAACGCACACGCGTTCAGGATGCATGCGCATTTCGGAGTGGAGACAGTGGAACCTGAAGGAACAATAAAAACATGCAAATTGAAATAGGCCCAAGACAATTAGCTTGTAATAATAATGGGTGTTATTTCACTTAGCCTACCTACGTTTGAGCACCCCGATGCAACGCTCAATAATGCTGCGGGTGGAGGCTTGTTTAAAGTTGTACCTGCGCTCTTGGGGTGTTCTCGGTGCAATGACAGGTGTCATAAGCCACCTTTTCAGAGGGTACCCGCTGTCTCCAAGGAGAAGCCCAGTTATTCTGCCCTCTTCAAATTCTCGGTGAAGTGCGCTTTCTCTCAGGATCCGTGCGTCATGCGTAGAACCGGGCCACTTTGACACCAAGTCAATTATCTGCATGTCATTGGTACACACAAGCTGGACGTTGATGGAGTGGTAGCCTTTGCGGTTGACAAACAAATATTCGTCTTGGGATGGAGCTTGAATGCGCACATGTGTGCCATCAATGCAGCCGATTATCCCAGGCAGCCCTGACTTGAAATAAAAGTCCTGCTTCATCCTTGCCGCTTCTTCTTGCGTTGGCAGGCGGACATAGCGGCCCATAATGCGCATGAGGGCGAGGGAGACTCTCCTTATAGCTCTACACGCAGTGGTCCGGTGGACATTTACCATGTCTCCTAAACTGTTTTGGAAAGACCCACTGGCAAAAAAGCGCAATGCAATCAGCACCTGCTGGGACGGAGACAGCGCGCCGTTCCTCTCCGTTACGTGCTGCAGTTGAGGTGTGAGCGCACCGACTATCTCAAAAATTGTTGCCCTATCAAAGCGGAATCTTTCTAGTAACTCACTTTCGTTGTACATTTCGAGAGGGTTGCTTCTGTCTCTCAACACCCTCTCCCTTCTCAGGGCTCGCTCGTTGTTTAAGCGGTAAATTAATCGCAGAGCTGGCATTTTAACGCGTTAAATGTGATATCCACTGATAGTTGTCAACGCAACAAGCAAGATTTCTCATATTTACGCCTACCCCAGACTGGGCGTAAAAGTTACACCTGGGCGTAGCGCACAGAGAGCTTAAGTCTGAGGGGTGCACAGGTCGTAAGAACGAGGAGGTCGTAACTTTCAGATTTAAGTCAGACGTAGAGTTAAGACCAGGCGTACGACCAGCTGGTGCACTCGGCCCCAGAACGTCGTGACGAATGGATTAAATGTGTACGTTTGACATATAGCTAACTAGTAATGCTATTTGTAACCAATACGTCTATTTACTTAATTCTCGAAGACCTCACAGTCACTGATTACTATGACAACGGACAGCGCCATTTTAGCGTGGTTTCCAGTTGCCTGACATAGCCATGGATCAATCATGAAATACTCTACATCTGGCAGGGAAAGCGGTGCCAATTTTAGCTACTAAAGAAGCAAAGCTATAACTAGATAAACTTAGGCACAGCCGCGGTCTGCGGCAGGTCTGAGGACTAAACCAGGACGTAGACTACACCGGTTACAAATCAGGACTGAACCATGACTGAATAAGAAACTAGAGCTTTTAGACCAAGAGAAAAGCACAACACAGCAGTGACAACAAGAAAGATATAGGCTATTTACCTTTAGCGACAGACCCAGAGCCTGAGCTCACGTACTGTTGTTATTAAGTTTACTCCAGCTGCAGCGGAGGAAATCAAAGATTTGTTTGTGGAAGAGTGAGTGCTCACTCTGTATTAGACATTTTTGGTAAAGTTTTGGTAATTTATTAGTGACATAGTGAGTGCTCGTACTGTGTAAAGATCTTTGACATGTGAAGTGCTTTTGCTTTGTCAGAGCGCAGTGTGTTTACAAAAGTTTAGCTTGTGGCTGAAAGAAAACGGTGTCATGATGTGGATCTGATCTGTCCCTCAGGAGGTAATACTGTCATTTCTCTCGTTTTAATCACTGCTTAAATGGAAATTCCTCTCAAAACATGAAGTTACAAGTGACGCTGCTGCGGCCTGTTGCTTTCTGTTGTGCCAAAACCACGCTTAACTGGTTGCTACGTGTTGCGATGTCAGACTGGACAATGTCATACCTGATTTCAGCCATTTGTCAAATGTAGGGTCATTCTTGATTTATCCATTGCGATGTCTGGCAACGGGAAACACGCTAAAATGGCGCTGTCTGTTGTCATAGTAATCAGTGACTGAGTACACGCCGTCTTCGAGAATACAAACTGTTCTTTTTTATTTATTTATTGGTTTAGCAAGGGCCACAAGTTCTTTTTTCTCTCCCCAGTAACACTGTGTCCCCGTTTCTTTCAAAACATCGATTTTCAACGCTCAAAATATTTAATATCTGTGTCACACTCAGTCCTGTACACAGTTTGGGATACGAGCTGGGTAGTCCTGACCTTAAACCTGGACCAGCATGCTTTGCGCTCGGTGAAATGCTGAATCCGCTTATTATATGATACAAAAGAAGTATGTGCCGTTTAAACTTCATTTAGTGGTGTTTCCTTTATTTTAGTTTTTATTTTATTCATTTATTTGATAGGGACACGTGTGAACAATAAACATGTACCACACTACAACATTTATAGCCAAGGCTAATTTGCAATGTCCGTCCCTAGAAGGGCTTTTCAAATACAATTAGAAAGTACAGAAAATACATGACATTACATTTACAATAACATTACTTAATTCTGACAATACACAAAGGATGTGCATTTGAGCGCAAACTAAAAATGATTGCACACTTGATCTCTTTTAAAATACACTTTAGTTCATTTTTAAAAGCCCCCAGATCTAAGTCCTGTTTCAGCTCAGGAGACAAGGAGTTCCAGAGTTTAGCACATAGACATATTATTAATAGACCGTCAATACTCACTCCTCCCCGTTTACCACAATGACCACATTCGAGGGGGAAATCATGGCGGATTTACAGACTCCTTCTCCCCAGCTCTGACGAAGCATGTTCCTAATAAGGGCATAAGGGCGGGATCTTCACTGTAGACTCCGCCCTTGCGTGACATGTAGCTCGTGCAGCTCCAATGCTAACAGTCAGACCCCCGTTAAGTAGGAGATTTCTAAAATTTATCCTACCATAACCAGCCCGGTGCCTCTGATTGTGTCTAACCCAGCGTAATCACAGGAGGAATATCTAGCTGTAGACAGTTCCAAACAATTAGGCACCGGCATTAAAGTTGTTTTTAACATGTCTAAAGTCCAATGCATTCCAATGGGGGCCTAGCGGGTATATGGCGGTACTACAGCAATGGCGGAGCAATGGCGGAGCAATGGCGGCCTCCAGTGTCGTCGTCGCAAAGCAGAGCAGCCAGCACCCATTGGTTTAGCACCCTGGACAGTAAAGGCCGACTGTCAAAAGGTCTTTTTTCTAACGGGACAATTTCACATTTCCATTAGCAGCTCCTCGTGTGATGGAGCCCACTGATTGAAGTGGGACTATGAGCCGTCTGAGAACATCAGGGGCTTGGTTGTGCAGACATTGATTTCCTATTGGTTTACTTTGCATTTGGTTCAATAGGCTAATCACAATATGGCCGCCAGAATTGCCAATCTTTCCACTGTGTCACTATGGCGATGTCCCTTTCTCAAGTTTTATTAAAGATCTTTGGGCACAAACCTTCTTCCTTGTGATTAGTCAGAGGCGTTGACTGTACATCTGCACGCTGCCCCCTACTGTTCTGGAGTGTTCAGTCATAAAATGTGTCCTCTTGGCATAAACAGACGGAGTTTCACCCATGTCTTGTTTGTCCATCTTGGTGAGGTCAGTGGTGGGAGTCTCCCTCTCACCACCGTGAGTACAGTATAAAACATTTTTGGATGGTGACTTTAGTGACAGTGAAGATGAACAGTTTGATATAGTATACACTAGCCAGCAGTCTCCAACATGGCTGGCTACACCTGCAGAAGTCAGATGACTGAAAGGCATACTTTCATGGTAATGTAAACAACAAAACAAAAACAACTAGCTGTTAGTTCACCATAAATTAAGGCCGTTTTCTTAAATGTTGGAGCTCTGTGTGGGTCGGCCCGAGTCTGCCCTAGTTCCAACTGCATTTACTCCAAAGTTAGTTCAGTCAGTTTTCACACGCGCCCGCACAAGATGTCGCATCATCAGCCACGTAACAATGATCTGTTCAACCATCTTATTCCCATGACAACGGCATCAACCTGTCAAAGCAGCGACACATGCGCACGTATGTGCACACTTCCCCGAAGTTACAGGGAAGTGTGCACACTCACTCCTCTTCCTCGTGGTTAAATACAGTGACGGTGATATACACGAAGCGAGGAGAAATGCACTTTAATCGGCTCATGAAGAGGAAAGTTTCACTGCAGCAGGAAGGGAAAGATGATTTAAAGTTGATCCAACTTTTTTTTTTGCCTCGTCCGAGCAGTAATCCAAACGTCCACATGCAGCGCGTATTCATTCTTTCTTCAAAGCGAGAGTAGTTCGGCCCGAGGTCGGCCGCCTTAACACCATAGCTGCTCCGAACCACAGAGCGGCTCAGGCCGCTCCAAGACCACCTGTTTCAGCCGCACTCGGAGCGGCTGTTTAGACCGACATAACCACATGCTGCGGTTGGATTCACACTGACCCAAAAGAGCCGCTCTCAGGCCCTTTAGGTTGACCTTGAGCCTGTGTGAAAACAGCCTAAAACATGCTGTTTTTTTATCTATGGTGAATTAACAGTTTTTCTTTTTTTCTCAGCCAAATGTTCGCTTTTAAAATATACTGTAAGAACAAACACGTTTCATTCCACCACTATAAAAAAGAAATCAGGCACAGGGCCTTGTAAGTGACACTGTATTGTGTCCCATGTGCAGAGAGCCTACTGTTCTTTTATTGTATTGTCTGCTCTGTGTCCACTTCAGTCTCAGTACTTACTCAATACAATCCAGTGCTCTTCCTCATGTGACACACTGACTGTTGGCTCAGAAAATACACCCCTTGTTAGTTAAACATAGGCACAATGAAAGATGTTGTTATTTCTGAAGCGAGAAAATGTTTGTGAAATGAAATGATTTCTTTTGATTATGTCTGATTGTCCATGTCTCAGCCACGAGCCCTTCCTTTACTACACAGCACCATGCTATACACAGTAATAGACTGTGTAATGCAGGGGTTCTTAAACTTTTAGACCGCCATTCCCAAAAGGACCACACAAACAATTTTTTCACTCTAAAATCAAACTAGTGTTTTGAATCAAGCAGCAAAACTTTATTTTACAAATGTTTTCTATTTTTAGAAAGAATTATATTGAATACAGAGTCATTATTTGTCTTTATTTACATTATTATGATATTGAAATCATCTTGGGATTAATGTGGTTGGCGGTTTGGACACGCTTGGGTAAAAACAAAGTTTACTAATCATAAACCTAACTGAATTTGACTTGGCATTTAGCGGTCAATCTGGATCACGATTTGGTGGCTAATGCTAACAGCTATATAAAAAATACATTTAACAGGCTAACAGACTCTAACTGAGGCTATATATTAAAATGTCTGAATTTCATTGGAGATGCCCAAGGCTACAATCCGGTGTTGTTTACATGCATGAGACCCATGTATGTTCATTAACATGCACTGTCCTGACCAAATTTAAGATGGCGTAACCATGGCGACCACACAAGATTATGTCATTGACCAACATGAGTTCTGTTGCTTGGTGACCTCAGAATGTTG
The DNA here is from genome assembly GCA_007210695.1 of Neogobius melanostomus. Lineage (NCBI taxonomy): Eukaryota > Metazoa > Chordata > Actinopteri > Gobiiformes > Gobiidae > Neogobius > Neogobius melanostomus. Next base: position 19,463 of record VHKM01001013.1, on the reverse strand, counting down.
ACCAGCAGTCTGTGATTCATATCCTGTACACAGCACATTTCATTTTGACCTGTTCAGAAGATCGCCACATCACGCTTTCACAGTCAAGAAACTGTTCATATCTTCTCACAAAGATATTTGTTTGAACCTGAAGACATTCATTGTATGTCTTTGGAGTTTGCTCAAAAGATGGAGTCCACTCTACGGACCGAAATTACACAACTCAGCCCTGAAACAGGGTATCCTGTGACTGCCAGTATCCTCTGTCTTAGGAAAACCTTTATCCTGGAGCTAACGGAGGAGGAAGCCATCAGGACAATGAGTGCATCCTCAAAACACAAAGAACCAAGGCCTGCATCTGCTCAGCCAGCGAGCACGCAGGACCTGACTCAAAACAGAAACTCCAGACCAAACACTGTTCCAGCCCTTTTCCACAGGGAAGAGGTGGAGTTCAGCCTGCCTGGATCCTGTGAGAGCTTTATTATCAGCTCTCTAAAGAGGTGTCCAAGACCGCAAGAGTCCAGGACATACTTTTCCTCTGACGGGCTTCACACCTTCACAAAGACAAGTGTTGAGAGTCACATCAATGGTGTTACCAAAACAGGCCAGTGGGAGGTGACAGAGCTGGAAGACCTGACACCACTGACGACTGTCCACAAGAAGAACAACAACACAGCCTCGTGCAAAAAGAAATGTTCTTCCCTGGACAAAGGTGACATGAAAACCCCTCCCACTCAGAAGTCACAGCCTAAAAGTGACTCGAGCAGTGGAAAAGCATCTGTGAAGAATTTCTTTAAAGGCCTTTGGAAGAAAGTCTCTTCTAAAAATCACAAGTCAGAGCAGAAAAGTCCATGCCCCTCGCCCTCCTCTGCTGCCCAGGGTACGACAGCTCATTTGGAGTTAGCTCAAAAGATGGAGGCCACATTGTTAGCAGAAAATACACAAATCAGCTCCAGACCAAACACTGCTCCAGCCCTTTTCCACAGGGAAGAGGTGGAGTTCAGCCTACCTGGATCCTGTGAGAGCTTTATTATCAGCTCTCTAAAGAGGTGTCCAAGACCGCAAGAGTCCAAGACATACTTTTCCTCTGACGGGCTTCACACCTTCACAAAGACAACTGTTGAGAGTCACATCAATGGTGTTACCAAATCAGGACAGTGGGAGGTGACAGAGCTGGAATACCTGACACCACCGACGACTGTCCACAAGAACAACAACACAGCCTCGTGCGAAATGGTCCAAGGAAACTTAACAGTGAAAACTAAAAGAGACTGCGGTTTAGAGTCTTCAAACATTGAGGAGACACAGAGAGTTCTCCCCAACACAGAGTCATTGCCCTGTCGCAAACAGAAAAAGGACACTCCTGTTCACCTCTTCTATGCGTCTTCAGTCTACCCACAAACCAGGAATAACTGTTCTTCCCTGGACAAAGGTGACATGAAGACCCCTCCCACTCAGAAGTCAAAGACTAGAAGTGACTCGATGAAGAATATCTTTAAAGGCCTTTGGAAGAAAGTTTCTCCTAAAAAACGCAAGTGGTCAAAGCAGAAAACTCAGTGCCCCTCGCCCTCCTCTGCTGCCCAGGGTCCCACAGCTCACACTGGGAATGTTGGTTAAGGCAGACGCCCCTTGTATCCGTCTGAGGGGTCACCTTTGTCTGTGTCTTTGGGATCTGGATCAAAGTCCACCGACACTCCTCCCCCGACGCCCCCTCAATGCCTGCCCATCTCTTACCTACCTCCCCCACCGCCACCCTTCAGATGGGACTCACCTATAGCTTGGCTCAAAGCGTTTTACAGATACAAAACGGCCAAACTTGAGGACTATATTTACTACAAAACAGTCAGCATCACCACCATCTTTTGTATCAGAGGTAACAATAGTTTTATTTTGCTTTGTGTAATCCCACCACATGGGAAATATCAAGTGTGTTTGGAAGCTCTGGCCAGGATGTCTGCCATCGTATCCTTGGGCAAGACACTTCACCCATCTAAGTCTGTCACAGAGTCTCAGAGCAGCCGTGGAACTAAAGTCTGCATCTAAAGATTTGGAAATGTGGAAATCGCTGTCAAACTAATGCTTTGACTGAGGTGATGTGTGTCGCACATGAACACAAATAGTAGTTGTATTATTTGGGTTTGGTGTGTGTCCACATCCACAGAACGAGCCACGCAGTAAACGTTTACAAAAGCTCAAACAAGAACTTCTACGCCAGAGTTTCCCTGGTTTGGGCTCTAGATTTCAACCCAGGGGAAAAAGGCAGAAGCTTCTTGGGTGCGAGGCAAAACAATCCAGTCCAGATGACAACTTTTAACTACAATGGCAGACTCCTTGATGCCAGAAAGCTTATTTAACCAAACACTTGCTTAATCCTATTTGCATGGAATTATAATGATCTGGGGACGATCCCGTGCAAATAGGGCTTTAGATTCTAGACTCGGCTCCACGTGTCAGCTGGGCACAACTCAAAACCCACAGCCCTAAGTAAAGCCAGAGTAATAATACTTAGTGTACTGAGCACTCACCACTGCTCCTTCTTACTGTACCTATGTCTTAATAAACAATATACAATATTAACTTCCACTGTAGTCTGTTCAGTGCTATTCACATGGTGTCTTCTTTTCCAGATGTCCCAGTGTGACTGACCGTGACTGACAACCTCTGAGAGACCTGTGCTCTCCCCTTCCTGACGAGGCCCTGACTGTCCTAAAGCTCCAGGAAGTACTGGACGTGAGCTCACAGGCTACAGCCCTTTCTGTAGAAAGACTCCCATCAATCCATAATCCGTCTGTGTAATAACTGAAATCAACAGTGAACTATGCAGTATGTGCTTCTTATATTAGTGTAATATATATAATAAAAGGAGCCTTTACAATGATTCAGGCGGCTGACGCCTGACCCAGCGGCATCGAAGGAAGGGTCAAATTCAGATGATGAATTTCCGTATGGGGATGAATAAAGTATAACTTAACCTTAACCTTGCTTCAACGTGAATTTATTAAATTATTCAGTGTTTTTAAAAATGTTAATAGTTTTGATCTTTTTCACATTTTGTGCAAGCTTTTATTGTGTCAAGTTTGGACTACTGCGACGTTTTACTTTGAGATAAATCCAAATGCAATAAATAAAAATGTACTCATTCAATGTTGTTATTATTTTTACAGCTAAAATTACAGAAGCAACATCTAACAAATGATTGATTTTTTATTTTATTTCGAGCAACACAACGCAGGCACAAAAGCCAGAAAAGATATAAAAAAAGAAAACATAAATAACATTCTAGCTCGAAAAGGAGTGGGAAGAAGACAAGCTTATTAACTCCCACCCCTGTTCATAAACTTAATAATAATGTGGTTGCAACAATAACACTGTTTAGTTCTTATTATCTTACAAAACGATTAACAATTAAGTTGGTTACATATTAACAGATGCAACAATGCAGTATATTAAGTCAACATTCATAGTATGTTACACTTTATAACAAGTGAATAATTTTGTTTCCTATACCTATTTTATTACCATGTTGGCATTACCGTTATTCACCATCACCATTACAGCCCATATAACATTACTCTGTATCAAAGTGTTTGAATGATACATAAAATACTCCACATTTATTCATGAAAGGTACAATGATCGCAGACTGATTGATGCTCATGATAACAAGATTAATCTTAATGATGTGTGTTAAAGAGGAGCTAATTTTACACACACACATATATATATATATATATATATATATATATATATATATATATTGTTTCCAATGCACTTTGGTTTGTGCACAAGCTTTCCTGCTTCCTGAATATACACACTGTTGTTGTGTCCCTGGGCAAGACATTTCACCCTCCTTGCCCCCAGTGTCTGCGTACACTGGTGAGTGAATGAGAGAGTGAATGGGTGACTGGCTCCTTTGAGAGCCTGATGTTGGTGGAAAAGTGCTATATATTAGGAGTCAATATGTGAACACTTTTTGGTCACATATCGACTATATGGGTTGACCACACATGACATCAACAAATCATAATAACGCGACATTTTTCACAAATTACGACTTTTACAACATGCTTTTATGGGCCTTTAAGATTTGATTGGACTTTTCTGCATGTTTTCTTACAATCGCTCATAACACGCTGCTATGTCACGCTGTGTTCTCTCTTTTTCTCCCTCAACAAATGTATTTAAATCATTGATATAAATATGATTTAAATAGAGCTCAACAGTCCAGTCCTTTGCCGGGCCGGAGGTAAAAATCCCATTGTTATTTCGCAAATACTTTGTTATTAGATGCATGGTGCTTTTCCCCCAAATGTCTGAGTTTACAATACTAAAGGGGGACAACAACAAAATGTGTTCCACAACTAGAAAAAAAAGTCAGGTACAGTGCCTTTAAGAACTACAGTAACTTTTTTTTGTAGAAATACTTCAAAAGCAGTTTTATCTGATTTTCATCTTGTCACGCCTTTTACACTTTGACTTTTACACTCAAACAGTTACTCAGCTTAGGCCGACTCAAGCAGTACTTTTCACATGCTTCTTCAGATGATAACTTTGTACTACTACTTGAGAAAAAAATACTTTAAAGTAACTTAAAGCCACTAATATATGACTTTTACAACGAACTCCGTCCTCACTGATTAACTTGGCTCAGGAAAAATCCCTGTTATGAGCTTTTACTGCCACCTACTGGACGTCGATCAGTAAGACCTGTCCTTTTCTGTGTCACTCAGAATGTTGTAATTAAAGGGAAATGATTCAAATAAGTCATTTGTAAAGATAACGTAGGGGATTTGTACAATAAGTAGTTCAGAGTGCTTTATAGAACAACAAGAATGTTCCACAACATTTCATAAAATACATAAAAAAGTCATTAAGTAAAGTTCATTTAAAATGCACTTTTCACAGTTAAAAATCACAAAGAGCTTTACAGTAACATGGGTGAAATAAAACATCATAAAAGACACATCAAACCTGAATATCGAGCAGGAGAGCTCTCCCTGAGGTTCTCTCTGTGTTTAGTCCTGACTCTGGGACAGACCTCTCCCTGAGGTTCTCTCTGTGGTTAGTCCTGACTCTGGGACAGACCTCTCTCTGAGGTTCTCTCTGTGGTTAGTCCTGACTCTGGGACAGACCTCTCTCTGAGGTTCTCTCTGTGGTTAGTCCTGACTCTGGGACAGACCTCAGAGACCGGAGCACTGGACTAATATGGTGCTATTTCCTGGTTCTCGTCATGACTAGAGCAACAGCGTTCTGGACGTACTGCAGAAGTTTTGACCGTTACTAACCTTGAATACGTTTCTTTAAATCTGGTTTAGACATAGTGATGGGAGAATAATTAATTTTTCGGTCCATTATCTTGGCTAAAATAATTGCGATAAACGATATTATCATGATATTTGCAAATGGTTTAAAATTATACTGAAACTGCAGGAATGATTCATTGGGTAAAGGAATATTCCTCTTCATTGTCTGCAATAAATTTCATATGGAGTGAGATCTACATAAAGTAAGTATTTACACAAAATTCAACTACAAAGTATAGAACAAAACAAGCTGTTCTTTTCATGGCTACAGTTGAGAGCAAAGAGGCTGCCCCTGATGAACCCACAAGAACCACTTAACATTAAAAAATCATTTGAGGCTTAGGTTGGTATAATTATTTCAGAAGGACGATACAGTAGAGCCCTGTGGAGGATCACATTCATTGACTGAATGGTAAAGATGACAAACTTTGAGATAGCTTCTTACGTTGAATTCAGTATGTTATTTTACTTAAGTTTGTCTGTCTGTAGTTTTGCAGGAGGTTGTCTCTCAGATCAGGGTGCAATAGCGTTAGCTGTCGGCACAGACTCTTTTCTTCCACATGTTCCTCATGTGGGAGTTTGATCTTAGTTTTCTTTTGCTCTCAATCCAAAAAAAAATCCCACACCTCAGACTTGACTTTCTCCCAGGGAGATTAAAGAGTGGAGTTATTCCGATCAGCCTCGTTCACCTGTTCACATGCTTTAACAGCGGCACTTCTCACTGATCAATGGGCGAGGAAAGCCCTTCTCTTTGGTCCTCATGGAGCTGACATTGCTGTAATACCACCCCCTGCTGGACAGGGCGACTCCAAAACACAGGGTTTCTATGAAGACTTTGACCTCGTTTGTATTGCTTAAAAGCATGGCTCCAAAGTTTTTGTTTGTACATTAGCATTAAAAAGTGTAAGCCTAAATCTCTGACTGAGAGGCTCTGGAGCTCTGTGGAGGCTCTACGGGGCCATGAGGATCCACGGTCACACACACACATCTAAATACTCTGGAAAGTTCCTAATAGAACATTAATCTTGAATTGAACCACTGTCAACGTAACATACTGGAGAAGTCATGTGACAGGAAGTGAATTTGTGTCCCCATAATATCACCTGCAAAATGGTGGTATGCCCAATGAGCCCTTGTTAGCAAACTAGCTAATTTACAAAACCCTTTTTTGACTGCAAAAGTATGTTCAACCTATGTAACAATGGTAATCATTAAATAACATGTCCAAGATCACTTTAAACTCTTCTGAGCACATTCAGCAACACAAACTGAAATAAAAAGTGTAAAAAAAATAAAAAATATCGCACAGCAGGCCTTTAGTCCAAAAAATGTTTCAGAAAATAGCATGTGGCACCTATAACACAATAGAAAAGTTACAGCGACTTGATCAAATAATCAAGCTCGATTAGTTATTTTTCATAAATGTATTCTACTGTGGTTCATTTGAAAGCACAAAACAATGTCAGGTTAACTTGTGTGGGCCAGTGAGGTCATGGATGACTTTAGAGGGCGTGGTCATGACAACGTCACGCCATAAAATCAAAACCCAAAGTTATAGAGACTTGGAGTCAGAGCTGTAAAATGAGATCACTCACACCTCCGTAGGCTTCAGGGGGGCGGAGCAACATCGAGTATCATTTTGGTCACGAGTTCGTACACAAAGTCATACTTTATGCTGCCAACTTTAGCTTACTAATTCAGAACCGTAAGAGATAGAGACTTGACCTGTTCAGTTCTGGAATCAACTGATTTGTCTCTCCATCAAGTAAAAAGTATTTGGTTAGTTCGTACACCACCCGTTGTACATATTTTATGTTTTTCTTTTGCCCATTACTCCGGAATAAAACGTGATAGAGCCGTAAAACAGCCACTGTGTGTGTCTGAAGAAGAAATTGTAAAGTGGATTGATTTTCAAATAACATGTATCATCTAAAATAAACCCAATATATAATATAATATATACCTAAACGCCTAATGTGACATACATCACTTTACAGATCTTGGACACTAGGGGGTGTTTCCACAAAATAACATCAGAAATGTGTTCTATATGATCCATTTAGTCTGTGTGATAATCAGCATAATTTTTGCTTAAAGAAAAAGGGGTCTGGGTATGGGTTAGGGAACAGGCTTTGTGGGAGGAGCCATGTTAATTTCACAGACCAGTGGGATCATTACTACTGTATGAATGTGGCTGAATGGAAATCCGATTATCTCTATCTTACTTTTATAGAGTGATGATCACGATTATTAAAAATGCGGCGATCAATTATTTGGTGTATTTTTATCGCGATATTGTTGTTTATCGTCCCATCTCTATTTAGACGCAATACTGATGTAAGTATCGCATGTTTCCAAATAAGGATATGATTTAAAACCCACTCCCATGTGTGTTTATTAACATGCACTGTCCTCAGTGTCATGATTCCAGACTCTTATGGTTTGCTGAAATGTGTAGTCTCTGACACAGCCACAGCAGAGAGCACGTCAGCGTCACAGCAGTGGATGTTGAGTCCGCCTGACAGCGTGGGTGTGTGATGTCCTGTCATCATCTATTATCATTATTATCACCAATAGTTACTACAGGAAGAGTTGGAATGTAAACGCTCACTTTGGACCAGGCAGGGCTGTTCTGTTTCTTGCTGGGTTGCAGGTGACATCACAGTGTTCTAAAGCCAATACTATTATATGGAGGAACAATTATTTTGTTTTTGAGGAAATTTTGTTCTTGTACAGAGAGATCATGGAACCAGTGACTGATACTAATGATCATGTTTGTAATTCATACATTTTCTTTTGAGCTACGACTTGTGAAAGTGTAATGCTGTTAATAGGAAAAACTGGCTCCTGCCCCCACTGGGTCCGGTGACATCATCAATCAATCAATCAATCAATCAATCAATCAATCAATCAATGGTTTTGTATAGCCCAATATCACAACAGGAGTTGCCTCATAGGGCTGCACCGAACATTAAGGCAATAAAACAGAGCAGTAAATAAGACGATGTAAAGTTCAGGTGAATCAAGTATCCAGGCAAACATAATGTCTAATGTGTTTCCCAATAGCGAGGATCCGTCCTTCGTTGTCCACTTCGTTGACGTCCTCGGTGGTGGGCTCCTCCCAAACGGAGGCGAGTGTCCTCGTACCGCTGCATTTGAGCTCAATTGGAACGGTCTCCGGAGCGAGCGGCTGCGTCATGTCACGTGTCAAATCATATAATAAATGTCAATCTATGCTTACAAAAACTACTGTTTATGAATAAAAGCTGTTTATAAACTGGTTTTGGTTGGATGTCTTACTGTTTGAACATTTTGGCCTGAATAAAATAATAACATTTCTGCAAGGATTTGTAAGAAATTCAATTAAAATATCAAATATATTTAGCAGGTCCAGTTTATCACTAATCGCCTTCAATTGCAGACTTACATTAACAACCATAGGCCTGATTATCAATAAATAGGCCTATTTATTAGGCCTTTCATTAACTTTATATAAACCTCTTTTTTACATCTTTACTTGCTTACAACACGTCTACCAATGAGTTTTTATTATAATTATTTTTTGCACAAATGTGAACAAAACTTCAAACTAATAAAGTATTGCAAGAAAAGGGAAGAAAAAAACAACAACAGTGTTGCAGTGCATCATGGTAATTGCAGCTCTCCGAGGCAGCGGAGGATCCACCAGTGTATCCTTCATAAATGAGCCAAACGGAGGAGTCGAGCTGCGAGGAGGCGAGTGGTCTGAGTGAATTGGAACACCACTTGGCGGCGCTGTGATGACGTGGATTACATCTGAAGTGGTCGAGACGCCGAGGATCCTGGACATTGGGAAACAGCCTCTGTCCAAATAAGTGTCAGCAGTAGGTGGCGACGAGCGGCGCGGGTGTCCCCTGTCCTTAGACTCTCCAGCACGGCAAGGAAAACTCAAAAACCCAGTGGGAGAAAAGAGAAACCTTGGGGAGAACCACAGAAGGAGAGATCCACTCCCATGGACGGACAGGCTATAGAGACCAGGGCCGATGGAGTCTCTGACGCAGACGGGTCAAGATCGCAGACCGTCCAGTCCTTGTTGTCAATCCAGTAGGCAGGGTTCCTCCATTCAGCCGGGTTCCTCCACTCGATCTAGACAGACACTCCTGAGGGGGAGTGGGACAGGAGACACCATGTGAATAGTAATGAACAGACTACAGATAAAATAAATATTGTATCATAATAAGACAACGTTTGCAGTAAGAAGAAGAAGAGGATAGCGCTCAGTGTACCGTACTTCCCACAGCAGTGTTTCTTCTAAGGCAGCTTTACTTCAGGCTGTGGGTTATAGAGCTTTACTTCAGGCTGTGGGTTAGAGCTTTACATCAGCTGTGGGTTAGAGCTTTACATCAGGCTGTGGGTTAGAGCTTTTACATCAGGCTGTGGTTAGAGCTTTACTTCAGGCTGTGGGTTAGACTTACTTCAGGCTGTGGGTTAGAGCTTACTTCAGGCTGTGGTTAGAGCTTTACTTCAGGCTGTGGGTTAGAGCTTTACTTCAGGCTGTGGGTTAGAGCTTTACTTCAGGCTGTGGGTTAGAGCTTTACATCAGGCTGTGGGTTAGAGCTTTACATCAGGCTGTGGGTTAGAGCTTTACTTCAGGCTGTGGGTTAGAGCTTTACTTCAGGCTGGGGTTAGAGCTTTACTTCAGGCTGTGGGTTGGTTTTGGGGGTTAGAGCTTTACTTCAGGCTGGTTGGCTAAGGTGGGTTAGAGCTTTACTTCAGGCTGTGGGTTTTTTTTTTTAGACTTTACATCAGCTGTGGGTTAGAGCTTTACATCAGGCTGTGGGTTAGAGCTTTACTTCAGGCTGTGGGTTAGCTTTATTCGGCTGTGGGTTAGAGCTTTACATCAGGCTGTGGGTTAGAGCTTTACTTCAGGCTGTGGGTTAGAGCTTTACTTCAGGCTGTGGGTTAGAGCTTTACATCAGGCTGTGGGTTAGAGCTTTACTTCAGGCTGTGGGTTATAGAGCTTTACTTCAGGCTGAGGGTTAGAGCTTTTACTTCAGGCTGTGGGTTAGAGCTTTACTTCAGGCTGTGGGTTAGAGCTTTACTCAGGCTGTGGGTTAGAGCTTTACTTTCAGGCTGTGGGTTAGAGCTTTTACTTCAGGCTTGTAGGTTTATAGAGCTTTACTTCAGGCTGAGGGTTAGAGCTTTACTTCAGGCTGTGGGTTATAGAGCTTTACTTCAGGCTGTGGGTTATAGAGCTTTACTTCAGGCTGTGGGTTATAGAGCTTTACTTCAGGCTGTGGGTTAGAGCTTTACTCAGGCTGTGGGTTAGAGCTTACATCAGGCTGTGGGTTAGAGCTTACATCAGGCTGTGGGTTAGAGCTTTACTCAGGCTGTGGTTAGAGCTTTACTTCAGGCTGTGGGTTAGAGCTTTACTTCAGGCTGTGGGTTAGAGCTTTACTTCAGGCTGTGGGTTATAGAGCTTTACTTCAGGCTGTGGGTTATAGAGCTTACTTCAGGCTGGGGTTAGAGCTTTACTTCAGGCTGTGGGTTATAGAGCTTTTACTTCAGGCTGTGGGTTATAGAGCTTTACTTCAGGCTGTGGGTTATAGCTTTACTTCAGGCTGTGGGTTAGAGCTTTACTTCAGGCTGTGGGTTATAGAGCTTACTTCAGGCTGTGGGTTAGAGCTTTACTTCAGGCTGTGGGTTATAGAGCTTTACTTCAGGCTGTGGGTTAGATGCTTTACTTCAGGCTGTGGGTTAGAGCTTTACTTCAGGCTGTGGGTTAGAGCTTTACTTCAGGCTGTGGGTTAGAGCTTTACTTCAGGCTGTGGGTTAGAGCTTTACTTCAGGCTGTGGGTTAGAGCTTTACTTCAGGCTGTGGGTTAGAGCTTACTTCAGGCTGTGGGTTATAGAGCTTTACTTCAGGCTGTGGGTTAGAGCTTTTACTATCAGGCTGTGGGTTACTAGAGCTTTACTTCAGGCTGTGGGTTAGAGCTTTATTCAGCTTGTGGGTTTTATAGAGCTTTACTTCAGGCTGTTGGGTCTTATAGCTTTCTTCAGGCTGTGGGTTAGAGCTTTTACTTCAGGCTGTGGGTTATAGCTTACTCGGCTGTGGGTTAGAGCTTTACTTCAGGCTGTGTTATAGAGCTTTTACTTCAGGCTGTGGGTTATTAGGCTTTACTTTCAGGCTGTGGGTTTAGAGCTTTCTTCAGGCTGTGGGTTAAGGCTTATACTTCAGGCGATGGGTTATTAGCTATTCGGCTGGGGTTAGGTTACTTCAGGCTGTGGGTTATAGCTTTACTTCAGGTGTGGGTTTAGAGCTTTACTTCAGGGCTGTGGGTTATAGAGCTTTATTCAGGCTGTGGGTTATGAGCTTTTACTTCAGGCTTGGGTTAGAGCTTTACTTCATTGTGTGGGTTAGAGCTTTACTTCAGGCTGTGGGTTTAGAGCTTTTACTTCAGGCTGTGGGTTGAGTTTATTAGGCTGTGGGTTATAGAGCTTTACTTACAGGCTTGTGGGTAGAGCCTTTACTTCAGGCTGTGGGTTAGAGCTTTACTTCGGCTGTGGGTTAGAGCTTTACTTCAGGCTGTGGGTTAGAGCTTTCATCAGGCTGTGGGTTAGAGCTTTACTTTCAGGCTGTGGGTTATAGAGCTTTTACTTCAGCTGTGGGGTTAGGCTTTTACTTCAGGCTGTGGTTGAGCTTTTACTTCAGGCTGTGGGTTGAGCTTTACTTAGCTGTGGGTTTAGAGCTTACTTCAGGCTGTGGGTTATAGGCTTTACTTCAGGCTGTGGGGTTAGAGCTTTACTTCAGGCTGAGGGTTAGAGCTTACTTAGGCTGTGGGTTAGGCTTTACTTCAGGGTTGTGGTTAGAGCTTTATTCAGGCTGTGGGTGGCTTCTTCAGGCTGTGGGTTCGAGCTTTACTTCAGTCTGTGGGTTAGAGCTTTACTTCAGGCTGAAGGGTTAGGCTTTACTCGGGCTGTGGGTTAGAGCTTTACTTCAGGCTGTGGGTTAGAGCTTTTACTTTCAGGCTGTGGGTTAGAGATTTACTCAGGCTGAGGCTTTAGAGCTGTACTTAGGCTGTGGGTTATAGAGCTTTACTTCAGGCTTGTGGGTTAGAGCTTTTACTTCAGGTTGTGGGTTAGAGCTTTACTTCAGGCTGAGGGTTTAGAGCTTTACTTCAGGCTGTGGGTTAGAGTTACTTCAGGCTGTGGTAGAGCTTTACTTCAGGCTTGGCTAGGTTATGCTTTATCAGGCTGTGTGGTTAGAGCTTTACTTCAGGCTGTGTTAGAGCTTTACTTCGGCTGTGGGTTTAGAGCTTTACTTCAGGTTGTGGGTTGAGCTTTCTTCAGGCTGTGGGTTAGAGCTTTACTTTCAAGGCTGTGGGTTAGAGCTTTACTTCAGGCTGTGGGTTAGAGCTTTACTTCAGCTGAGGTTTAGAGCTTTACTTCGGCTGTGGGTTAGAGCTTTCGCTTCAGGCTGTGGGTTAGAGCTTTACTTCAGGCTGTGGGTTATAGAGCTTTACTTAGGCTGTGGGTTTAGCTTTACTTCAGGCTTGTGGTTATAGAGCTTTCTTAGGCGGGTGGATGGTGGTTATACTTTATTCAGGCTGTGGGTTAGAGCTTTACTTCAGGCTGTGGGTTAGAGCTTTTCTTCAGGCGGAGGGTTCGAGCTTTACTTCAGGCTGTGGTTAGATTTTTACTTCAGGCTGAGGGTGTAGCTTTACTTCAGAGCTGGGGTTGGCTTTACTTCAGGCTGTGGGTTAGAGCTTATATTAGGCTGTGGGTTAGAGCTTTACTCAGCTGTGGGTTAGAGCTTTACTTCAGCTGTGGTTTATAGAGCTTTACTTCGCTTGTGGGGTTTAGAGCTTTACTTCGGCTGTGGGTTTAGAGCTTTACTTCAGGCTGTGGGTTAGAGCTTTACTCAGGTGTGGGTTAGGCTTTACTCGGCTGTGGGTTAGAGCTTTATTCGGTGTGGGTTATAGAGCTTTACTTGCTTGTGGGTTTAGAGCTTTACGTTCAGGCTGTGGGTTAGAGCTTTTACTTCAGGCTGTGGGTTAGAGCTTTTACTTCGGCTGTGGGGTTATAGAGCTTTATTCAGGCTTGATGGGTTATAGGCTACTTCAGGGCTTGTGGGTTAGAGCTTTACTTCAGGCTGAGGGTTAGAGCTTTACTTCAGGCTGTGGGTTTAGAGGTTTATTCAGGCTGGGTTAGAGCTATTACTTCAGGCTGGTGGGTTAGAGCTTTACTTCAGGCTTGGGGTTAGAGCTTTACTTCAGGCTGTGGGTTAGACTTACTTCAGCTGAGGGTTAGAGGCTTTACTTCAGGCGTGGGTTAGAGCTTTACTTTCGGCTGTGGGTTGAGCTTTACTTCAGGCTGTGGTTAGAGGCTTACTTCAGGCTGAGGGTTAGAGTTTACTTAGCTGTGGGTTATGAGCTTTACTCGGCTGTGTGGTTAGGCTTTTACTTTCGCTGTGGGTTAGAGCTTTACTTGGCTGAGTTGAGCTTTACTTCAGGCTGTGGGTAGAGCTTTACTTTCAGCTGTGGGTTAGAGCTTTACTTCAGGTGTGGGTTAGAGCTTTACTTCAGGCTGTGGGTTAGAGCTTTACTTTCAGGCTGTGGGTTAGAGCTTACTCAGGCTGTGGGTAGAGCTTTTACTTCAGGCTGTGCGCGTTAGAGTTACTTCAGGCTGTGGGTTGAGCTTTATTCAGGCTGTGGGTTAGAGGCTTTATTCAGGCTGTGGGTTAGAGCTTTACTTCAGGCTGAGGGTTAGAGCTTTACTTCAGGCTGGTGGGTTAGAGCTTTACTTCAGGCTGTGGGTTGGCTACTCAGGCTGTGGGTTATGAGCTTACTTCAGGGCTGTGGGTTATAGCTTTACTTCAGGCTGTGGGTTAGAGCTTTTACTTCAGGCTTGGGTTATAGCTTTACTTCAGGCTGTGGGTTAGAGCTTTACTTCAGGCTGTGGGTTATAGGCTGTTACTTCGGTGTGGTTAATAGCTTTACTTTCAGGTGTGGGTTAGAGCTTACTTCAGGTGTGGGTTATTAGAGCTTTACTTCAGGCTGTGGGTTAGAGCATTTACTTCAGGGCTGTGGGTTAGAGCTTTACTTCAGGCTGTGGGTTAGAGCTTTACTTCGGCTTGTGGGTTATAGAGCTTTACTTAGGCTGTGGGTTATAGAGCTTTACTTCAGGCTGTGGGTTGAGCTTTATTCAGGACTGAGGTTAGGCTTTACTCAGCTGTGGTTAGAGTTACTTCAGGCTGTGGGTTAGAGCTTTACTTCGGCTGTGGGTTAGGCTTTACTTCAGGCTGTGGGTTAGAGTTACTTCAGGCTTGGGTTATTAGAGCTTACTTCAGGCTGTGGGTTTAGAGCTTTACTTCAGGCTGAGGGTTAGAGCTTTACTTCGGCTGTGGGTTTAGGAGCTTTACTTCAGCTGTGGGTTATAGAGCTTTACTGTCAGGCTGTGGGATTTAGGCTTATTCGGCTGTGGGTTAGAGCTTTTTTCAGGCTGTGGGTTAGAGCTTTACTTCGGCTGTGGGTTTTATAGAGCTTTACTTCCAGGCTGTGGGTTATAGAGCTTTACTTGTCTGAGGGTTAGAGCTTTTACTTCAGGCTGTGGGTTAGAGCTTTTAACTTCGGCTTGTGGGTTTAGAGCTTTACTTCGGCTGTGGGTTGAGCTTTACTTCAGGTGTGTTAGACTTTACTTCAGGCGAGGGTTAGAGCTTTACTTCAGGCTGTGGGTGAGCTTTACTTCAGGTTGGGTTAGCCAGCTTTACTTCAGGCTGTGGCGTTATAGCTTTACTTCAGGCTGTGGGTTTAGAGCTTTACTTCGGCTGTGGGTTAGAGGCTTTACTCAGGCTGTTGGGTTAGAGCTTTATTCAGGCTGAGGGTTAAGGCTTTACTTCAGGCTGTGGGTTATAGGCTTTTACTTCAGGCTGTGGGTTAAGCTTTACTTCAGGCTGAGGTTAGAGCTTTACATCAGGGCTGTGGGTTATAGAGCTTTACTTCAGGCTGTGGTTTAGAGCTGTTACGTTCAAGGCTGGGGTTAGGCTTACAGGCTGTGGGTTAGCTTACTTTCAGGCTGTGGGTTAGAGCTTACTTCAGGCTGTGGGTTAGAGCTTTACTTCAGGTGTGGGTATGGCTTACTCATGGCTGTGGGTTTAGAGTCTTTACTTCGGCTGTGGGTTAGAGCTACTTCGGTGTGGGAGAGCTTTACTTCAGGCTGTGGTTAGGCTTTACTTCAGGCTGTGAGGTTAGAAGCTTTACTTCAGGCTGTGGGTTGGAGCTTTACTTCAGGGTGGGTTATAGAGCTTTACTTCAGGCTGAGGGTTAGAGCTTTACTCAGGCTGAGGGTTTAGAGCTTACTCGGCTGAGGGTGGTTTGACAGGGTGGGAGAGCTTTCTTCGGGACTGTGGGTTAGAGCTTTACTTCAGGCTGAGGGTTGAGCTTTACTCGGCTGGGGTTAGGCTTTACTTCGGCTGTGGGTTAAGAGCTTTACTTCAGGCTGCTGGGTTATAGAGCTTTACTTCAGGCTGTGGGTTAGGCTTTTACTTTCAGGCTTGTGGGTTAGACTTTACTCAGGTGTGGGTTAGAGCTTAATCAGGCTGTGGGTTGATGCTTTACTTCAGGTGTGGGTTGGCTTTACTTCATCTAGGCTGTGGGTTAGAGCTTTACTTCAGGCTGAGGGTTATTAGAGCTTGTACTTCAGGCTGTGGGTTTAGGCTTATTCTGGCTGGTGGGTTAGAGCTTTACTCAGGCTGTGGGTAGAGCTTTTTCTTACTTCAGGCTGAGGGTTGAGCTTTTACTTCAGGCGTGGTGTTAGGCTACTCAGGCTTTGTGGGTTTATTAGAGGCTTTCTTCAGGCTGTGGGTTAGAGCTACTTCGGCTGGGGGTTGAGAGCTTTACTTTCAGGTGTGGGTTATAGAGCTTTCTTCAGCTGTGGGTTAGAGCCTTTACTCAGGCTGTGGGTTATAGATGCTTTACTTCGGCTGAGGGGTTAGAGCTTTACTTCAGGCTTGAGGGTTATAGAGCTTTACTTCAGGCTGAGGGTTAGAGCTTTACTTCAGGTGTGGGTTATTAGAGCTTTACTTTCGGCTGGGGTTAGAGCTTTACTTCAGGCTGGGTTATAGAGCTTTTACTTCAGGCTGTGGGTTAGCGCTTTACATCAGGGCTGTGGGTGAGCTTTACTTCAGGCTGTGGGTTAGGCTTTACGTTTCAGGCGGTGTGGGTTTAGGCTTTACTTCAGGCTGTGGGTTAGAGCTTTACTTCAGGCTGTGGGTTTTAGAGCTTTACTTCAGGCTGTGGGTTCTAGAGCTTTATTCAGGCTGTCGGGGGGCTTATAGGCTTTACTTCAGGCTGGGTTATAGAGCTTTATTCGGCTGTGCGTTAGAGCTTTCTTCAGGCTTGAGGGTTTATTGAGCTTTACTTCAGGGTGTGGGTTAGAGCTTTACTTCAGGCTGGTGGTTAGAGCTTACTTCAGGCTGTGGGTTAGATCTTTACTTCAGGCTGTGGGTTAGAGCTTTACTTCATGGCTGTGGGTTATAGAGCTTTACTTCAGGCTGTGGGTTAGGCTTTCTTCAGGCTGTGGGTTAGAGCTTTACTTCAGGCTGTGGGGTTATAGAGCTTTTACTTCAGGTGTTGGTTAGAGCTTTACTTCAGGCTGAGGGTTAGAGCTTTCTTCAGGCTGGGGTTAGGCTTTACTTCAGCTGTGGGTTAGAGCTTTACTTCGGCTGTGGGTTATAGAGCTTTACTTCAGCTGTGGAGTTATTAGAGCTTTACTTCGCTGTGGGTTAGAGCTTTACTTGGCTGTGGGGGTTGAGCTTTACTTCAGGCTGTGGGTTATAGAGCTTTACTTCGGCTGTGGGTTTATAGGCTTTACTTCAGGCTGAGGTTAGAGCTTTACTTTCAGCTGTGGGTTAGAGCTTTACTTCAGGCTGTGGTTATAGAGCTTATCAGGCTGTGGGTTAGAGCTTTACTTTCAGGCTGTGGGTTTAGAGCTTTACTTCGAGGCTGGGGTTAGAGCTTTACTTTCGGGGCTGTGGGTTAGAGCTTTCCTTCGGCTGTGGGTTAGGCTTTAATTCAGGCTGTGGTTTAGGCTTTACTTCAGGTTGTGGGTTAGACTTTACTTCAGGCTGTGGGTATAGAGCTTTACTTCAGGCTGTGGGTTAGAGTTTACTTCAGGCTGTGGGGTTATCGGCTTTATTCAGGCTGAGGGTTAGAGCTTTACTTCAGGCTGAGGGTTATTAGAGCTTACTTCAGGCTGAAGGGTTAGAGGCTACTCAGGCTTGTGGGTTATAGAGCTTTATCTTCAGGCTGAGGGTTAGGCTTTACTCAGGCTGAGGATTATAAGAGCTTACTTCAGGCTGTGGGTTGAGCTTTACATCAGGCTGTGGGGTTAGAGCTTTACTTCAGGCTGGTGGGTTAGAGCTTTACTTCAGGCTGTGGGTTATTAGAGCCTTTACTTCAGGCTGTGGGTTAGAGCTTTACTTCAGGCTGTGGGTTAGAGCTTTACTTCAGGCTGTGGTTAGACTTTACTTCAGGCTGTGGTTATAGGCTTACTTTCAGCTGTGGGTTATGAGCTTTACTCAGGTGTGGGTTGAGCTTTACTTCAGGCTGAGGGTTAGGCTTTCAGGGTGTGGGTTAGAGCTCTTCAGGCTGTGGTTAGAGCTTTACTTTCAGGCTTTGGTTAGAGCTTACTTCAGGATGTGGGTTAGAGCTTTACTTCAGGCTGTGGGTTATGGCTTTACTTCAGGCTGTGGGTTAAGAGCTTACTTCGGCTGTGGGTTCGAGCTTTACTTCAGGCTGTGGGTTAGAGCTTTTACTTCAGGGCTGAGGGTTAGAGTTTCTTTCAGGCTGAGGGTTTAGAGCTTTACTTCAGGCTGTGGGTAGGGCTTTACTTCGGCTGTGGGTTATAGAGCTTTACTCAGGCTGTGGGTTATAGAGCTTTACTTCAGTCTGTGGTTAGAGCTTACTTCAGGCTGTGGGTTAGAGCTTTACTTCAGGTGGGTTATAGGAGCTTACTTCAGGCTGTGGGTTTATAGATCTTTACTTCAGCTTTGAGGGTTAGAGCTTTATTCAGGCTGTGGGTTAAGAGCTTATGCAGGTGTGGGTTATAGAGCTTTACTTCAGGCTGTGGGTTAGAGCTTTACTTTCAGGCTGCTGGGTTAGGCTTTACTCAGGCTGAGGGTTAGAGCTTTACTTCAGGGTGTGGGTTAGAGCTTTACTTCAGGCTGTGGGTTAGAGCTTTACTTCAGCTTGGGTATAGAGCTTTACTTCAGGCTGTTGGGTTAGATCTTTACTTCGGCTGGTGGGTTAGAGCTTTACTTCAGGCTGTGGGTTAGAGCTTTTCTTCAGGCTGAGGGTTATAGAAAGCTTTACTTCAGGCTGTGGGTTATTAGAGCTTTACTTCAGGCTGTGGTTGAGCTACTTCAGGCTGAGGGTTAGAGCTTTACTTCAGGCTGTGGGTTATAGGCTTTACTTAGGCTGAGGTTAGAGCTTTCTTCAGGCTGTGGGTTAGAGCTTTACTTCAGGCTGTGGGTTATAGAGCCTTTACTTCAGGCTTATGGGTTAGGCTTTACTTCAGGCTGTGGGTTTGAGCTTTACTTCAGGCTTTGGGTTATAGGCTTTATTCGGGGCTGTGGTTTAGGCTTTATTCAGGTGTGGGTATAAGGCTTTACTTCAGGGCTGAGGGGTTAGAGGTTTTACTTCAGGCTGAGGGTTTATAGAGCTTTACTTCGCTGAGGTTAGAGTTTACTTCAGGCTGTGGGTTAGAGCTTTACTTCAGGCTGGGGTTAGAGCTTTATTCAGGCTGTGGGTTTAGAGCTTTTACTTTCAGGTGTGGGTTAGAGCTTTACTTCAGGCTGTGGGTTAGAGCTTTACTTCAGGCTGAGGGTTATGAGCTTTACTTAGGGCTGTGGGTTATGAGCTTTACTTCAGGGTGTGGTTAGAGCTTTACTTCAGGCTGAGGGTTAGCAGCTTATATTCAGGCTGTGGGTTATAAGAGCTTTACTTCAGGGCTGAGGGTTAGAGCTTTACTTCAGGCTGTGGGTTAGAGCTTTACTTCAGCTTGTGGGTTATAGAGCTTTCACTTCAGGCTGTGGGTTAGAGCTTTACTTCAGGGCTGTGGGTTAGAGCTTTACTTCGGCTGTGGGGTTAGAGCTTTACTATCAGGCTGTGGGTTAGGCTTTATTCGGTGTGGGTTAGAGCTTTA